>JASWHV010000009.1:56518128-56870834 GCA_030760725.1 Neostapfia colusana
ATTTGAAGTGTTCATCACCACACACACAACTTATTTGAGGAAAGATGATGAACACAAATGAAGAGCAAGTAACCACCATCAACATGCTCATTAGAGAACAAACTCACACATTGCAAAAGTGGTATTTTCCACATGTGATATAGGTGGGCTGGACATATGAAAACTCCTACACATTGCTAAGGATGTCCATGCCAAGTTTCACCCAAATTCAAAACCTTTTTCAGGT
This sequence comes from Neostapfia colusana, assembly GCA_030760725.1. Lineage (NCBI taxonomy): Eukaryota > Viridiplantae > Streptophyta > Magnoliopsida > Poales > Poaceae > Neostapfia > Neostapfia colusana. Next base: position 56,518,355 of record JASWHV010000009.1, read on the forward strand.
CATTTTGGGTATAGTTAGAAAGAGGGCAGTTTGAAACCATATTCAAATTCAAACTGTTTTTATCCCATGAATTCAAACTGTTTTTATTCAGCACATTTTTGTGAGCTCACACACCAATTTTCACTCCATTTGGAGTTCATCTTGACATGAGCTAAGTGGGGCAAATTCAAACTTTATTTGAATTTCAAACTGAACTTGTGCTGAAATTCATTCAAACCAAACCCCATTTGAATTATAAATAATTCAAATGGCTCATGGGTGAATAATTTTAATCACCATGGGTATTTTGGGACTCACTGTTTACAACAGTGATTAGGAGTAAATTTCAGAGGTTAAAATTGGAAGTGGGACCCACATGTCAGCCACTGAAGGAGATCAACCGAGTGGACTTTCAGTACTCGGGTCCCCGAGATTCTCCCGAGAGCGCCACCGAGGGGAGGCCGCCGCACCACCACCTGCTTGCCGCCCACGGTCGCTGAACCGACTCCCGGGGCCCTTATCTAGGCGTCCGAACAGCCGCCGGTGCTCCCCATCCATTCCCAGACGCGCTCTCGCCCAACAGACTGAAACTCCTCGCCGCCCGAGTGAATTTTCGGTCCCTCATCGCCCGGACGAACCAGTGACCCTCCCGGCGATCTGAGGCCAGCACCGGGTGCGCCAAGCCACCTTCAACACCTTCGCATCGGTTCCAGACCCTGCGCAGCCTTCCCCGAGCTCCACCGCGGCGATCTTTGCCCTGCCGGTTCAGCTCGAGCCGCCGCTGCGGGAACCGCCCTTCCGGCCACCACAGCCCACCGTTCACGGAGCTGTAAACAGCAAAGAGGTTCGCCTTCAACCTCTCTTTCTTTTCCGTAAGCTCCGGCGGCGTGACAAGCGCTGCTCAAGCAGGAATTTCATGTTTTCGCGACAGTGTGCAAAAGTGAGGTTTGCACCGATCCGAGAAATTCGTAACCCACACTGCATCATTCATCCTCTCATGGAGAGGATCACTTCTAGTAGCCCGTGCAGGTCCATAGGAGCAGGAACCACGAAGAACCGTGGAGAGAAACCGCTGTTCTTCGAGTTTTAGTAGAAATCCCGATTTCCGGCCTAGGTCGCACGGTGACAGCCCAACACAGCCCTTCCCGAGCTCCGTGGAGCTCACGTCGACCTTTCGTATGGTCCACTGATGCTTGACAACCCTTAGATCGATCGGGTTAGGTGCTAGGGAGGACGGGCAACACGGCCGAAGTTCTCCCGAGTCTGCGGCTCGTCGCCGACCATGTTGCGGCCATTTTCATGGTGAGCTGGCCCGAGAATCCTGTTCCCCGAGAGAAAATAGGCAGAGGCGGCCAAAATCGTGAAGTTTGGAGCTTTACAGAAGCCGGCGGCGAGCTCTCCGGCGAAGTTCCCCGGCGGCAGAGCGCGGGCGTCACGAGGTTGAAGAAGGGGGTGGACCCCAGCTGTCAGCGACCGATATTTTAAATCGGGATCGGGCTGCGGCCGGGATCTGGTGTGCTGGCGCGCAAATACCCTGTGAGCCCCGGTGTGCCGGACACCTCCGCGCTCGACACGTGTCCCCGCGGGCCCCGCGAGTTTAAACTTTTCCCCGATTTTCAGAATTCTTCCAAACTTCAAATCCTCATAACTTTGGCTAGAAAGCTCCAAATCAAGTGAACCAAATTTTGTTGGATTCAGCTTTCCGAGCACTTTCCAGCAAATCAAGTTTCACTTCATTAAAATTCTTATTCCTCCAGAATTAATTCCTCAATGTTTAAACTGTTAGGAATTTTTACTGGAGGATCCCTTGGAGGAAAATCCTGAAATTTTGCTGGGAGGTTCACCAAAATATCCCTGAACTACCATAAAAATTTCAGACCCATTTGAGCTCATTTGATCCACCTAATGGTGTGATTAGTGAAACTGTTCCAGAGAAAATAGAAAATGTTCAGAAACATTTTCAGAATTTTCTCTGAAATTGTTTAGCTCATATCTTTAGCTAGGAACCTTCAAATTAAGTGAGACCAACTCCATTAGAACCCTCTGAAAGTCTAGTTTTCAGAAAGTCATAGTTTGTTTCATGAAAATCATTAGAACACCCTAAAATCCTTCAATTAAGGTCAAGGACATAATTAATTGTGGAGGGCTCAAATGAACTTAGCTGCAACTAAAACTTGACCAAATCTCTGTTTAGGTTGTAACCAAGCCCCAGTAAAACTTATAAGCTTCACAAGTTTAAAAGTGAATGCAAATGCATTTAAATTAATACATGTACTGCTTCTATCATGTAGTCGCTAAGGTCGAGGAGGAACCCGAAGTCCTAGACTTCGTTACTCAGGAGGAACAGCTAGCCTACGACCAAGAGCAGCAAGGCAAGCTCCGGTTTGCATTAACCTTTTTCCAAATGTTTATTGTTTTGAGCACATCTTGGAATACTGTTGTGATTCTTTGCATTAGAGTCTTTATTGGAAACCCAACTGCATAGCCAAGAAAACCATGGGTTGGGTTTAGGATTGCAAAACCCCGTTAGCTACTGCAATGCTAAGATAGAGTAGGATTCGGTACAAGTCGAGTAGTTGGAACTACTCGTGAGCATAGGCTAGAGGCACTCGACTCGGGTAGTGATAGCACATGAAACACATGGCAAGAAAATGAGACCAAGCGGAGGGTAAGGGCAGCAGGACTTTGGGGCCTGTGTGCTGTAGCTCTGCTTGTGTCGATAGAGGACCGAGCCGTGTGCGGGCCTGTTGAACATGCTAGAACAGTACCGAAGAACTACCGGCTATATGGGAACCGGGAAACTGATGTAACTCGGGTAGCTGGGTATTGAGGCATCGCCTGTCGTTCAGAGGGTACGTTGAGAGCTTGAGGTGTAAATCGGCTGGAGGCACGGAGATGCGCGTGCAGAGAACTCTTGCTCGGGATGATGGGACCGGTTCAATATTTGGCTGACGGGTGAAAGGTGGTTGCGTACGGCGTCCGTGATGGTTGTTGTAGGCAACATCGAGTACGGGCGTACGTGACGGGTTGTTCGGGTAACCCTGCAGGTGTAAATCGATTATAATCGCTGTCCCTCGCGGTCAGTGAGTACCACTTGTTCACTGTACCGTGACGTAGAAAGAATAGGCTAGTTACATGTTAAAATGTTGCTGATTGAAAGATGGACTTGATTGCTAATGAATTTCTGTAGTTTAGAGCTAACTAAAGTTCTTTTCAACTTTGGGCAAAGTACATGAGAGAAATGCGTTTCTTGTTTGATTGCGGCTCTCTCATGTGCCTTAGCGTAAGGTTCTCCACAACCTGCTGCTAAAACTTGAAAGTAAGGTTCTACTAATTAGGCGAGTCCTTGCAAATGATTTTTACCTCATGTAAGCCATCACCCCTCATGTAGAAGTTCCATGTTTAGGTGAGACGGGTCAGACTTGCTGAGCCTTCGTGCTCACTGCTTGTGTTTGAAGCTTTTGCAGGGTTCTATGAGAAAGGGACTCCCAAAGAGGAGACGGAACCCCAGGAGGGGAACCCCGTCGAGTGGGAGTCGTGCACGCCGCAGAGTTAGTGTGTGTGTGTGCTAGCAAGGACACGTTCAAGGGCTGAACGTGAACTTGATGCGTAGTCTACGCCCGTGAGTGTAGACTGGACTTATTTTGATGTAAACAAGTTCATAAACCAGTTTATGTAATAAAATTTTGCTTCCGCTTTGTACCTTTGATGTGTGTTATCCGGTGCTGTGCAACGCAGCACCATTCAGCGTGATCCTGGCTCGACAAGACTGTGGGGTCGTGTCAATTTTAATATTTGTTGGGATTACATTCGCTTAAAGATAAGTTGCTGCTTTATCATGGTTTTGATAAATAACTTTGCTTTCTGCGATGAGCCTTTTTATACCTACCTTGTTGTAAGCTACATATCATATTTTCCCGCACATGCTGAGTAAATCATTGTACTCAAACTTGCATTACTATTTCATTATCAGCAGCAGGAGAAGATTACTATGAAGACCAAGTGGAGCATTAGGCGTGTAATCTGTCCTCAACCTTGCCTGTTGGGATGGAGTGGAGATGGAGCCACTGCTGCTTAGAATTGCTTCCGCATTAGTTAGAAGACTTCCGCTGCTAGAATAAAGACTTCCGCTGTTAGATTAAGCTTCCGGTGTGTGCCTTAGTCCAAGACTCATGAGACATTTTAATGAACTCTGTTATTCGTGGTTGTATATATTCTGAAATTCAGTTTGTGGATGATGTGTATATGTGTGATGAACATCCTGGGCACACATATGCATCAGTTCTCGGTTCCGTGGTTTTCCACAGAATTGAGGGTGTCACAACTGCTTCCGTTGGTCTGAGTTGACATCTTCGGGGGCATACCTTGAAAGCTGTGTGAACCTGTTGAGGTACTCATTCACGCTCTTCCTGCCCTGGCGGAGGCCTTCAAACTCTAGTCTTTTGTGCATCATTACTCCAACAGGGATGTAATGAGAGCGGAAACTATCCTTGAACTCAGTCCAAGTAATAGTCTCCTGGTCGACATGAGTGTTGCATAGAGCGTCCTACCAATCAGCGGCAGCTCCAATAAGTTGGTGCGATGCAAAGAGAACTTTCTCTCGGTCATTGCACTGAACTATGGCAAGCTTCTTCCCCATGGACTTTAACCAGTCATCGGCCTCCATGGGGTCATTAGCTTGTGAGAAAGTAGGCGGTCGAGTCCTCATGAACTCTCCCAGCCTGTTGTGAGCCGGTGGTGGTGGTGGTGGTGGTGGCGGGGGTGCAGTAATAGGGTCATTGTTGTTGGCTTGCAGCTGACCCAAAGTTTGGATCATGGTTTGCATGAGATGATTCTGCATAGCCATCAACCATTCAAGGTTGTTTCCACCAGCCTCAGGGTTGACATTCTCAGGAACCTCAACATGGTCATCCTCTTGGTTGCCACGGACGTTCTTCCCTTGATGGTCGGCATTTCCTCTCACCATCTGTGAGGGAGAGTTGAGTAGAATAGAGGTTAGAAGTTTAGAGTGATCCCTCCCAACTATATGCATCAAGGTGAATGGACTACATATCATCCTATATGAGGATGTAAACAAGTGCCGAAGCATCTCACATCTCTGCCACACCCAGTTTTTCCGAAGAAAAACCGAGTGAATATCACATGTATGCCAGGATCATTTTCTCATACATGTGATGACAAATAGTGAAGCATTATTTATTACAAGCCAGGTGTCGAATATAAATAAGTCTTACATAGAAAATGTCTCGATGGACAATAATAAGTTCATCACAAGTAAATAAACTAGCAGCGGAATATTATTCTTGAGGGCTCCGTCACAGGCGTTGCCCGAGGGTCTCCATGAACCTAGAAACCTTCTTCGGGTCCAAAGTCTTGGTCATTATACACCACCTCATTATCTTGACCTGAGCAGCAATATAAACCAACAAATATGCAAGGTTGAGTACCAATGGTACTCAGCAAGTGTGGGAAAATTATGTCATGCATGGCTAGAACAAGGAGAGGTTGAACTCATGGTTAAAGCACTATGCAATTAATACCTATCACCTTAGCTTATTAAGCACCTACATTACTACACAGGTGAAATGGTCCCAATCTCCCTTCCCATCATCGTAACCAAATAACCATAACATCATTTTCAAATGTTAAGCTCCCTGCTTAACATCCTCAACTTCCAAAACCAACACTCCTCTAATCATGAATAAGTCCAAGCCGCTCTTGACCGTGAGCACGGCTGTCATGACAGTTTTGACTCTTCAGAGTTTGCACCACTGTACCCACATGTAGTGATTTCATCCCCCGTTGCCGGGTGGACTAAAAGAACCTCCATTATGCCAGTGGCTACGATCCACATTCACACTTCCCAGGTGTTTAGCCAGGAGATCACTACGAAGCCTTTACAAAGGGATTCTCGACGAGCGTGGGCCCACTGAGGTTTCACCCCTAACAGCATACAAGAGGCTCCAACCCCGCTGCAGTGGCGCCCTCTTGAGCCTTGCGGTTCATATGGTAGTCCAGCTGACACCTACTCCCCGCACCATCCAACACACCCATACTACGCCGGGGATACACCTAATTAATTGTCCAAGCTGCCCCATCTCAGCATGTGGTTGGCACTGTAAAGCCAGGTTACATGCTCCATGAACCGGTCCTTAGGATCCAGGCAAGTACTAAACACAAACCCGAGTCTCGTGCATCCAACACACAACCAAAACATCCAACTTGCCTTGATCCCTACCTCTACATAACTCACAATATCTCATTCAAGAGTATGGTAAAATAAACTGATGATCTCATATTCCAAATATCCCATTCTAAGCATGGCTAAGCATATGCATAATAATAAATGACATGATAAAATAAATCCCAACCCAATGCTACAAGGAAACAAGGTAATGCAATTCTAGGGAAACTTCCTAGCATGGGTTTCATATTTAACTTGACAATGCAATAATTCTATCTAATCATCCTAGTATAGGATCAAAGTGGTCAAGGACACTTTCCTCCTTCTTGCTGCTCTTGAAATGGGTAGTCCTGGTCTTGGAAAGGAATAACTTGCTCTTGAGCAGGTTCTACATCATACCATCACACATAGCAAAAGAAAAACAACAATCCATAAGACATAGTTCACACTTCCACTTCATACAAACCCCACATTCACATTTATGAAAGTCCTTCACCATTATATGTGTTGTGGTTACTTTATGTGTGTTGAGTTGTGGCTTGCATGCTCTTTTAATCATGTGTATATGATCCCTACTTTTGTGTTCCCATTTATACTTACCCACTATTTATATATGAGTTTCCAATAAATTCCTTATATTCAATTACTACACCTTTTAGCTACCAAGTATGCATGAAAGGTATTTTCCTTCTCCATATGAGTCTTCATAATTTCTACCAACCCTAAACTGAATCCTTTGGATTTTAGAACTCCATTTATCATTTACTAGTTGCTATATTTTCAGATTTATTTCCTATGCCTAAATGTGAATTTTATTATGAAAATAACAAGACACATCATCTAAACAGAATAGGTTCTGATCTAAAATATTTACTAATATATTTTTGACCTTTTCCTCTGATGTAAACTATTTTACAATTATTTTCCCTATTTTACAGAACTAGTCTTTACTTAAAAATGTGTCCCTAAATGTGAATAATAAATTAAACAGATTCATTTCAGCCCAAAATATATTTTTATCTCACTCCAAAGTTTTCTAAATACTGAGAAAGTTTTTAATTTAATTTTGACAATATGCTTGCCCCACTTTTTAAATTTTAAACACTAGCCACATATTCAATTTCCTAAATTAAATATTAAACAGGGCTAAAAAGGTAAACTCACCCCACTACAGGGTCTATAATATTATTTTAACAATTTTCAGGGGTCTAGCTATACATAACAGAGGAGTTTTTCCTAATTTTTATTAAGTCCAGGGGCTAAAACTGATTTTTAAATGAATTTATATGATTTTCTGAAGTTCCAGGGGCTAGATCAGAAGTTTCCGGGGCTAGCTCTTATTTCCCGAGAACCCCAGGGGGTAGCACGTAAGATTTCCAGTCTTTATAACGCGGGGCTGACGTGGACCGTCCGATTTTAAGCCGACGGCTGAGATTATAACGTCGAACCGGTACGCGGGGATTTAAACCCTACCGTGCGATTTAAAATAAACGGCGCACAAGCGGCCACGTCGCTCTGATCGAGCGCGGGCGGCGATCTCGCCGGAGACTTTCGGATCTTCGAGAATTCTTCCTAGAACTGTGATCTTATGGTATAGATCGGTAGAGGGGAGGTCGGGGATCTCACCTCGGGGGTTTTCTTGAGCTCGGAGGTTCTGGAAGGTGATCGGCGACGAGGTCCGAGGCAAAACCACGGCGAAGCTCGTCGGCGCTGTGTTTACACCACAAGTCACCGAGTTTTCTGCACCTGCAAGGTTCCCCGGAGGCGGTGGATCAAGACCAGCGAGTTAGATCGGAAATTCCGAGCTTAGATCGGCCAGAATTCGACGGAGAAGTCTCGGTTCTCACCGGAGGAAAATCGCCGGATCGCGTGGGAAAAACAGAATGAGGCTGGGGTTTTTATAGGCGAGGGAGGGCGGTGGGTTTGTTTAGATCGAGTGGGAGTCCTCCGGAACCAGAATTCGGCCGGAAATCCGGTCGGTTGCGATCGCGCGCGCGCGGGTGAACAGTCTGAGTTTCGGACGATCGGGGGTTAGGGATGACAGGTGGGTCCCACCTGTCTGAGAGAGAGAGCGCGGGCGCGCGGCTGCGGGCTGGCGCGGAGCAGGGTGGGCCGGCTGGTGGGTTTCGGCCCACTGGCCGTTTTTTTTCTGTTTTCTCTTTTTCTTTTTTCTATTTCTTTTCTGATTTGAGTTTAATTTGAACTCCAGTTTGAATTTGAATTTTTTCAAAACATGCAACACGTCCAAAAATTTTTAAATCCCCCTCTTAACATGATTTAGGGTTTTGAATCAAAATTTTGGTGTGCTACAGCTCTACCCCCCTTAAAAGAAATCTCGTCCTCGAGATTGGTGGTTCTAAGAAAACAATTCCGGAAATTGTGCCTTGAGCTCATCTTCCCGCTCCCAGGTGGCTTCCTCTTCTGAGTGATGCTTCCACTGCACCTTGCACATCCGGATTCTTTTATTTCTGGTGAGGCGTTTCATTGTCAACAAAATCTTGTATGGTTGCTCGGCATAAGACAAATCCTCAGCTACGTTCACTTCATTCATGGGTAACACCTCCTCAGGCGTCCTCAGGCATTTCTTGAGTTGTGACACATGGAATACATCGTGCACATCCGATAGACGAGCCGGTAATTCTAGTTGATACGCCACTTCGCCTTTCCTCTCCAAAACTTGAAAGGGTCCGATGTATCGAGGTGACAACTTCCCTTTCACCTTGAACCGACGAAGTCCTCTGATAGGGGACACCTTGAGATAGACATAGTCTCCCACGTTGAAAACGAGCTCTCTTCTTCGTACATCGGCATAGCTCTTTTGGCGTGTCTGTGCTATCCTCAAGTTATTGCGAATTTCCCTCACCTTCGACTCGGCTTCTTGTAGCACTTCTGGACCAAACACTTTACTTTCTCCTGTTTGGTTCCAAAATAGGGGAGTTCTGCACTTCCTCCCATACAAAGCTTCAAACGGTGACATCTTCATACTAGCTTGATAGCTGTTGTTATAGGAAAACTCCGCATACGGTAAGTTCTTGTCCCAACTCCGATTGTTTTTGAGTGCACATGCCCTTAGCATATCTTCAAGGATCTGATTGGTTCTTTCTGTATGTCCGTCAGTTTGGGGATGATAAGCAGAACTAAAGTTCAGATGGGTTCCCATGGTTTCGTGCAACTTCTGCCAGAACCTTGAGGTGAAATGTGTCCCTCGATCTGACACAATCTTCTTTGGCACTCCATGGTAACACATGATCCTTGACATGTACAATTCTGCCAATTTGGATCCGCTGTAGCTTTCCTTCACGGGGATGAAGTGAGCTACCTTGGTTAGCCTATCAATGATGACCCATATTGAATCATATCCTGATTGGGTCCTAGGCAATCCCACGATGAAATCCATGCTGATTTCTTCCCATTTCCATTCAGGCACTTTGAGTGGTTGCAATAATCCCGCGGGTCGTTGATGTTCTGCTTTCACCAACTGACATGTGTCACATAGGGCAACATGTTCCGCGACATCTCGCTGCATGCCATACCACCAATACCTGCTTTTGAGGTCCTGGTACATCTTCGTACTCCCAGGATGAATGGAATAGTCAGAATCATGAGCCTCCTTTAGAATCAATTCACGGATCTCCTTTACTTCTGGTACACAGATTCTTTTCCCGTGCCACACCGTTCCTTGTTCATCCTCTCTAAAACCAGGAGCTTTATTTTCCTTGATGAGTTGCCTGATTTCTTGTATCTTCTCGTCGTTCTTTTGACCCCCACGTATGTCTCGCTCTAGTGTGGAGTCCACTTCCATGGCGATGGCTTCACCACTATTTACTAGACATAGATTGAGCCTCATAACCTCGTCCTTCAATTCTGCAGGCATGTCCTTCAAGCTCAACTTATTGACCTGCACTTTCCGACTCAAAGCATCGGCCACGACATTTGCTTTCCCGGGATGATAGTTGATGCCTACATCAAAGTCATTGATTAGCTCTAACCATCTCCTTTGTCTGAGGTTGAGGTCTGGCTGTGTGAAAATGTACTTCAAACTCTTATGATCCGTATATATCTCGGTCCTCTTCCCCATCAAATAGTGCCGCCAAATTTTCAACGCGTGTACCACTGCGGCTAATTCTAGGTCATGTGTAGGATAGTTCTTCTCGTGCTTCCGAAGCTGCCGGTATGCATAAGCCACGACATGCCCTTCTTGCATGAGAACACATCCCAACCCGTTTCCAGAGGCATCGCAGTACACTGTGAAATTCTTCTGCATATCTGGCATAATCAACACTGGGGCTGTTGTCAATCTCTTCTTTAGCTCCTGAAAGCTCGTCTCGCACTGTGGCGTCCAGGTGAATGTGATTCCCTTCTCCAACAGTTTGGTGAGAGGTCTCGAGATCTTGGAGAATCCCTCAATAAACCGTCGATAGTATCCAGCCAATCCCAAGAAGCTTCGAACTTCCCCGACATTTTCAGGGGTTTTCCACTTCTGGATATCCTCGATTTTGGCGGGATCTACGGAGATTCCTCCCTCCGAGATTACATGTCCTAAGAAGGGAACTCTCTTCAGCCAAAACTCACACTTACTCAACTTGGCATACAGTTGGTGTTCTCTTAGCCTCTGCAACACCAACCTTAGATGTTTCTCATGTTCTTCTTCATCTTTGGAGAAGACGAGAATGTCATCTATGAAAACCACCACAAATTTGTCCAGATATTCTATGAATACCTTGTTCATGAGATACATAAAGTATGCCGGGGCATTAGTTAGCCCGAAAGGCATGACAGTGTATTCATACAGTCCGTACCGAGATACGAAAGCTGTCTTGGGAATATCAGATTGCCTTATCTTGAGTTGGTGGTATTCCGACCTGAGATCAATTTTCGAGAACACACAAGCTCCCCTCAACTGATCAAACAAGTCTTCAATGCGGGGTAATGGGTACTTGTTCTTGATGGTTACCTCATTCAAGGCACGGTAATCCATGCATAACATTTGGGTTCCGTCCTTCTTGGGCACAAATATCACCGGAGCTCCCCATGGTGAGGAACTAGGGCGAATATACCCCTTCTCTGTCAATTCTCTCAAATGATCCTTGAGTTCTTCTAGCTGCTTGGAGTCCATCCGATAAGGTCTCTTGTATATCGGGGCTGTTCCAGGCACTAACTCAATTGCAAATTCCACTTCACGATCGGGAGGCATACCTGGTAATTCTTCCGGAAAAACGTCTGGATATTCCCTGATAGTCCTGATTTCCTCAACTTTCACCTCAACTTGATTTAATTTAATGTCCCTCCTAGGCTCGTGTATTGTTATGAACTTTACTCTTGTGCCACTAGGGTGAGTTAGTTCCACCGTTCTGGTCGAACAATGAATGATTCCCTTATGTTTGGTCAACCAATCCATGCCCAAAATAATATCGATCCCTTGGGAATCTATCACTATGAGGTTAGCAGTAAACACTACCCCATTAATGTCTAGATTCACCTTGGGACACACTTGTCTTGTCCTTATTTCTCCACCTGGAGAGTTTACGGCTAGCATATGGTTCATTTGTGTTGTTGCTAGGTCATACTTCTTAACAAACCCTTGAGCAATAAACGAGTGGGTAGCACCAGAATCAAACAGCAGGGTTGCAAGGTGTAAATTGGCAGGAAACTTACCAACTACCACGTCGGGTGCATCTTGTGCTTCCTCCATAGTGACGTGGTTCACCCGTCCTCTCATTACATTCTGCTGTTGTGGCTGCGCGGGCTTCTTCTTTGGGCACTTATGGGCATAGTGCCCCACTTCACCACAGCTAAAACATTGCACCCCAACCTTAGGTGCTTGGCCTTTGTTGTCTTGGGGTTGGTTCGAGGGTCCTTGCACTGCTGGTCGAGGTGGATATGCAGGGCGAGGCTGCTGCACAAACTGACGTTGCGGCTGTGCTGGTGCTGCCGGAGGCCTGTAGTTCGGGTTGTACCCTCTTGGCGCTGAGTAGGGTACCGCAGCACGGTTCGTCTGCCCTGCTGGTTGCTGCATCAGACGGGGGCGAGTGTTGCTTCCCGAGGCTTGATGTGACCAACCGGCCTTCCTCTTATTCTCATTTTCCAAGGCCTTTAGCTTCCTTTCTACCACAAATGCTCTGTCCACCATCTTTTGGAAGCTTTCATACTCATTCGAGGACATTGCACACTGCATCTCTGCGGTAAGTCCTTCCACGAAACAATCCTGTTTCTGCTCATCAGTCTCTATGTCCTGTGGGGCATAACGGGATAGTTGAGTAAATTTAGTGAGGTATTCCATCACCGTCATGTTTCCCTGCTGCAGTCCCAAAAACTCCTTCCTCTTGTTTTTGAGTTCACCTCTTGGGATGTAATGGTTGCGGAAGCTACGCTTGAACTCTTCCCAAGTGATGTTCTCAGGGTCATGATGGGCGGCCACGTAGGCGGTCCACCAATCAGCAGCAGGTCCATGCAATTGATGAGAAGCAAACAGCACCCTCTCATACCCTTGGCACTGTATGATCCTCATCTTACTTTCAATGGTCTTCAGCCAATCATCTACCTCCAGAGGTTCAGCAGCACTTGCAAACTTTGGAGGTTGAGTTCCTAGAAACTCACTCAACCTTGGTTGGCGTGGTGCAGCTTGTGGAGATGGAACTTGATGCAAGTTGGCCACCACTTGAGTCAAGTTCTGGATGAGCTGATTTTGATTCTCCAGCATTTGGTGGAGGGGATCAACTCCTTCACGGCGACCACCCCGGTTCTGGCTTCCAGAAAGATAAGGGTTGCATGCCTCATCGTTGTTGTTGGCGGGGTTGGCAGCACGTCCTTTTCCTCTTCCAGCCATCTGGCAGAATCAACCAATGTTAATTTTGAAAGCATTTAGTACCATATTACTACTTTCATTTGTTTGTACTTTGAAGTGTTGAGGCTTTGTTATTCTTTTCTAAGGGTTCACTTTTCACACAAAAATAAATGCAATATTATTTCATGTGGGTTCACACACCAAAACAAAACAATCTAAAGACGAGGCTGTGGACAATTGCTCATGGCTTCCACAACTCACGTCACACACCAAGCATTAACACACCATTAACTAATCGTAACGACTCGACTATTCGACATCCTTCTAATTTAAGGGAAAGGCTCTACACTACTCGTTTTCTTGAGCTGGCTCCTCGGGATCTTCCTCTTCATTTTGGCTGCCTTCTGACTCTGCTTTGGGTGGGGAGGCTGCTGGTGGAGAAGTGTGACGGCGCCTGATCGCTCGGCGATCTGGGGAGTCAGGAGTTCATGTATCATTCACGGTGACACACAGTTCATTCCCATCTCCTCTTTCTCTCGCCCTTAAGCAGACTCGCAGCAACGCCTCCGTTTCCTTCAGTGTGTCCCGAACATCCTGAAGCTCTTGTTGACACTCCTGCAGTCGAGTGCTGAGCATAGAAGCATCTTCCAAGCACAAGTCCATGTGCTCATGGGAAGTCCCTTGCTGCACCGGCGGGTACTTGTACTCCGTGGTACCACTCTCACGTTGGAGGACATACATGTACTTAGTCTTGTCCAGGTGGCGATGATAGATGTGACTCTGGCAGGTGATGGCCTCCCAGGTGACATCCTTCTCTGCATCGACCTGTGTCACTCTACAAGCTGGAGAGCGGTGGATCTTCAGCAGCCGATTTTCGTGTATAATCCTCATCTCTGAACTCCATTCTTCCCTCTTCTCACGGATGGTCCTGGTGGAGTTATAGTGGATGATTAGCTTGCCCGTATTGCCGGCGGCTTCGAGCATACGCCGAAGACGGCGCAGCAAGCCTCCTACTGCCAATCCATAGGAAAGGTACGTCACCGGACGGCTCTCCTCTCTTTCGGCAAGGGCAACTACGGGAACTCTCCCTCCTGTGGACTTGCGAGCGGTGTGAATCATGCGAACCATCTAAAACAAAAAGCATTTAAACTTAGGTTAGATAAACTTTTAAACGAAAATCCTGTTTTGAATGAAAATTGGGGTAAGATGAAGAAAGTGACTCATTAGATAACACTTTTAAACACACACCTTGTAAAAATAGTTTTTACGAAAATAAGGCCCTTAAATACGTCCATTTCTACCTAGGTCCACGTTCCTACGGGCAACCTTGGCTCTGATACCACCTCTGTCACACCCAATTTTTCCGAAGAAAAACCGAGTGAATATCACATGTATGCCAGGATCATTTTCTCATACATGTGATGACAAATAGTGAAGCATCATTTATTACAAGCCAGGTGTCGAATATAAATAAGTCTTACATAGCAAATGTCTCGATGGACAATAATAAGTTCATCATAAGTAAATAAACTAGCAGCGGAATATTATTCTTGAGGGCTCCGTCACAGGCGTTGCCCGGGGGTCTCCATGAACCTAGAAACCTTCTTTGGGTCCAACGTCTTGGTCATTATACACCACCTCATTATCTTGACCTGAGCAGCAATATAAACCAACAAATATGCAAAGTTGAGTACCAATGGTCTTCAGCAAGTGTGGGAAAATTATGTCATGCATGGCTAGAACAAGGAGAGGTTGAACTCATGGTTAAAGCACTATGCAATTAATACCTATCACCTTAGCTTATTAAGCACCTACATTACTACACAGGTGAAATGGTCCCAATCTCCCTTCCCATCATCGTAACCAAATAACCATAACATCATTTTCAAATGTTAAGCTCCCCGCTTAACATCCTCAACTTCCAAAACCATCACTCCTCTAATCATGAATAAGTCCAAGCCGCTCTTGACCATGAGCACGGCTGTCATGACAGTTTTGACTCTGCAGAGTTTGCACCACTGTACCCACATGTAGTGATTTCATCCCCCGTTGCCGGGTGGACTAAAAGAACCTCCATTATGCCAGTACCTACGATCCACATTCACACTTCCCAGGTGTGTAGCCAGGAGATCACTACGAAGCCTTTACAAAGGGATTCCCGACGAGCATGGGCCCACTGAGGTTTCACCCCTAACAGCATACAAGAGGCTCCAACCCCGCTGCAGTGGCCCCCTCTTGAGCCTTGCGGTTCATATGGTAGTCCAGCTGACACCTACTCCCCGCACCATCCAACACACCCATACTACGCCGGGGATACACCTAATTAATTGGCCAAGCTGCCCCATCTCAACATGTGGTTGGCACTGTAAAGCCAGGTTACATGCTCCATGAACCGGTCCTTAGGATCCAGGCAAGTACTAAACACAAACCCGAGTCTCGTGCATCCAGCACACAACCAAAACATCCAACTTGCCTTGATCCCTACCTCTACATAACTCACAATATCTCATTCAAGAGTATGGTAAAATAAACTGATGATCTCATATCCCAAATATCCCATTCTAAGCATGGCTAAGCATATGCATAATAATAAATGACATGATAAAATAAATCCCAACCCAATGCTACAAGGAAACAAGGTAATGCAATTCTAGGGAAACTTCCGAGCATGGGTTTCATATTTAACTTGACAACGCAATAATTCTATCTAATCATCCTAGTATAGGATCAAAGTGGTCAAGGACACTTGCCTCCTTCTTGCTGCTCTTGAAATGGGTAGTCTTGGTCTTGGAAAGGAATAACTTGCTCTTGAGCAGGTTCTACATCATACCATCACACATAGCAAAAGAAAAACAACAATCCGTAAGACATAGTTCACACTTCCACTTCATACAAACCACACATTCACATTTATGAAAGTCCTTCACCATTATATGTGTTGTGGTTACTTTATGTGTGTTGAGTTGTGGCTTGCATGCTCTTTTAATCATGTGTATATGATTCCTACTTTTGTGTTCCCATTTATACTTACCCACTATTTATATATGAGTTTCCAATAAATTCCTTATATTCAATTACTACACCTTTTAGCTACCAAGTATGCATGAAAGGTATTTTCCTTCTCCATATGAGTCTTCATAATTTCTACCAACCCTAAACTGAATCCTTTGGATTTTAGAACTCCATTTATCATTTACTAGTTGCTATATTTTCAGATTTATTTCCTATGCCTAAATGTGAATTTTATTATGAAAATAACAAGACACATCATCTAAACAGAATAGGTTCTGATCTAAAATATTTACTAATATATTTTTGACCTTTTCCTCTGATGTAAACTATTTTACAATTATTTTCCCTATTTTCCAGAACTATTCTTTACTTAAAAATGTGTCCCTAAATGTGAATAATAAATTAAACAGATTCATTTCAGCCCAAAATATATTTTTATCTCAATCCAAAGTTTTCTAAATACTGAGAAAGTTTTTAATTTAATTTTGACAATATGCTTGCCCCACTTTTTAAATTTTAAACACTAGCCACATATTCAATTTCCTAAATTAAATATTAAACAGGGCTAAAAAGGTAAACTCACCCCACTACAGGGTCTATAATATTATTTTAACAATTTTCAGGGGTCTAGCTATACATAACAGAGGAGTTTTTCCTAATTTTTATTAAGTCCAGGGGCTAAAACTGATTTTTAAATGAATTTACATGATTTTCTGAAGTTCCAGGGGCTAGATCAGAAGTTTCAGGGGCTAGCTCTTATTTCCCGAGAACCCCAGGGGGTAGCACGTAAGATTTCCAGTCTTTATAACGCGGGGCTGACGTGGACCATCCGATTTTAAACCGATGGCTGAGATTATAACGTCGAACCGGTACGCGGGGATTTAAACCCTACCGTGTGATTTAAAATAAACGGCGCACAAGCGGCCACGTCGCTCTGATCGAGCGCGGGCGGCGCTGCTCGGCGGCGCACGGCGGCGGGAAGCGGCGATCTCGCCGGAGACTTTCGGATCTTCGAGAATTCTTCCTAGAACTGTGATCTTATGGTATAGATCGGTAGAGGGGAGGTCGGGGATCTCACCTCGGGGGTTTTCTTGAGCTCGGAGGTCCTGGAAGGTGATCGGCGACGAGGTCCGAGGCAAAACCACGG
The DNA here is from genome assembly GCA_030760725.1 of Neostapfia colusana. Taxonomy (NCBI): domain Eukaryota; kingdom Viridiplantae; phylum Streptophyta; class Magnoliopsida; order Poales; family Poaceae; genus Neostapfia; species Neostapfia colusana. Next base: position 56,535,461 of record JASWHV010000009.1, read on the forward strand.
CGAAGCTCGTCGGCGCTGTGTTTACACCGCAAGTCACCGAGTTTTCTGCACCTGCAAGGTTCCCCGGTGGCGGTGGATCAAGACCAGCGAGTTAGATCGGAAATTCCGAGCTTAGATCGGCCAGAATTCGCCGGAGAAGTCTCGGTTCTCACCGGAGGAAAATCGGCGGATCGCGTGGGAAAAATAGAACGAGGCCGGGGTTTTATAGACGGGGGAGGGCGGTGGGTTTGTTTAGATCGAGTGGGAGTCCCCCGGAACCAGAATTCGGCTGGAAATCCGGTCGGTTGCGATCGCGTGCGCGCGGGTGAACAGTCCGAGTTTCGGACGATCGGGGGTTAGGGATGACAGGTGGGTCCCACCTGTCTGAGAGAGAGAGCGCGGGCGCGCGGCTGCGGGCTGGCGCGGAGCAGGGTGGGCCGGCTGGTGGGTTTCGGCCCACTGGCCGGTTTTTTTCTGTTTTCTCTTTTTCTTTTTCTATTTCTTTTCTGATTTGAGTTTAATTTGAATTCCAGTTTGAATTTGAATTTTTGCAAAACATGCAACACGTCCAAAAATTTTTAAATCCCCCTCTTAACATGATTTAGGGTTTTGAATCAAAATTTTGGGGTGTTACAATCTCTCTACTATGTGTGGATATGGACAACGCTGAAACGTCCCACAATTCACACTAAGCACTCAAGCACAACAATCATCACAAAAGTTCAGCACACAACTCCTATTCAAGGCTTACTCAATGGGGGTCCTATGTGGTTTGGGGTGATATCAATCTGTGACCAATCTGTGACTACTAATATGTGACTTTGTCCTATGGTCAATGGGGTTCTAATGCCAATCTATGCATTCTACCTAGACTTGCATCCTATGTTCAGCGTGGCCCCTAATACCAATCTGCGACTAGGCTTGTGACCTACAGTCAAACGTGGTTCTACTGCAAATCTGTGATCAATTTAGTCTTGTGACCTACAGTCAGCCGTGGTTTCTAAAACCAATCTGTGATCTATCTAGGCGTGTGACCTACAATCAATTATGGCTCTGATACCAATCTGTGACCCCCCTATCCCGAGAAGAAAAACCTCTCGGAACCAAGACTGATGCGTTTGTGTGCCCAGGATGTTCATCACACATACACATATAATCCACAAACTGAATTCATAATATATATAACCACGAATGAATAGATTCAAATACTTTATTACATCAATCTTTATTGCAGCGGAAGTCTTATCTTAGCAGCAGAAGTCTTATTCTAGCAGAGGAAGTCTTCTAAACTATAGCGAAAGCAAACTAAGTAGCAGCAGCGGCTCCATCTCTACTCCATAGGCAAGGCTGAGGGTAGATTACACGCCTAATACTCTACGTGGTCTTCATAGTACTCATCTCCTGTTGCTGATGATCTATGATAATGCAAGGGTGAGTACATGATGTACTCAGCAAGTGCGGAAAGTATGACATGTAGCTTACAACAAGGTAGGTATAATAAGGCTCATTGCATAAAGCAAAGTTTATTTCACAAAACATGATAAAAATAGCAACTAGCTTTAAGTGAATGTAATCCCAACATGTATGTAAACATCAACATACCTCCATCATAATTCACCACTTTTCATATCTCATCCGAACATTTATCTTTCTCAACTTTTCACATGCTCATGAATACCATCTCGTATTTACTACCATCTCATCTCAAATTCAATTCCATCTCATAACCGAGATCAAATCTCATTGCCATGACTCAACAGTCATGCAACCAATCTCATTACCCGGACTCAACAGTCCCGAAAACAAAATACAAAGACCAAACCATCACCAAACCAATAACCAAACCAAATACCATCCATCCAAAAAACCATCCCATCTAATCATGTGAGTTGTCCAGGCGCTTGTGACCGTAAGCTCGTCTATCATGATAGTTTTACACTCTGCAGAGGTGGCACCACTTTACCCACAAGTTTGTGATTTCGTCACCCGTTGGCGACTGCAGAACCTCCATTATACTAGTACACAACCGTCGGTGTATGGCCAAGAGATCACAAAATAGCCTTTACAAAGGGGCTACTAGATGTATGGACTCACTAGGGTTTCACCAGCAGGCTAGAATCTCCAATTCTCCCACCTACGGGGCCCCTCTTCTGCCATGCAATTCCCAGGACAGTCCTCACTCGACTCCCATTCCCCGCGCCTTCTACGGTCCATAACAATCTAGCAACTTACCTAATTAGTCAGCTAAGCTGCACCCATATTTGTCCTTGTGGTGGCACTGTTTTCCTGGCATGGCTTGCATAAACCGATCCTTAGATCTACGGCAAGTAAAACACCATCTCATTCTATCTCATCCACAAACCAAGCTTGCCTAGATCTCCCGCGATTCATGTTCATTATCAACATCAAGTTCTCATTATATTTATTCGTATGAGTGCAGTAGCTAGACACATTCTATCGCTTCCCATATCCCATGGACTCGGCGAAGCAAAAAGCAAACAACCATACCTGACTCATCAACTTTCCCGGCGACAAGGGTGATTAAAAAAACTAGTACACTCCTATCAAAGGGTTTCCCATCAAGTTGACTCAAGCACACACACCTTTTCGTAAACAAAATAGTATCAAAAACATGGAATCAATATAGTCAAGGGGCACTTGCCTTGTTCTTGCGGCTTCTGTTGCTCACGGATCTCGAAGTCGTGTTGTTGTAGCTCGTCGTAGATAGCTCCCTGAGCTTGTCCTTCTATTTATGATCACACATATACAAGATTCATAGCAATCAATCATCATGCACAAACTTTATTCAAGATGCAATGGTGCATATGCATGCTAATCCTATGATGCAGTATTTATTAGATCAGTTTGTACGTGTTTTTTCATGTTTGCATGGCTTGCATGGATTTTATGATGAGCAAAGGTGTAAAGATCAAGTGCGGACGTGGTGATTGTGACTCTCCTGTTTTGTCACACCCGGTTTCTCCGAAGAACAACTGAGTGAATATCACATGTATGCCAGGATCATTTTCTCATACATGTGATAACAAATAGTGAAGCATCATTTATTACAAGCCAGGTGTCGAATATAAATAAGTCTTACATAGCATACGTCTCGATGGACGATAATACGTTCATAATATGTAAATAAAACAGCAGCGGAATATAAATCTTGTGGGCTCTGTCACAGGCGTTGCCCGGGGGGACTCCATGAACCTAGAATCCCTCTTCGGGTCCGAAGTCTTGGTCATTGAACACCACATCATCCCCTTGACCTGAGCAGTAATTTAAACCAACAAATATGCAAGTTTGGGTACCGTTGGTACTCAGGAAGTGTGGGAAAGTTATGTCATGCATGGCTAGAGCAAGGAGAGGTTGAACTCATGGTTAAAGCCCTACGCAATTAATACCTATCACCTTAGCTTATTAAGCACCTACATTACTACATAGGTGAAATGGTCCCAATCTCCCAACCCATCATCATAATCAAATAACCATAACATCATTTCCAATGTTAAGCTCCCCGCTTAACATCCACAACTTCCAAAGTCATCATCCTCTAATCATGAATAAGTCCAATCCGCTCTTGACCGTGAGCATGGCTGTCATGACAGTTTTGACTCGGCAGAGTTTGCACCACTGTACCCACATTTAGTGATTTCATCCCCCGTTGCCGTGTGGACTAAAAGAACCTCCATTTTGCCAGTGGCCACGAACCACATTCACACTTCCCAGGTGTGTAGCCAGGAGATCACTACGAAGCCTTTACAAAGGGATTCCCGACGAGTGTGGGCCCAATGAGGTTTCACCCCTAACAGCATACAAGAGGCTCCAACCCCACTGCAGTGGCCCCCTCTTGAGCCTTGCGGTTTATATGGTAGTCCAGCTGACACCTATTCCCCGCACCATCCACACACCCATACTACGCCGGGGATACACCTAATTAATTGGCCAAGTTGCCCCATCTCAGCACGTGGTTGGCACGGTAAAGCCAAGTTACATGCTCCATGAACCGGTCCTTAGGATCCAGGCAAGTACTAAACACAAACCCGAGTCTCGTGCACCCAGCACCAACCAAATCATCCAACTTGCCTCGATCCCTACCTCTACATAACTCATGATATCTCATTCAAGAGTAAGGTAAATAAATTGATGATTCTCATATCCCAATTATCCCATTCTAAGCATCGCTAAGCAGAAGCATATGAATAAATGACATGATAAAATAAATCCCAACCCAAGCTACAAGGAAACAAGGTAATGCAATTCTAGGGAAACTTCCTAGCATGGGTTTCATATTTCAATTGACAATGCAAATAATTCTATCTACACATCCTAGTATAGGATCAAAGTGGTCAAGGACACTTGCCTTCTTCCTGCTGCTCTGGGAATGGAAAGTCTTGGTTTTGGAAGGGGACAACTTGCTCTAGGGCAGGTTCTACTCATGCCAATACACATAGCAAAAGAAAACAACAATCCATAAGACATAGTTCACACTTTCACTTCATACAAACCACACATACATACCTATGAAAGTCATTCACATTTCTAAGTGTTGTGGTTACTCTACATGTGTTGATTTTTGGACTACATTCACCTTTAAACATATGTATATTATTTCTAACTTCTATGTTCAGATTTCTAGTTGCACACTATATATGAAGTTCCAATTTGAACAAATTCTTTATATTCAGTTATTACACTTCTTAGCCACAAAGTTTGTATAAAAGGTATTTTCCTATTCCAAATAGGTTTTCAGATCTTCTACCAAATCCTAAACTGAAGTTTTTGGATTTGGAGACTTCATTTATCATTTTCTAATTATGCATACCTATTTTCCTATATTTTCAGATTTATTTTCTATGCCTAAAAGCGAGTTTTATTATGAAAATAGTAAGACACACCATCTAAACAGAATAGGTTCTGATCTAAATGTTCAATAATATATCTTTGAACTTCCTCTCTTATGTGGAACAAATTAAATTTATTTTACTAGTTTTTAGAATTATTTCCTAGCCTAAAATATGTTTCTAGAACTAATAAATATGAATATCATTTAGAGAGAATTCATTTCAGCCTAAAATCTATTTTTAACTCATTCTAAAGTTTTCCAAGTGCTAGTAGAGTTTAAATTTGAATTTACAATGTGCTTGCCTCACCTTTTAAATTTAAATCCTAATCACATATTCAAATTTCTGAATTTTAATATCATATAGGGTCAAAAAGGTAAATCCACCCTACTACAGGGTCTAATTTATTATTTCATAAATTTACAAGGGTCTAACTACAACTAACAGAGGGGGTTTTCCTAATTTTTATTAAGTCTAGGGACTAAAACTGATTTTTAATTGAATTTACACGAATTTCTGAAGTTCCAGGGGCTAGATCAGAAGTTTTTGGGGCTAGCTCGTGTTTTCCGAGATCCCCTGGGTGTAGCGCGTAAGAATCCCGGCTTTTATAACGCGGGGCTGATGTGGACCGTCCGATTTAAAATAGACGGCTCAGATTAGATAATCGAACCAGTAAGCGCAGGTTTTAATTCTACCGTGCGATTTAAAATAGACGGCCCTCGAGGGGCCATGTCGCCCTGGCCGGAGCCAGTCCGCGCGCACGGCGGCGCTTGGCGGCGGGGGTGGCGATCTCGCCGGCGCAGCCTCGGCTTTGCCACTACTCGTTAGAACTTGCATCTTTTTGCATGGATCGGCTGCGGAGGGGTAGGGGACGCTCACCGAGGGGTTTTCCAACACTCGGAGGTCCTGGAAGTCGGTCGGCGGCGAGCTTCAACGGCGACGATCTTTGGTGCACGTCGGAACAGCTGCTAGGGCGCGAAACTTGTCGTTTCCTTCACGTGCAGGGCTCTCTGGGGACGGTGGAGCATGAGCAGCGCGTTAGATCATATAATCCGAGCAATGATCGAAGGAAAACGGGGATTGAATCTTCGGTTCTCACCAGACAGAAGAACGGCCGATCGGGGGGAAAAACAGGGCGATTGTCGGCGTTTATATAGGCGAGGGAGGGCGGCGGTCTGTTGGGATCGAGTTTGAGACGTCCAGGACCAGAATTCGGGCTGGGGGCGCTGGTTTTCGGAGTTCGTTGAGATCGGCACGGGGAAGAGTCCGGCCGTTGGGGGCGAGCGGGAGGTGAGGGATGACACGCGGGCCCGCGTGTCAGTGAGAGGAACAGAGGGCGCGCGGTTGTGGGCTGGCGCGGGGGAGTAGTGGGCCGGCTGGTGGGTTTCGGCCCACTGGCCGGTGGGGTTTTTCTTTTTCTTTTTCTTTTTCCTTTTCTTTTCTGTTTTGATTTGAATTTGAATTCCAATTTAAATTTGAATTTTTGCACCACATGCAATACGTCCAAAAATTTTTAAATTCCCCTCTTTAGCAGATTTTGGGGTGTTACATGTTCTGAGAGAGAACCTCTCGGAACTGAGACTGATGTGTATGTGTGCCCAGGATGTTCATCACACATACACATATCATCCACAAACTGAATTCAGAATATAATACCACGAATGAATAGGGTTTTATTACAAAGTCTCATGAGCCTCAAAACTCATGCTAGCAGCGGAAGTCTTAATCTAGCAGCTGAAGTCTTTATTCTAGCAGCGGAAGTATTCTAATCTAATGCGGAAGCAACTAAGCAGCAGCAGCGGCTCCATCTCTTACTCCACAGGCAAGGTTGAGGACAGATTACACGCCTAATACTCCACTTGGTCTTCATAGTACTCCTCTCCTGTTGCTGATGATGAAGTAATAATGCAAGTTTGAGTATATAATATACTCAGCAAGTGCGGGAAAATATGATATGTAGCTCACAGCAAGGAAGGTATAAAAAGGCTCATTGCAGAAAACAAAGTTTATTTCTCAAAACACGATAAAAACAGCAACTCAGCTTTATGTGAATGTAATCCCAACATGTATTTAAACATTAACATACCTCCATAATGATTCATCCCTTTTCACGTCTTAACCAGACATTAATCTTTCTCAATTTTTCTCATGAATATCATCTCGTATTCACTACAATCTCATATTCAATTCCGTCTCATTGCGAGACCAAATCTCGTTGCCATGACTCAACAGCCATGCAACCAATCTCATTACCCGGACTCAACAGTCCCGAAAACCAAAACCAAAAACCAAACCATAACCAAATATCATCCCATCCCATCTAATCATGGTAGTTGGCCAGGCGCCCATGGCCGTAAGCTCGGCTGTCATGATAGTTTAAGACTCTGCAGAGTTTGCACCACATTACCCACAAGTTTGTGATTTCGTCACCCGTTGGCGACTGCAGAACCTCCATTATACCAGTACACAACCGTCGGTGTATGGCAAAGAGATCACAAAATATCTTTTACAAAGGGGCTACTAGATGTATGGACTCACTAAGATTTCACCGGCAGCCTAGAATCTCCAATTCTCTCACCCACGGTCCTCCTCTTGTGTCATGCAGTTCCCAAGGCAGTCCTCACTCGACTCCCATTCCCCGTGCCTTCCACGGTCCATAAAAATCTAGTAACTTACCTAATTACTTAGCTAAGCCGCACCCGTACTTGGCCTTGTGGTGTCATTGTTATCCTGGCAAGTGCTCGCATGAACCGGTCCTTAGATCTACGGCAAGTAAACCACCATCTCATTCTACCTCATCCACAAACCAAGGCTTGCCTAGATCTCCCTCTGATTCATGTTCATTAACAATATCCGTTTCTCATTATTCATACGAGTGCAGTTAACTACACACATCTATCTCACTTCCCGTATCCCATGGACTTAGAGCATAAAAGCAAAAACCATACCCGACTCATTAACTTTCCCGGTGACAAGGGTGGTTTGACAAAATTAGTAAACTCCTATAAATGGTTTCCCATCATGTTGACTCAAGCACACACACCTTTTTCACAAACAAAATAGTTTTCCAAAAACATGGGATCAATATGGTCAAGGGGCACTTGCCTTGTTCTTGCGGTTCCTGTTGCTCAAATTCTTGCTGTGGTAGTCCGTCGTAGGTAGCTCCCTGAGCTTGTCCTTCTATACGCGATAACGCATAAACAAGGTTCACAGCAATCAATTATCATGCACAAACTATGATGTAATGATGCATATGCATGCTAATCCTATGATGCAGTTTTTATTAGATCGGTTTTATGAGTTCTTGCGTGGCTTGCATGGGTTTTACGATGAACAGAGGTGTAAAGATCAATTGTTGACGTGGTGATGATCTTGACTCAAGATCTATATCAACACGTGACCTGTCCACGAAAAAGCTTCTGTTCGAAAGGATCGAAGAACAGATGCAAATAAAAAGCGATGATGTCGTAAGGTGGTATTGAAAACCTACCTTGCATCCTTCGGTCCTTCCTCTAGCAAAAACATATCGTCGGGGCTCTCTTTTGACTACGGCGGTCGTGTTTGGGATTCGTCGGCGGTCTCTCCGGTGGTCAAACTAGACGAAGGGGTTTAGCTCGGTGAGTTTGGTGCTTAGGGCTTCTAAGTTGTCGGCTTAGAAAAGATGTTACGACCAAGGAGTTGTTTTGGGTTCTATTTATAATCGGGAAGAGAAGAGTCCTACTCTGATCGGAATTCGAATAAGATTCCTATACAAATTGTTTTTGGATCTTAACAATTTATCTTTAGCTGGTATGGTGAGGTAGCAACGTGGAATTCGTGTTGGTTTCCTCTGTGTCGGGCACTCGTGCATGGAAGAAAAACCATTTCAGAATCGCGTCCTTACGCAGGGATAAGCTCCGGAGGCTCCACGTGTCCTGCGCAACCTGGGCTCCGTTTTCTGCAGAGACAAGCTCCGGTTGTGCCACATGTCAGGCGGGCGAGACCTCCCTCTCCCTCAGAGGTGAGCTCTGCGTGCGCCACGCGTTCTGGCGGGGGGGACCTCCCTCTTCCTCAGAGGCGAACTGTAAGGGCCTCAGTTTTTGACACATATTTGAAGTGTTCATCACCACACCACACACCTCATTTGAGGAAAGATGATGAACACAAATGAAGAGCAAGTAACCACCATCAACATGCTCATTAGAAAACTAACTCACACATTGCAAAAGTGGTATTTCCCACATGTGATATAGGTGGGCTGGACATATGAAAACTCCTACACATTGCTAAGGATGTCCATGCCAAGTTTCACCCAAATTCCAAACCTTTTGAGGTCATTTTGGGTATAGCTAGAAAGAGGGAAGTTTGAAACCATATTCAAATTCAAACTGTTTAAACTTTTTCCCTGATTTTCAGAATTCTTCCAAACTTCAAATCCTCATAACTTTGGCTAGAAAGCTCCAAATCGAGTGAACCAAATTTTTTTGGATTCAGCTCTTTGAGTACTTTCCATCAAATCAAGTTTCACTTCATGAAATTCATTATTTCTCCAGGATTAATTCCTAAAAGTTTAAACTGTTTGGAATTTTTACTGGGGAATCCTTTGGAGGAAAATCCTGAAATTTTGCTGGGATGTTTACCAAAATATCACTGAACTACCATAAAAATTTCAGACCCATTGGAGATCATTTAGTCCACCTAATGGTGTGATTAGTCAAACTGTTCCAGAGAAAATAGAAAATGTTCAGAGACATTTTCAGAATTTTCTCTGAAATTGTTTAGCTCATATCTTTAGTTAGGAACTTCCAAATTAAGTGAGACCAACTCCATTAGAACCCTCCGAAAATCTAGATTCAGAAAATCATAGTTGTTTCATGAAAATCCCTAGAACACCCTAAGAGTTCCAATTAAGGTCAAGTACATGATTAATTGTGGAGGGCTCAAATGAGCTTTGCTGCAACTAAAACTTGACCAAGTCTCTGTTTAGGTTGTAACCAAGCCACAGTAAAAATTTCACAGTCATTGGGTCTGTCTAGCAAGGGTTATAGACTTCACAAGTTTAAAAGTTAATACAACTGCATTTAAATTAATACATGTATTACTTCTATCATGTAGTCGCTAAGGTCGAGGAGGAACCCGAAGTCCTAGACTTTGTTACTCCCGAGGAATAGCTAGCCTACGACCAAGAGCAGCAAGGCAAGCTCCGGTTTGCATTAACCTTTTTACAAATTTTTATTATTTTGAGCACATACTTGTTTATCTTATTCTTTGCATTAGAGTCTTGTTTGGAAACCCAATTGCATAGCCAAGAACACCATGGGTTGGGTTTAGGATTGCAAACCCCGTTAGCTACTGCAATGCTAAGATAGTGTAGGATTCGGTACAAGTCGAGTAGTTGGAACTACTCGCGAGCATAGGCTAGAGGCACTCGACTCGGGTAGTGATAGCACATGAAACACATTGCATGAAAATGAGACCAAGCGGAGGGTAAGGGCAGCAGGACTTTGGGGCCTGTGTGCTGTAGCTCCGCTTGTGTCGATTGAGGACCGAGCCGTGTGCGGGCCTGTTGAACAAGCTCGAACAGTACCGAAGACATACCGGCTATATGGGAACCGGGAAACTGATGTAACTCGGGTAGCTGGGTATTGAGGCATTGCCCGTCGTTCAGAGGGTAGGTTGAGAGCTTGAGGTGTAAATCGGCTGTCGGCACTGAGATGCGCTTGCAGAGACCTCTTGCTCAGGACGATGGGACCGGTTCAATATTTGGCTGACGGGCAAAAGGTAGTTGCGTACGGCGTCCGTGATGGTTGTTGTAGGCAACATCGAGTATGGGCGTACGTGACGGGTTGTTCGGGTAACCCTGCAGGTGTAAATTGATTATAATCGCCGTCCCTCGTGGTCAGTGAGTACCACTTGTTCACTGTACCGTGACGTAGAAAGAATAGGCTAATTACATGTTAAAATGCTGCTGATTGAAGGATGAACTCTGATTGCTAATGATTTGCTGTAGTTTAGAGCTAACTAAAGTTCATTTCAACTTTGGGCAAAGTACATGAGAGAAATGCGTTTCTTGTTTGATTGTGGCTCTCTCATGTGCCTTAGCGTAAGGTCCTCCACAACCTGCTGCTAAAACTTGAAAGTAAGGTTCCACTAATTTGGTGAGTCCTTTGCAAATGATTTTACCTCATGTACCCATCATCCCCTCATGTAGAAGTTCCATGTTTAGGTGAGACGGGTCAGACTTGCTGAGCCTTCGTGCTCACTGCTTGTGTTTGAAGCTTTTGCAGGGTTCTATGAGGAAGGGACTCCCGAAGAGGAGACGGAACCCCAGGAGGGGAACCCCGTCGAGTGGGAGTCATGCACGCCGCAGAGTTAGTGTGCGTGTGTGCTAGCAAGGACACGTTCAAGGGCTGAACGTGCACTTGATGCTTAGTCTACGCCCGTGAGTGTGGACTGAACTTATTTTGATGTAAACATGTTCATAAACTTGTTTATGTAATAAAATTTCGCTTCCGCTTTGTACCTTTGACGTGTGTTATCCGGTGCTGTGCAACGCAGCACCTCTCAGCGTGATCCTGGCTCGACAGGACCTTGGGGTCGTGTCAGCGCTGGTATCAGAGCTCGTTTGAGGTTTAACAAAGTACAAATGTCATCTTTTTCAAAAATCCAGTGAGGAACGAGTTAGTAGCCCGTATAAGGATGTTATTAGCATATATAAAGTGGCATATTAACCTATTTGTTATGTCGGAAAATCGTGTATCTCGGGACGTTTATGTCTTGGGGGGTACACGTAAGCGCTGTCCACCAGTGCGCACAAGCTGAAGGGTGGAGCCCCACGGGTGGCAGGTAACCCGGACCGCTTGGATATCCTCTAAGACTCTTCATGTCGTTTGGGGTATTCGAGCAACGTCTATCCCTGGCGTGCGTGGTGCAACTTGGGAGACCCCGTCACGTGGTCTGAAACGTGAACACGTAACTCAAGGCGTGTTTGGCTTGAGAACATCCGGGCGAGTGATGACGGCCGGTTGTACGAACTGTATGGATTCCGGGCTCGGTGTGCAGCTGAGTCTGACGATTGTTTTAGTTTCTGCAGGTAGCCTGACCACAAAACGGTAGACGTGTAGCATCCGTGTGCGAGTGACGTTTAGTGCCACTGAAATAACGAAGCCGGCTAAGTCCGGTATAGGTTTTTCTTTGTGAGGACGTAGTACCGACATAATCTGGTGACGCATCGACGTCACACCCCACTAAATGAACAACTTCATTTAAGAACTTTAAGGTTTTGATCAAAAGCAGTAAAACTTGATGTAACTCCTTCCCTTGAACAAGATATTCAAAGTTAACAAGTTTTCAACTTATAGGTTGTTAAGGACAGAGCACTCTGTTTTCAGCTGAATTAAGGCTGAAGTTAATCAGAGGTTAGAAGTTGAGTTCTTTCGAGGTTTGGGTCATATGATACATTTCTGGAAAGCTTTGGAAGAGCTTTACAACTCTTCTGTTGAGGTCCAGAGGTGTTTCATCCCTTAACCAATCGAAAAATGCAGTAGAGTTGAAACTGTCCAGAAAACAGGACAGAGTAATGACTCTCTGTAAACTCTCTGTAAATTGAGTATAACTTCCTGCATAAAAATCCAAAAATAGCAAATGAGGTAGTTCTGGAAAGCTTATGAGATGGGGTACAACTTTGTGACAGAAAGTTTTGTCAGATTAGAAACAGAATTAACTGGGATTCTTGGATCAAATCAGTACCTAAAGCAGGGAGGTGCTGTCCAATTTTTTCCATAAATTCTATTAACTTTGACATCTCATAACTTTTGAACCAGGACAGATCTTAGGCCAAGCAAATACCTTCTGGAAAGCTATTGAAGTTAGCTTTAACTTTGGTGTGGAGATCCAGAATTGGTTTTGCTTTTAGCATGGCCTAAATCAGGTTGATATGGAAACTGGTCAGGGTTGTCATGGGAACAGCAGATCAGCAGTCAAATTTTTCAAAAATTTGAACTATATTTCCAAATTTTATGGGTTCAATGACATGTTTTATGTTATAACTCAGCGGTTTACTGTTTAAATAAATATTTGACATTTCTCAAATATATTTTTACAGATGACAGCAGATAAGCAACTGGAGAACTGGTGGGGGATGTCCCACTGTTCTCACCGTAGCGGATACCCGGAAGCATTGTGGCAAATGCTCCAATATTTCGGGTACAACCAGATGCCGCAATACTTCACCAAGGAAGAAGGCGGAGAGGGGAACCAGACGTGGACGATCCATGTCGAAGTTCCTGCAGGACCTACGCCACCCGGTTGGGTGCCGTTCACCGTCACGGTGAGAGGAAGACAACCGGAAGGGATGTGGCAAGTGGCAGCCCATGACACTATGTCACGTTTCTGCCAACTACACGTGCAGGCTATGGAGGGCACTCCATACGTGCTCATTCCGGTGGAGGGACGGGCTCAGCATGTGTGGGAAAATTTCAGCACGCATGATGGTCCCAAAAGCGTCATTATGCTTAGAGGGTAGAGTTTACCCCACGTCTCTCATTATTTTAGAGGGACAGAAGGTCGATGTCATCCTAGGGATGTCGTGGTTAACCCGCCACGGCACTGTTCTAGACACCGTCCTTCGAGTCATGCACTTAAACTCAGAAGTGCACGGGTCTCACTCATTATTTCTGGACAGTCCAGAAATAAAGCTTCCAAGTGTCTATCAAGCCACAACCATCAGATTGGAAGATATTCCAGTGGTCCGAGAGTTTCCTGACGTATTCCCGGATGATTTGCTGGGGATGGCGCCTGATAGAGAGGTGGAGTTCAAGATTGAACTTGCACCGGGAACTATGCCGATATCCCGAAAGCCGTACAAGATGGCGCCCAAGGAGTTGGCTGAACTGAAGACTCAGCTCACGGACCTCCTGGAAAAGGGTTTTATTAGGCCGAGCTCCTCACCTTGGGGCTGTTCGGCGTTATTTGTAAAGAAGAAGGATGACGCGTTACGGCTTTGCGTGGACTATCATCCATTAAATGCCGTAACCATCAAGAACAAGTACCCGTTGCCACGGATCGACATGTTGTTTGATCAGTTGGTCGAAGCAAAGATCTTTTTCAAAATGGACTTAAGATCCGGGTACCATCAGATTAAGATAAGGGCTGATGACATTCCGAAGACGGCTTTCTCGACGAGGTACGGACTTTATGAGTACCTGGTCATGTCCTTCGGCCTCACCAATGCTCCAGCTCATTTCATGTACTTGATGAACTCGGTATTCATGCCGGAGCTGGACATGTTTGTCATGGTCTTCATCGACGACATCCTGGTATATTCCAAGTCGGAGGAAGATCACAAGAAACATCTGCGTATAGTCTTGCAACGGCTGCGGGATCACAAGTTATACGCAAAATTCAGCAAATGCGAGTTTTGGATATCGCAAGTGCCTTTCCTCGGGCATATCATCTCAGCGGAGGGTATCGCTGTAGACCCGAGCAAGATCACTCGAGTGCTGAATTGGAAATCCCCGAGAACTGTTCACGAGGTACGGAGTTTCCTCAGACTCGTGGGATATTATCGGAGGTTCATTCCGAACTTCTCGAAGATTGCCAAGCCAATGACAGAGCTGCTGAAGAAGGTTACCAAATATGTTTGGAGTCCAGCGTGTGAAGCAGCATTCAAGGCTTTAGTCAAGCACCTCACATCAGCACCGGTTTTGGCGCAACCAGACACAACAAAACCGTTCGATGTGTACTACGATGCATCCGGCATTGGGCTCGGATGTGTGCTGAAGCAAGACCGAAGAGTGGTCGCGTATGGATCACGGCAGCTTAGAAACCATGAGCAGAATTATCCAACCCACGATTTGGAGCTCGCTGCCGTGGTACTTGCACTAAAAATGTGGAGGCACTACCTACTCGGTAACCTCGTACATTTATATACCGACCACAAAAGCCTCAAGTACATATTCACTCAGAAGGAGCTGAACATGAGGCAATGAAGATGGTTAGAACTGATAAAGGATTACGAAATAGGGATCCATTATCATCCAGGCAAGGCAAACGTAGTGGCAGATGCGCTGAGCCGCAAGTCATACGTCAACAATCTGACCATCACACCGTTGGAAGAGAGCGAACCACCACTACATGTGATTCCACACGGAGCTCTCTACAACCTAGCTTTCATACCCACCATCCGTGAAGAGATAGCGGCAGCCCAGAAGAATGACAAGGGCATGTCACATTTGCGGAGACGTGTAGACAGTGGGGAGCTGAAATGTTTCCGGAAGGACGGAGACGGCGTCCTATGGTTCAAGGACCGGATCGTCGTACCCCGTAACCCGGAATTACGGAAGAAAATTTTTGATGAGGCTCACTTATCAAAGTTTTCTATTCACCCCGGCAGCAACAAGATGTATCAAGAACTTAGAAGCAAGTTTTGGTGGACACGGATGAAGCGAGAGACTGCAAAATACGTGTCCGAGTGTGATACATGTCGAAGGGTGAAGGCAGACCACATGCGGAAACCGGGACTGCTACAACCACTGGGCGTTCCTGCCTGGAAGTGGGAGGACGTGAGCATGGATTTCATCGTCGGTTTACGGACCACCTTGCAGAAACATGATTCTGTGTGGGTGATCGTCGATCGGCTCACCAAAGTTGCCCATTTCATCCCGGTCAACACCAACTACAACGCCAAGAAGTACGCTGAACTGTACATCTCACGGATCCTATGCTTATACGGCGTACCCCGTACTATCATATCGGATCGGGGCACTTTATTTGTGTCCCGTTTTTGGGAACAGCTGCACGCTGCCTTGGGGACAAAGCTGATCCGTAGTTCAGCCTACCACCCGCAGACAGATGGACAAACCGAGCGGGTAAACCAGATCTTAGAAGACATGCTACGAGCTTGTGCTATCAACCACGGCAAAAATTGGGATGATCACTTGCCGTTAGCCGAATTCTCGTACAATAATGGGTACCAAGCTAGCATTAAGATGGCACCTTACGAGGCGCTATACGGTAGGAAGTGCCGCACACCATTGAACTGGTGTGAGTCTGGCGAAAGGGTTACCTTCGGGATTGACCTCATCAACGACGCGGAAGAAAAGGTTCGATTAATTCAGGCGAACCTAAAAGCCGCTCAATCCCGTCAGAAACAATATGCAGACCAGAGAAGGCACCCATTACAATTCGAAGTTGGAGATCACGTATACCTACGGGTGTCTCAAATGGAGGGCGTAAACAGATTTGGGGTGAGAGGAAAGTTGGCACCCCAATTCATCGGTCCATTCCAGATTACCGAAAGATGTGGATCAGTGGCATACCGGCTGGAATTACCAGAAGCACTTTCCGGTGTGCACGACGTCTTTCACATTGCCCAGCTGAGGAAGTGTCTTAAGCTATCAACTACCGTTCAGCTGGAAGACATTGAAGAACTGCAACCGGATCTCACCTATCGGGAGGAACCGGTGCAGATTATTGATGAAAAGGCCCGAACCACACGCAACCGTACGTTGTGGTTCTACAAGGTTCTATGGAGTAATCACTCCATGGACGAAGCTACATGGGAGAGCGAAGAATTTCTTCGCACCAACTACCCCGACTTTTTCAAGTCGCATATCCGGTAATTTTCCACCGTCCTCTCTCTCATTTTCACCTTATAATCTCAGGACGAGATTCTTTTAAGGGGGCAGGAATGTAAGGGCCTCAGTTTTTTACACATATTAGAAGTGTTCATCACCACACCACACACCTCATTTGAGGAAAGATGATGAACACAAATGAAGAGCAAGTAACCACCATCAACATGCTCACTAGAAAACAAACTCACACATTGCAAAAGTGGTATTTCCCACATGTGATATAGGTGGGCTGGACATATGAAAACTCCTACACATTTCTAAGGATGTCCATGCCAAGTTTCACCCAAATTCCAAACCTTTTGAGGTCATTTTGGGTATAGCTAGAAAGAGGGCAGTTTGAAACCATATTCAAATTCAAACTGTTTTTATCCCATGAATTTAAAAATGGGAAGCATATTCTTACTCAGCACATTTTTGTGAGCTCACACACCAATTTTCACTCCATTTGGAGTTGATCTTGACATGAGCTAAGTGGGACAAATTCAAACTTTATTTGAATTCAAAACTGAACTTGTGCTGAAATTCACTCAAACCAAACCCAATTTGAATTCTATTCAATTCAAATGGCTCATGGGTGAATAATTTGAATCACCAGGGGTATTATGGGGCTCACTGTTTACAACAGTGATTAGGAGTAAATTTCAGAAGTTAAAACCCCGGGTGGGACCCATATGTCATAGAGGGAAGAAGGAGAAACTTGCACCCAAAGTCAGAGTCTCGGTGGGAAATTCCACCGAGCAGCTGTCGGCTGTGCCACCGAGCAGCTACCGGCGCCACCAGCTGCTTCCCTCTCCGCGCGCTGGCGCCCAGGGCGGCTTGCTCGCGCCCCCACGCGACCGGCACCGCCTCAGCCAAGCAGGAGTCGGCCGGCTTTATCTTCTCGCAGGCAAACCCGAGCAGCGGCATTGCTTCTCGCTGCAGCTCTCTGCTCAATCGGGAAAACCAGCAAAACCATCTCCTCCTTCGTCCCTGAGCTGCTAGACAGCCACCTGAGGTCGCACTCCACCTCCCCAACACCAGAAACCCCGAGCTCCGACCTCCTTCGCCCGAAAACGATCGCCACCGCGGCGACCTAGCCTCAGCCGAGAGTCAGGCGCCCGTGGGCAGCGTTCCACAGGCGTTTTCACGGTCCAGCGAGAGAGGCAACAGGAGCGCGCGACCACCGTGCTGCTCTCCTCCAAGTTTGGAAGCCAACCGTGAAGAATCCGCAGGGAATTTCCTGTTTTTGCTCCGGCGACCGTAAACCGAGCTTCCGGTACGGTTTCTTTAAATTCTCGCTCTATGATCTTTTGGAGGTCATCAAATCCTGCACATAGACGCTGGACTAGCCGGTGATCAAGTTCTTTTCTGCATCCGTAGCATGAACCTGGCTAGGAGTGACGAATTTCGAGCTCGATCGAGGGCGGTCATGGCGGACACGATCGGTCACACGGTGCCGATCGACTTGCCGCCATCCCTGAACCCTTTTGACACCTTGTTGAGCTTCCTAAAGGTACACTGGTGCTGTAGAGATGTTTGTTCGAGGTATTGGCTGGCTTAGAAACCACGGTCGATGGTGCCGAACCTCAACCGAGGCCGCGGCACGTCGCCGGGCTATTTCCGGTCACCACCAGCCCGACCGGACACCACTGACGTGTTCCTCGACGTCGACAACCCCCTGGTGGCGAGTTTCAGCCCATGGGAGGTCCGGCAGCAGCGAGCCGGCGAGCCCCGAGTCTGCTCCGGCAAGGTCGGCGGCGCGGGCGCGAGAGAACGGCGGGAGGAAGACGAAGCCGGCTGGCCCACGTGTCAGCGGCTGAAGAATTTAAATCGGGATCGGGTGTGGCCGGGATCAGTTGTGCTGGCGCGCAAATACCCTTTGAGCTCCGGTGTGCCGGACACCTCCGCGCTCGACACGTGTGGTATCCCCGGTGTGCCGGACACCACCACGCTGGACACGTGTCCCCACGGGCCCCCGAGAGTTTAAACTTTTTCCCCGATTTTCAGAATTCTTCCAAACTTCAAATCCTCATAACTTTGGCTAGAAAGCTCCAAATCGAGTGAACCAAATTTTGTTGGATTCAGCTCATTGAGTACTTTCCATCAAATCAAGTTTCACTTCATGAAATTCATTATTTCTCCAGGATTAATTCCTCAAAATTTAAACTGTTTGGAATTTTTACTGGGGAATCCTTTGGAGGAAAATCCTGAAATTTTGCTGGGATGTTCACCAAAATATTCCTGAACTACCATAAAAATTTCAGACCCATTGGAGCTCATTTAGTCCACCTAATGGTGTGATTAGTGAAACTGTTCCAGAGAAAATAGAAAATGTTCAGAGACATTTTCAGAATTTTCTATGAAATTGTTTAGCTCATATCTTTAGTTAGGAACTTCCAAATTAAGTGAGACCAACTCCATTAGAACCCTCTGAAAATCTAGATTTAGAAAATCATAGTTGTTTCATGAAAATCCCTAGAACAACCTAAGAGTTCCAATTAAGGTCAAGTACATGATTAATTGTGGAGGGCTCAAATGAGCTTTGCTGCAACTAAAACTTGACCAAGTCTCTGTTTAGGTTTTAACCAAGCCACAGTAAAAATTTCACAGTCATTGGGTCTGTCTAGCAAGGGTTATAGACTTCACAAGTTTAAAAGTTAATACAACTGCATTTAAAATAATACATGTATTACTTCTATCATGTAGTCGCTAAGGTCGAGGAGGAACCCGAAGTCCTAGACTTTGTTACTCCGGAGGAATAGCTAGCCTACGACCAAGAGCAGCAAGGCAAGCTCCGGTTTGCATTAACCTTTTTACAAAATTTTATTGTTTTGAGCACATACTTGTTTATCTTATTCTTTGCATTAGAGTCTTTTTTGGAAACCCAATTGCATAGCCAAGAACACCATGGGTTGGGTTTAGGATAGCAAACCCCGTTAGCTACTGCAATGCTAAGATAGTGTAGGATTCGGTACAAGTCGAGTAGTTGGAACTACTCGCGAGCATAGGCTAGAGGCACTCGACTCGGGTAGTGATAGCACACGAAACACATGGCATGAAAATGAGACCAAGCGGAGGGTAAGGGCAGCAGGACTTTGGGGCCTGTGTGCTGTAGCTCCGCTTGTGTCGATTGAGGACCGAGCCATGTGCGGGCCTGATGAACAAGCTAGAATAGTACCGAAGACCTACCGGCTATATGGGAACCAGGAAACTGATGTAACTCGGGTAGCTGGGTATTGAGGCATTGTCCGTCGTTCAGAGGGTAGGTTGAGAGCTTGAGGTGTAAATCGGCTGGCGGCACTGAGATGCGCGTGCAGAGACCTCTTGCTCGGGACGATGGGACCGGTTCAATATTTGGCTGACGGGCGAAAGGTAGTTGCGTACGGCGTCCGTGATGGTTGTTTTAGGCAACATCGAGTACGGGCGTACGTGACGGGTTGTTCGGGTAACCCTGCAGGTGTAAATCGATTATAATCGCCGTCCCTCGCGGTCAGTGAGTACCACTTGTTCACTGTACCGTGACGTAGAAAGAATAGGCTAGTTACATGTTAAAATGCTGCTGATTGAAGGATGAACTCTGATTGCTAATGATTTGCTGTAGTTTAGAGCTAACTAAAGTTCATTTCAACTTTGGGCAAAGTACATGAGAGAAATGCGTTTCTTGTTTGATTGCGGCTCTCTCATGTGCCTTAGCGTAAGGTCCTCCACAACCTGCTGCTAAAACTTGAAAGTAAGGTTCCACTAATTAGGCGAGTCCTTTGCAAATGATTTTACCTCATGTACCCATCATCCCCTCATGTAGAAGTTCCAAGTTTAGGTGAGATGGGTCAGACTTGCTGAGCCTTCGTGCTCACTGCTTGTGTTTGAAGCTTTTGCAGGGTTCTATGAGGAAGGGACTCCTGAAGAGGAGACAGAACCCCAGGAGGGGAACCCCGTCGAGTGGGAGTCGTGAACGCCTCAGAGTTAGTGTGCGTGTGTGCTAGCAAGGACACGTTCAAGGGCTGAACGTGCACTTGATGCTTAGTCTACGCCCGTGAGTATGGACTGAACTTATTTTGATGTAAACATGTTCATAAACTTGTTTATATAATAAAATTTCGCTTCCGCTTTGTACCTTTGACGTGTGTTATCCGGTGCTGTGCAATGCAGCACCCCTCAGCGTGATCCTGGCTCGACAGGACCTTGGGGTCGTGTCACGAGCTCCGCGTGCACCACGTGCCTTGTGGGTTGGGACCTCCCCTCCCAACAGAGGCGAGCTCCGTGAACACCACGTGTCAGTTCTGGACCTCCCTTCTCTTTAAAGGTAGCTCCGAATGTGCCACGTGTTAGTGCTGGACCTCCCCTCTCTTCGGAGGTGAGCTCCAATAGTGCCACGTGTCCTAACAGCGCCATACTTCCTTTCTCCTCAGATAAAAGCTCCAAGGTGGACACGTGTCCACCAGTGTCGGACCTCCCGGAGGTGAGCTCCGGAGGTGACACGTGTCCAGTAGGACCAGACCTCTCGGAGATGAGCTCCGAGAGCGACACGTGTCTGGCGGGGCTGGACCTCTCGGAGGTGAGCTCCGAGAGCGACATGTGTCCCGTGCGGCTGGACCTTTTTCTCCACAGTGACCAGCTCCGTAGCCGACACGTGTCCTGCGGGACTGGTCTCGCTTCTCCGCTGAGGCTAGCTCCGGGGGCAACACGTGTCCCACGGAGTCGGTTCTTGCCCCTTTTCACAGAGACGAGCCCCGAGCCTGCCACGTAGCCAGTTTAGCGGTGGAGCTCTCCCCCATTGCGGGGATGAGCTCCGAAGGCGCGACGTGGCCAGCGGGCCGCGGGAATAGTCTTCGGCGCTCTCTGTTGATTAAATTTAGCTCCTTTTGGCTATATTTTTATTCTTTCTTTGTTTCTATTTATTTAAAAATGTTTTTCTACATATAAAATATGAATGCATGCAGAAATCAAAAATGAGGGTGTCACAGTGATGATCTGGATCTAGATCAAACCGATCAACATGTGATCTGTCCATGAAAAAGCTTCTGCTTGAAAGGATCGAAGAGAGCAGATGCAAAGAAAACCGCGATCTTGTCGTAAGGTGGTAATGGAAACCTACGTTGCTTCCTTCGGGTCCTCCCTCCTAGCAAAAACAGATCGTCGGGGCTCTCTTCTGGTGACGGCGATCATGTCTAGACTCGTCGGCGGTCTCTCCGGTGGTCAAACTCCGGCGAAGGGGTTTAGCTCGGCGAGTTTGGGGGCTAGGGCTTCTAAGTTGTCGGCTTAGAAAAGATGTTACGACCTAGGGGGTTGTTTCGGGTTCTATTTATAACCGGAAGAAGAAAAGTCCTAATCTGATTGGATTTCGATTAAGAGTCCTATTCAAATTGTTTTTGAATCTTAACAACTTATCTTCAATTGATTTGGTTGCAGTATTCAACATAGAAGAGTTTGTGTCGGTTTCCTCAGTAAGGGTACTCACGTATAGAGGAAAACCGCTTCAGAATAACGTCCTTCCGCAGGGATAAGCTCCGGAGGTTCCACGTGTCCAGCGGGGGCCTGGGCTTCCCTTTTCCTCAGAGGCGAGCTCTGGTTGTGCCGCGTGTCAGGCGGGTGAGACCTCCCTCTTCCTCAAAGGCGAGCTCCCCGTGCGCCACGCATCCTGGCGGGCGGGACCTCCTTCCCCCTCAGAGGCGAGCTCCGCGTACTCCACGTCTCTGGTGGGTTGGGACCTCTCCTTTTTTCAGAGACGCGCTCCGCGTACGCCACATGTCAGTGCCGGACCTCCCCTCTCTTCGGAGGTAGCTCTGAATGTGCCACGTGTCAAGCAGCGCCGACTTCCTTTCTCCTCAAAGACGAGCTCCGAGGTCGACACGTGTCCAATACCATCGGACCTCCCAGAGGTGAGCTCCGAGGTCAACACGTGTCCAAGCAGTGTCGGACCTCCTGGAGGTGAGCTCCGGAGGTGACACGAGTCCAATAGGACCGGACCTCTCGGAGGTTAGCTCCGAGAGCGACACGTGTCCCGCGCGGCTGGTCCTCTCTTTTCCGCAGTGACTAGCTCCAAAGGCGACACTTGTCCTGCGGGGCTGGCCTCGCTTCTCCGCAGAGGCTAGCTCCGGGGACAACACGTGTCCCACGGGGTAGGACCTCGCCCCTTCCACTGAGACGAGCCCCAAGCCTGCCACGTAGCCAGTTAGAGGCGGCCCTCTCCCCCTTTTGCGGGGATAAGCTCCGAAGGCGCCACCTTGCCTGCGGGCCACGGTGTGACGCCCTCAATTCTGTGGAAAACCACGGAACCGAGAACTGATGCATATGTGTGCCCAGGATGTTCATCACACATACACATATGTTCCACAAACTGAATTCAGAATATATATAACCATGAATAACAGAGTTTGTTACAATGTTTCATGAGTCTTGGACTCATGATCACAGCGGAAGTCTTAGTTTAACAGCGGAAGTCTTATTTCTATGCAGCGGAAGTCTTCTAACTAGTGCGGAAGCAATCTAAGCAGTAGCGGCTCCATCTCTACTCCATCCCCACAGGCAAGGTTGAGAACAGATTACACGCCTAATGGTCCATTCGGTCTTCATAGTAATCTTCTCCTGTTGCTGATGATGAAATAATAATGCAAGTTTGAGTACAATGATGTACTCAGCAAGTGCGTGAAAATATGATATGCAGCTCATAACAAGGTAGGTATAAAAAGGCTCATTGCAGAAAGCAAAGTTATTTATGAAAAACCAGGATAAAACAACAACTTATCTTAAAGTTGTAACACCCCAAAACCTGTTAAAGAGGGGAATTTAAAATATTTGGACGTAATGCATGTGATGAAACAATTCAAACTCAAACTGGAATTCAAATTTGAATCAAAACAGAAAAGAAAAAGGAAAAAGAAAAAGAAAAATGGCCATTGGGCCGAAACCCACCTCAGCCGGCCCAACAGCCTGCGGCTGTTTTCCCCCTCCCCCTCTCTCTGACACGTGGGGCCCGCATGTCATCTTCTTCCCCCCTCCCCCCCCCCCCCCCCCCCCCGCGCGCTGCCAACTGCCCCGATCTTCCCGCGCCTATCGCTGCTGCTTCACCCGATTTCCACGCTCGATCTTCGGCAAAGCGCTGGTGCACATCTAAACCGACCCCCGCCGCCCCTCCTCGTGCATTTAAACGCAAGAAAACTCGCAGGTTTCCCCTTACCCGCTCCATCTTTTTCTCCGGTGAGAACCGAGGCATCATTGGCCGTTTTCTTTCGATCCTCGTCTGGTTTCTCTGATCTAACGGGCTTGTCGTGTTCCACCGCCGCCAGGAAGCCCTGCAGGTGAAGGAAAAGATGAGTCTTGCGCCGTAGCATCAGCTACGACGAGCACCGAGGAGCAGCTCCGACCACCGTCGTCGCAGAGCCGAATTCCGACCTCTCCAAGCCCGAGAAAGCCCTAGGTGAGCTTCCCCTACTCCTCCACAGTCGATCCGTGTGAAAAGCTGCAAGTTTTAGCGTGTAGTGGCAAGGAACCAAAGCTGCGCCGGCGAGATCACCGACCCCGCCGCCGCACACGCGGGCTGGCTCCGGCCAGGGCTACGTGGCCCCCTGAGTGACACGACCCCACGGTCTTGTCGAGCCAGGATCACACTGAGGGGTACTGCGTTGCACAGCACCGAATAAAACACGTCAAAGGTACAAAGCGGAAGCAAAACTTTTATTACATAAAGTAGTTTATGAACATTTGTACATCAAAATAAGTCCAGTCTACACTCACGGGCATAGACTACGCGTCAAGTGTACGTTCAGCCCTTGAACGTGTCCTTGCTAGCACACACACGCACTAACTCTGCGGCGTGCACGACTCCCACTCGACGGGGTTCCCCTCCTGGGGTTCCGTCTCCTCTTCGGGAGTCCCTTCCTCATAGAACCCTGCAAAAGCTTCAAACACAAGCAGTGAGGATGAAGGCTCAGCAAGACTGACCCGTCTCTCCTAAACATGGAACTTCTACATGAGGGTGATGGGTTACATGAGGTAAAAATCATTTGCAAGGACTCGCCTAATTAGTAGAACCTTACTTTCAAGTTTTAGCAGCAGGTTGTGGTGAACCTTACGCTAAGGCACATGAGAGAGCCGCAATCAAACAAGAAACGCATTTTTCTCATGTACTTTGCAAAAGTTGAAAAGAACTTTAATTAGCTCTAAACTACAGCAAATCACTAGCAATCAGAGTCCATCTTTCAATCAACAACATTTTAACATGTAACTAGCCTGTTCTTTCTACGTCACGGTACAGTGAACAAGTGGTACTCACTGACCGCGAGGGACGGCGATTATAATCGATTTACACCTGCAGGGCTACCCGAATAACCCGTCACGTACGCCCGTACTCGATGTTGCCTACAGAAACCATCACGGACGCCGTACGCAACCACCTTTCGCCCGTCAGCCAATTATTGAACCGGTCCCATCATCCCAAGCAAGAGGTCTTTGCACGCGCATCTCAGTGCCGCCAGACGATTTACACCTCGAGCTCTCAACCTCTCCTCTGAACGACGGGCAATGCCTCAATACCCAGCTACCTGAGTTACATCGGTTTCCCAGTTCCCATATAGCCGGTAGGTCTTCGGTACTGTTCTAGCTTGTTCAACAGGCCCGCACACGGCTCGGTCCTCAATCGACACAAGCGGAGCTACAGCACACAGGCCCCAAAGTCCTGCTGCCCTTACCCTCCGCTTGGTCTCATCTTTCGTTCCATGTGTATCATGTCTATCTATACCCGAGTCGGGTGCCTCTAGCCTATGCTCGTGAGTAGTTCCAACTACTCGACTTGTAACAAACCCTACTGTATCTTAGCATTGCAGTAGCTAACGGGGTTTTCAATCTTAATCCCAGCCCATGGTTTTCTTGGCTATGCAGTTGGGTTTCCAAACAAGACTCTAATGCAAGGAATAATATATTCAAGTATGTGCTCAAAACAATAAAAATTTCTAAAAGGGTTAAAGCAAACCGGAGCTTGCCTTGCTGCTCTTGGTCGTAGGCTAGCTGCTCCTCCGGAGTAACGAAGTCTATGACTTCGGGTTCCTCCTCGACCTTAGCGACTACATGGTATACAAGTATATGTATTAATTTAAATGCATTTGATTGAATTTAAACTTGTGAAGTCTATAACTCTTACTAGACAGTCCCAATGACAGTGAAACTTTTACTGTGGCTTGGTTATAACCTAAACAGAGACTTGGTCAAGTTTTAGTTGCAGCAAAGCTCATTTGAGCCCTCCACAATTAATTATGTCCTTGACCTTAATTGAAGAATCTTAGGGTGTTCTAAGGATTTTCATGAAACAAACTATGACTATCTGAAAACTAGATTTTCGGAGGGTTCTAATGGAGTTGGTCTCACTTAATTTGAAGGTTCCTAGCTAAAGATATGAGCTAAACAATTTCAGAGAAAATTCTGAAAATGTTTCTGAACATTTTCTATTTTCTTTGGAACAGTTCCACTAATCACACCATTAGGTGGATCAAATGAGCTCAAATGGATCTGAAATTTTATGGTAGTTCATGGATATTTTGGTGAACATTCCAGCAAAATTTCAGGATTTTCCTCCAAAGGATTCTCCAGTTAAAATTCCAAAATGTTTAAACTTTGAGGAATTAATTCTGGAGAAATATGGATTTTCATGAAGTGAAACTTGATTTGCTGGAAATTACTCAGAGAGCTGAATTCAACAAAATTTGGTTCGCTCGATTTGGAGTTTTCTAGCCAAAGTTATGAGGATTTGAAGTTTGAAGAAAATCTGAAAATCGGGGGAAAAGTTTAAATCTGTCGGGGCCCGCGGGGACACGTGTTAAGCGCGGAGGCGACCGCACACTGCAGCCCACAGGGTCTTTGCGCACCAGCACACCAGATCCCGGCCACACCCGATCCCGATTTAAAATTTTGAGCCACTAACGCATGGGCCAGCCGGCTTCGTCTTCCTCCCGACGTGCCCGCGCCGCCTCCCCTCGCCGGAGCAGACCCGGAGCTCGCCGGCTCGCCGCTGCCGGCCATCCCATGGTCTGAAACTCGCCGCCAGGGGGTTGTCGACGTCGAGGAACACGTCTATGGGGTCAGTTTGAGCTGGCGGTTACCGGAAATAGCCCGGCGACGTGCCGCGTCCTCGGTTGAGGTTTGGCGCCATCGACCGTGGGTTCTAACCCGCCAACACCTCGGACAATCGGTTCTACAGCACCAGTATACCTCTAGGAAGCTCGACAAGGTGTCAAAATGGTTCAAAGATGGCAGCAAGTAGGTCGGCACCGTGTGACCGAGCGTGCCCGCCATGAACGCCCTTGATCGAGCTCAAAATTCGTCATCCCTAGTCGGTTTCATACAACGGATGCAGAAAGGAATTTGATCGCTGGCTAGTCCAGCATCTATGTGCAAGATTTGATAGCTAGAGAAGGATCTTAGAGCGAGAATTTGAAGGATCCATACCAGAAGCTCAGTTTAAGGTCGCCGGAGCAAAAACTGGAAATTCGCCGTGGATTCTTCACGGTTTGCTTCCAAACTTGGAGGAGAGCAGCACAGCTGTTGCGCGCTCCTGCTGCTACCCTTGCTGGCCCGTGAAAACGCCTGTGGAACGCTGTCCACGAGCGCCTGACCTTCGGCTGAGTTTAGGTCGCCGCTGTGGCGATCGTTCTCGGGCAAGGGAGGTCGGAGCTCGGGGTTTTTGGCGTCGGGGAGGTGGAGTGCGATCTCAGGTTGCTGTCTAGCAGCTCAGGAACGAAGGAGGCGATCGTTTGCTGGTTTTCCCGATCGAGCAGAGAGCTTCAGGGAGAAAATCTGCCGCTGCTCGGGGTTGCACGCGAGGGGATAAAGCCAGCGGGTCCTCGCTCGGGCTGAGGCGGTGCCGGTCGCGTGGAGGCGCGAGCAAGCCGCCCTGGGCGCCAGCGCACGGGGAAGGAAGCAGCTGGTGGCGCCGGTGGCTTCTCGGTGACACAGCCATCAGCTGCTCGGTGGAATTTCCCACCGAGGCTGTGACTTTGTGTGCAAGACTTCCCTACTTCTCTCTATGACATGTGGGTCCCACCCGGGGTTTTAACCTCTGAAATTTACTCCTAATCACTGTTGTAAACAGTGAGCCCCAAAATACCCCTGGTGATTCAAATTATTCACCCATGAGCCATTTGAATTGATTAGAATTCAAATTGGGTTTGGTTTGAATGAATTTCAGCACAAGTTCAGTTTGGAATTCAAATAAAGTTTGAATTTGTCCCACTTAGCTCATGTCAAGATCAACACCAAATGGAGTGAAAATTGGAGTGTGAGCTCACAAAATTGTGCTGAATAATAATATGCCTCCCACTTTTGAATTCATGGGATAAAAACAGTTTGAATTTGAATATGGTTTCAAACTGCCCTCTTTCTAGCTATACCCAAAATGACCTCAAAAAGGTTTTGAATTTGGATGAAACTTGGCATGGATATACTTAGCAATGTGTAGGAGTTTTCATATGCCCAGACCCTCTATATCACATGTGGGAAATACCACTTTTGCAATATGTGAGTTTGTTCTCTAATGAGCATGTTGATGGTGGTTACTTGCTCTTCAGTTGTGTTCATCAAGTTTCCTTAAATGAGGTGTGTGTGTATGGTGATGGACACCTCAAATATGTGTCAAAAACTGAGGCCCTTACACTGAGGCCCGTCCATTTTAAATTGTGCGGTCCCGTATAGATCTAACCAGTACCGCTTCGCGATCTAATCTCAGCCCTCCGTTTTAAATCCAACGGCCCACGTCAGCCCAGCGTTATAAAGGCCGGGAATCTTACGCGCTACCCCCTTGGGATATCGGAAAACACGAGCTAGCCCCGGAAACTCCTGATCTAGCCCTTGGACCCTCAGAAATTCATGTAAATTCAATTAAGAATCAGTTTTAGCCCCTGGACATAATAGTAATTAGGAAGACCTCCCTATTTTGCACACTTAGACCCCTGAAAATTTAGGAACGAGAAATGGGCCCCACTGCAGTGTGAATTTGCACATCAGCCCCTGGAAAGTATTAATTTCAGGAAATTAAATATGTGAATAGGATTTAAATTTAAACATAGGAGTAGGTTCAGTTGAATTATTCTAACCCTTTTGAAAATTGATAGAACAATCTGAGGTCTAAATTTGGAGGGGAAATAAACTTTAGGCATAAAACAAATTTAAAATCTGGGAAAATAAATCTAAGTAACCAAAAAGGGGTAGGAAAAATTTATAAAGGTTCTGTTTGGGTAATTGGAACAGTAGAAATTTTTGTATGAGTTTAGGTTGCTGTTTTATTGGTGGAAATTCATTTTTTTAGACTAGAAAATAATTCTGAAAATGGGTAAAAATAAATTTAAATTTATCCTCATCAGAGAGGAAGTCAAAAGATATTTTATTGAACATGTTAGATCAGAACACATTCTATTTAGGAGATATATTGTGATATTTTAGTATTAAAGTTCAAATTTAGGTATGGAAAATAAATCAGAAAATATAGGAAAATAGGTATACCTAATTAGAAAATATCAAGTGAGGACCCCAAATCCAAAACTTCAAATTAAGATTTTGTAGAAGATCTGAAAACCTATTTGGAGTAGGAAGTTATCTCTTATACAAATTTTGTGTCTAAGAAGTGTATTATCCCATATAGAAAATTTGTTCAAATTGGAAACTCATATATAGTGTGCACTTAGAAATCTGAATATTAAAGCTAGAAATAATATATATGTTTAAAAGTGCATGTATTCTTAGAATCAACATATCTAGGGTAAACACAACACTTAAATATATGTATGACTTTCATATGTATGCATGTGTGGTTTGTATGAGTGGAAATGTGGACTATGGCTTATGGAATGTTGTTTTCTTTTGCTATGTGTATTGGCATGAGTAGAACCAGCCCCAGAGCAGGTTCTCACCTTTCAAGATCAAAACTTGAAATTCCCAGAGCAGCAGGAAGAAGGCAAGTGTCCTTGACCACTTTGATCCTATACTAGGATGTGTAGTTAGAATTTAATTAATTGCATTGTCAATTTGGAATATGGAACCCAAGCTAGGAAGTTTCCCCAGATTTTCATTATCTTACTTCCTTGTAGCCTGGGTTGGGATTTATTTTATTATGTCATTCATTCATATTACTTATGCTTAGCCATGCTTAGAATGGGATAAGTGGGATATGAGATCATCAACTTGTTTACCTTACTCTTGAATGAGATATTATGAGTTATGTAGAGGTAGGGATCGAGGCAAGTTGGATGATTTGGTTGGTGCTATGTGCACGAGACTCGGGTTTGTGTTTAGTGCTTGCCTGGATCCTAACGACCGGTTCATGGAGCATGTAACCTGGCTTTACCGTGTCAACCACATGCTGAGATGGGGCAGCTTGGCCAATTAATTAGGTGTATCTCCGGCGGAGTATGGTTGTTTGGATGGTGCAGGGAATAGGTGTCAGCTGAACTACCATATGAACCGCAAGGCCCAAGAGGGGGCCACTGCAGCGGGGTTGGAGCCTCTTGTATGCTGTTAGGGGTGAAACCTCAGTGGGCCCACGCTCGTCGGGAATCCCATTGTAAAGGCCTCGTAGTGATCTCCTGGCTACACACCTCAGAAGTGTGAATGTGGTTCACGGCCACTGGCATAATGGAGGTTCTTTTAGTCCACCCGACAACGAGGGATGAAATCACTACATGTGGGTACAGTTGTACAAACTCTGCAGAGTCAAAACTGTCATGACAGCCGTGCTCACGGTCAAGAGCGGCTTGGACTTATTCATGATTAGAGGATGATGAATTGGGAAGTTGAGGATGTTAAGAGGGAAGCTTAACATTGGAGATGAGATTATGGTTACTTGATATTGATGATGGGTAGAGGGATTTGGACCATTTCAACTGTGTAGTAATGTAGTTGCTTAATAAGCTAAGGTGATAGGTATTAATTGCGTAGTGCTTTAACCATGAGTTCAACCTGTACTTGCTCTAGCCATGCATGACATAACTTTCCCACACTTGATGAGTACCAACGGTACTCATGCTTGCTTTTCTGTTGGTTTAAATTGCTGCTCAGGTCAAGGGAATGACGTGGTGTTCAATGACCAATACTTCGGACCCGAAGAAGGATTCTAGGTTCACGGAGTCCCCCGGGCAACACCTGTGACGAAGCCCACAAGATTTATATCCCGCTGCTGTTTTATTTACATGTTATGAACATATTATCGTCCATCGAGACATTATGCTATGTAAGACTTGTTTATATCCGAACACTTGCTTGTAATATAATGATGCTTCACTATTTGTCATCACATGTATGAGAGAATGATCCTGGCATACATGTGATATTCACTCGGTTGCTCTTTGGACAAACCAGGTGTGAAAGAAGTGGTATCAGAGCCAAGGTTGCCTGCAGGAACGTGGACCTAGATAGAAGTGGACGTATTTAAGGACCCTATTTTCTTAAAAACTATTTTACAAAAGGTATGGGGTGAAAGTGTTATTTAATGGGGTCACTTTATTTGTTCATCTTGCCCCAACTCTTATTCAAAATACAATCTTTATTTAATTCTTATCTAACTTGATTTTAAATGCTTTATGTTTTAGATGGTTCGCATGGTCCGCACCGCCCGCAAGTCCACCGGAGGGAGAGTTCCTGTAGCTTCCCTTGCCTTGAGAGAGGACAACCGCCCGGTGACGTACCACTCCTACGGGTTGGCAGTAGGAGGCTTGTTGCGCCGTCCTCGGCGTATGCTCCACGCCGCCGGCAATGTTGGCAAGCTGATCATACACTACAGCTCCACCAGGACCATCCGTGAGAAGCGTGAAGAATGGAGCTCAGAGATGAGGATTATCCATGACAACCATCTGCTCAAGATCCACCGCTCTCCAGCTTGTCGGGCGACTCAGGCCAATGCTGAGAAGGATGTCACCTGGGAGGCCATCACCTGCCAAAGTTACATCAACCGTCGCCACCTGGACAGGACTGAGTACATGTATGTCCTCCAGCGTGAGAGTGGCACCGCGGAGTACAAGTATCCGCCGGTGCAGCAGGGGGCTTGCCATGAGCACATGGACCTGTGCTTAGGGGATGCAGCTATGCCCAGCACTCGACTACAGGAGTGCAAGCGGGAGCTTCAGGATGTCCGTGACACCCTGAAGGAGACTGAGGCGTTGCTTCACGCCAGCTTGAGGGCGAGGGAGAGAGGAGATGGGAATGAACTGTGTGTCACCGAGAATGACACTTGGACTCCTGACTCCCCAGACCGTCGGGCGAGCAAGCGTCGCCGCACTTCTACACCAGCAGCTTCCCCACCTAAAGCGGAATCAGAGGGCAGCCGCAATGATGTGGAAGACCCCGACGAGCCAGCTCATTGATATGAGTTGTTAGAGTCATTTCCCTTATTTCCGCATGATATTCGAGTAGTCGAGTCAAGAACCCATCTATTTGCTTGTTAGTGTTTGGTGTATGACGTGAGTTGTGGAAGCCATAGGCACTTGTCCACAACCTCATCTTTAAGTTTGCTTTGCTTTGGTGTGTGAACCCCTATGAGTCAATACTGCATTTATTTTCGCGTGAGACATGACGCCCAAAGATCTATGTGAAATCTTCAGAAATAGTCTAGATATTAAGACCTCAAAAGTTTAAATTTAAACAAGCAATTTGGGAAGTTAATGCATAATGATTAAAGTTAACATTTGGTTTATCATGATCGATGGCTGGAAGAGGAAAAGGTCGTGGTGCCAACCCCAACAACAACAACGATGAGGCCGCCAGTCCTCACCTTACTGGAGGGCAAGACAGTGGTGATCGTCATGAAGGAGCTGATCCTATCTACCAAATGATCGAAAATCAGAATCAGCTCATCCAGAGTTTAACTCAAGTGGTTGCCAACTTACACCAAGCTCCACCCCCACAAGCTGCACCACGTCAACTAAGGTTGAGTGAGTTTCTGGGAACTCAACCCCCAAAGTTTGCAAGTGCTGCTGAACCCCTGGAGGCAGATGATTGGCTAAAGACCATTGAGAGCAAGATGAGGATCATACAATGCCAAGGGTATGAGAGGGTGCTATTTGCCTCTCACCAATTGCATGGACCCGCTGTTGATTGGTGGACCGCTTACGTGGCAGCCCATCACGACCCAGAGAACATCACTTGGGAAGAGTTCAAGCGCAGTTTCCGCAACCATTACATACCAATGGGAGAACTCAAGAACAAGAGAAAGGAGTTCTTGGGACTGCAGCAAGGCAACATGACTGTGAGGGAATACCTCACCAAGTTCACCCAACTATCCCGTTATGCACCACGGGACATCGAAACTGATGAGCAGAAACATGACTGTTTTGTGGAAGGACTTACAATGGAAATGCAATGTGCAATGTCCTCCAACGAATATGAAAGTTTCCAAAAGATTGTAGACAGAGCGTTTGTCATGGAGAGGAAGCTGAAGGCCTTGGAGAATGAAAACAAGAGGAAGATGGGATGGTCACACCAAGCATCAAGCAGCAACACCCGTCCACGTCTGATGCAGCAACCTGCAGGGCAGACGAGCCATGCTGTGGTACCCTACCCGACACCGAGAGGGTACAACCCGAACTTCAGGCCTCCATCAGCACCAGTACAGCCACAGCGTCAGTTTATGCAGCAGCCACGCCCCACTTATCAACCTCGACCAGCAGGACAAGGGCCACAGAACCAACCCCAAGATAACAAAGGCCAGGCACCTAAAGTTGCGGTGCAATGCTTCAACTGTGGTGAAATGGGGCACTACGCTCATAAGTGCCCAAAGAAGAAGCCTATGCAGCCACAGCAGCAGAATGTGATGCAAGGACGGGTAAACCACATGACCATGGAGGAAGCGCAAGAAGCACCTGACGTGGTAATTGGTAAGTTTCCTGCAAATTTACATATCGCAATCCTATTGTTCGATTCTGGTGCTACCCACTCGTTCATTGCTCAAGGGTTTGTTTAGAAGCATGATCTAGCCACAACACAAATGAACCATATGTTAGCAGTGAACTCTCCATGGGGAGAAATAAGGACAAGACAAGTGTGTCCCAAGGTGAATCTAGACATTAACGGGGTAGTATTTACTGCAAACCTCATAGTGATAGACTCACAAGGGATAGATATTATTTTGGGTATGGATTGGTTGACCAAACATAAAGGTATCATCCATTGTTCGACTAGAACGGTGGAACTAACTCACACTAGTGGCACAAAATTAAGTTCACAGCCGTGCAAGAACCCAGGAGGGACATTAAACTCAATCAAGTTGAGGTGGAAGTGGAAGAGATAAGGGTTATCAAGGAATATCCAGAAGTCTTTCCGGAGGAGTTGCCTGGTATGCCCCCGGATCGTGAAGTGGAATTTGCTATTGAACTAGTACCTGGAACAGCCCCAATATACAAGAGGCCTTATCGGATGGACTCCAAACAGCTGTAAGAGCTCAAAGAACATATAAGAGACTTGACAGAGAAGGGGTATATTCGTCCTAGTTCCTCACCATGGGGAGCTCCAGTGATATTTGTGTAAGGGCCTCAGTTTTTGACACCTAGTTAAAGTGTTCATCACCCCACACACACACCTCATTTGAGGAAAGATGATGAACACAAATGAAGAGCAAGTAACCACCATCAACATACTCATTAGAGAACAAACTCATACATTTCAAAAGTGGTATTTCCCACATGTGATATAGAGGGGCTGGACATATGAAAACTCCTACACATTGCTAAGAATGTCCATGCCAAGTTTCACCCAAATTCCAAACCTTTTTGAGGTCATTTTGGGTATAGCTAGAAAGAGGGTAGTTTGAAACCATATTCAAATTCAAACTGCTTTTTATCCCATGAATTTAAAAATGGGAGGCATATCTTACTCAGCACATTTTTTTGAGCCCACACACCAAGTTTCACTCCATTTGGAGTTGATCTTGACATGAGCTAAGTGGGACAAATTCAAACTTTATTTGAATTCAAAACTGCACTTGTGCTGAAATTCACTCAAACCAAACCCAATTTGAACTTTGATCAATTCAAATGGCTCATGGGTGAATAATTTGAATTACCAGGGGTGCTATGGGGCTCACTGTTTACAACAGTGATTAGGAGTAAATTTCAGAGGTTAAAACTAGAAGTGGGACCCACATGTCAGCCACCACTTCAACTCAAACCGACTGAAATTTTCTCACTCGGTTAAGCGAGCCGCCGCTGCGATCGCCACCGAGGGGAGCCGCCGTGCCAGCAGCTGCTTGCCCACGCGCGGACGTGAGGCAGTGCAGAGCCTTCTTAAGGCGCCCTTCCCCCTCCTCGGCTGAAGCCTCACCCGTTTCTTCCCCCGCAAGAACTCAGCGCCGGCCGAAATTTTCCGCAGCTCGGAATCGATCGAAGAGCGCCGATCACAGCTTCCTCCGTCCCCTCCAGAGCCACGGCGAGGTACTAGAGACCTTCCACCGTCTTCCCCGCTGCTAGAATTCAGTTGAAACCGATTGATATCGGCTGTGCCGAAAGATCAATTCGGTGACTTAGAACTGCCGCACCTCGGGCTCCCGTGGACA
This sequence comes from Neostapfia colusana, assembly GCA_030760725.1. Taxonomy (NCBI): domain Eukaryota; kingdom Viridiplantae; phylum Streptophyta; class Magnoliopsida; order Poales; family Poaceae; genus Neostapfia; species Neostapfia colusana. The sequence goes on from JASWHV010000009.1 coordinate 56,570,401, forward strand.
GCCCAACCAGGGCGTTGTCACGCCCGAGCCAAGGCACCCTTGGACGCGCTGGTGACCGGTGCTGCTCATCCCCAATCCACAGCTCGAGTGGTTGCTCACCGGCGGTGAATTTCCAGTTTTCCCCTTTCTGTGTGAAGAACGACCTTCGGGTGCGATTCCGTTGAATTCATGCTCTAGAAAGGATTAGAGGGCCTCAATCCGCTCTCACACAAACTAGACACAATAACGCACAAGTTGCCTTCACAACCCTTGGCCAGAGAACCTCTGTACCCGGCGTAATTCGAGGTTTACCAATGGCGGAATAAACGGGAGGCATCGGGTGCATGGTGAGGACCTACTTTGGGCCTTCCCCGAGCTGCCTCGAGCTCATGTCGACCTTCTCTGAGGTCCACTGATGCTTCCCGACTGGTTCCTCGAGTAGTTGAGGTGCTAGGGAAGTCAGCCGACATGGCCGAAGTCTTTCCGAGGTGGCGGCTCATCGCCGACCATGCACCGGCCATTGTCATGAGTAGCTGACCCCAGAATCCTATTCGCCGAGAGAAAGTAGGCAGGGGCGGCCAAAACCGTGAAGTTTGGAGCTGTACAGAAGCCGGCGGCGAGCTCTCCGGCGAGGTCCCTCGGCGGCGGAGCGCGGGCGTCACGAGGTTGAAGAAGGGGGTGGACGCCAGCTGTCAGCGGCCGATATTTTGAATCCGGATCGGGCTGCGGCTGGGATCGGGTGTGCTGGCGTGCAAAATCCTTGTGGGCCGCGGTGTGCGGTCGCCTCGGCGTGCGACGCGTGTCCCTGGGGCCCACTCGCGAGTTTAAACTTTTCCCCGATTTTCAGATTTCCTTCAAACTTCAAATCCTCATAACGCTAGAAAGCTCCAAATTGAGTGAACCAAATTTTGTTGGATTCAGCTCTCTGAGCACTTTCCAGAAAATCAAGTTTCAACTCATGAAAACCCTTAATTCTCCGGAATTAAATCCTCAAAGTTTAAAATGTTAGGAATTTTAACTGGAGAATCCTTTGGTGGAAAATCCTTAAATTTTGCTGGGATGTTCACCAAAATATCCCTGAACTACCATAAAAATTTCAGACCCATTTGAGCTCATTTGATCCACCTAATGGTGTGATTAGTGAAACTGTTCCAGGGAAAATAGAAAATGTTCAGAAACATTTTCAGAATTTTCTCTGAGCTCATATCTTTAGCTAGAAACCTTCAAATTAAGTGAGACCAACTCCATTAGAACCCTCTAAAAATCTTGTTTTCAGAAAGTCATAGTTTATTTCATGAAAATCTTTAGAACACCTTAAAAGTCTTTGATTAAGGTCAAGTACATAATTAATTGTGGAGGGCTCAAATGAGCTTTGCTGCAACTAAAACTTGACCAAGTCTGTATTTAGGTTGTAACCAAGCCACAGTAAAAGTTTCACAGTCATTGAGTCTGTCTAGTGGGACTTATAAGCTTCACAAATTCAAACGTAATACAAATGCATTCAAATTAATACATGTACCTCTTATATCCTGTAGTTGCTAAGGTCGAGGAGGAACCCGAAGTCCTAGACTTCGTAACTCCGGAGGAGCAGCAAGGCAAGCTCCGGTTTGCATTAACCTTTTTACAAATTTTTATTATTTTGAGCACATACTTGTTTACTTTATTCTTTGCATTAGAGTCTTGTTTGGAAACCCAATTGCATAGCCAAGAACACCATGGGTTGGGTTTAGGATTGCAAACCCTGTTAGCTACTGCAATGCTAAGATAGTGTAGGATTTGGTACAAGTCGAGTAGTTGGAACTACTCGCGAGCATAGGCTAGAGGCACTCGACTCGGGTAGTGATAGCACATGAAACACATGGCAAGAAAATGAAACCAAGCGGAGGGTAAGGGCAGCAGGACTTTGGGGCCTATGTTCTGTAGCTCCGCTTGGGTCGATTGAGGACCGAGCCGTACCGAAGACCTACCGGCTATATGGGAACCGGGAAACCGATGTAACTCGGGTAGCTGGGTATTGAGGCATTGCCCGTCGTTCAGAGGGTAGGTTGAGAGCTTGAGGTGTAAATCGGCTGGCGGCACTGAGATGCGCGTGCAGAGACCTCTTGCTTGGGACGATGGGAACGGTTCAATATTTGGCTGACGGGTGAAAGGTAGTTGCGTACGGCGTCCGTGATGGTTGTTGTAGGAAACATCGAGTACGGGCGTACGTGATGGGTTATTCGGGTAACCCTGCAGGTGTAAATCGATTATAATCGCCGTCCCTCGCGGTCAGTGAGTACCACTTGTTCACTGTACCGTGACATAGAAAGAACAGGCTAGTTACATGTTAAAATGTTGCTGATTGAAAGATGGACTCTGATTGCTAATGGTTTGCTGTAGTTTAGAGCTAACTAAAGTTATTTTTCAACTTTGGGCAAAGTACATGAGAGAAATGCGTTTCTTGTTTGATTGCGGCTCTCTCATGTACTTCAGCGTAAGGTTCTCCACAACCTGCTGCTAAAACTTGAAAGTAAGGTTCTACTAATTAGGTGAGTCCTTGCAAATGATTTTTACCTCATATAAACCACCACCCCTCATTTAGAAGTTCCATGTTTAGGTGAGACGGGTCAGACTTGCTGAGCCTTCGTACTCACTGCTTGTGTTTGAAGCTTTTGCAGGGTTCTATGAGGAAGGGACTCCCGAAGAGGAGACGGAACCCCAGGAGGGGAACCCCGTCGAGTGGGAGTCGTGCACGCCGCAGAGTTAGTGTGTGTGTGTGATAGCAAGGACACGTTCAAGGGCTGAACGTGCACTTGATGCGTAGTCTACGCCCGTGAGTGTAGACTGAACTTACTTTGATGTAAACATGTTCATAAACTTGTTTATGTAATAAAATTTCACTTCGGCTTTGTACCTTTGACGTGTGTTACCAGGTGCTGTGCAACGCAGCACCCCTCAGCGTGATCCTGGCTCAACAAGACCATGGGGTCGTGTCAGCGTTGGTATCAGAGCTCGCTTGAGGTTTAACACAGTACAAAGGTCATTTTTTTCAAAAATCCAGTGAGGAACGAGTTAGTAGACCGTATAAGGATGTTATTAGCATATAGAAAGTGGCATACTAACCTATTTGTTTATGTCGGAAAATCGTGTATCTCGGGACGTTTATGTCTTGGGGGGTACACGTAAGCGCTGTCCACCAGTGCGCACATGCTGAAGGGTGGAGCCCCACGGGTGGCAGGTAACCTGACCCGCTTTGATATCCTCTACGACTCTTCATGTCGTTTGGGGTATTCGAGAAACGTCTATCCCTGGCGTGCGTCGATTTGGGAGACCCCGTCACGTGGTCTGAAACGTGAACACATAGCTCAAGGCGTGTTTGGCTTGAGAACATCCGGGCGAGTGATGACGGCCGGGTGTACGAACTGTATGGATTCCGGGCTCGGTGTGCAGCCGAGTCTGACGATTGTTTGAGTTTCTGCAGGTAGCCTGACCACGAAACGGTAGACGTGTAATATCCGTGTGCGAGTGACGTTTAGTGCCACAGAAATAACGAAGCCGGCTAAGTCCGGTATAGGTTTTTCTTTGTGAGGACGTAGTACCGACATAATCTGGTGACGCATCAACGTCACACCCAAATAAATGAACAAACTCATTTAAAACTTGAAGGTTTTAATCTAAAGTAGTAAAACTTGATGTAACTCCTTCCCTTGAACAGGATATTCAAAGCTAACAAGTTTTCAACTTATAGATTGTTAACGACAGGGTACTCTGGTTTCAGCTGAATTAAGGCTGAAGTTAATCAGAGGTTAGAGGTTGAGTTCTTTCGAGGTTGGGGTCATATGATACATTTCTGGAAATCTTTGGAAGAGTTTTACAACTTTTCTGTTGAGGTGCAGAGGTGTTTCATCCCTTAACCAATCGAAAAATGCAGTAGAGTTGAAACTGTCCAGAAAACAGGACAGAGTAAAGACTCACTGTAGACTCTCTGTAAATTAAGCATAACTTCCTGCATAAAAATCCAAAAATAGAAAATGAGGTAGTTCTGTAAAGATTATGAGATAGGTTACAACTTTGTAACAGAAAGTTTTGTCAGATTAGGAACAGAATTAACTGGGATTCCTGGATCAAATCAGTACCTAGAAATCCTGGTAACTTTGACATCTCATAACTTTTGAACCAGGACAGATCTTAGGCCAAGCAAATACTTTCTGGAAAGCTATTGAAGTTAGCGTTAACTTTGATGTTGAGCTCCAGAACTGGTTTTGCATTTAACATAGCTTAAATCAGATTGAAATGGAAACTGGTCAGGGCTGTTATGGGAACAGCAGATCAGCAGTCAAATTTGTTTCAAATTTGAACTATGTTTCCAAGTTTTATGTGTTCAATGACATGTCTTATGTTATAACTCAATGGTTTACTGTTTAAATAAATATTTGACATTTCTCAAATATATTTTTATAGATGACAGCAGATAAGAAGTTGGAGAACGGGTGGGTGATGTCCCACTGTTCTCACCGTAGCGGCTACCCGGAAGCATTGTGGCAAATGCTCCAATATTTCGGGTACAACCAGATGCTGCAGTACTTCGCCAAGGAAGAAGGCGAAGTGGGGAACAAGACGTGGACAACCCATGTCGAAGTCCCTGCAGGACCTATGCCACCCGGTTGGGTGCCGTTCACCGTCACGGTGAGAGGAAGACAACCGGAAGGGATGTGGCAAGTGGCAGCCCGTGACACCATGTCACGTTTCTGCCAACTACACGTGCAGGCTATGGAGGACACTCCATACGCGCTCGTTCCGGTGGAGGGACGGGCTCAGCATGTGTGGGAAGAGAGGTACCTGGGGGCAACGGACCCGAGTTGCCCAAGGTACAACACCGCGGAGGCAAATCTCAGCCTCCAGATGAGGGCGGGAAACGTCGTGATGGACAGCCAAGCTGTTCATACGGAGCATCTCGCCACAAAGCTCAAGGAGAGCACGAGCCGTGGCGACCACTTCGAGAGTGCTCACAGCGCACTCCGCAATATGCTCCTTCCAACGATCAAGCGACTGAATGAACAACACAATCAGTTGCATCGTCTGAAGAAGGCAAAGAAGAAGAGCTGTGTCGACATCGCGGCGTTGCAAGAACTGGTACAAAATCTGACCCAGCAGAATGAGGAACTTACTCAAGAGCGGGACGACGCTATTGAGGAAGGGCAAGGCTGGTAAGAAGATTATAACCAGGCTATGGACGAGGTGCATGCTTTGCAGGACGTCGTACCTCCGGTATTGAGCATACCGGTGGTCTTGGGCCTTCCAGCAATGGGAGAACCCGGGATGGGAGAAGGGGTGGTAGATCCAGAGCCACCAGCAGAGGTACCGGAGGAGGACGACCCACAGGAGGTCGAGTTCTACTCCGAATAGGGAGTTACGGTTGCCATGTAGGGCAGCTAGGGTAGCGTAACCCAACTTTTGTAATCGGTGACATGTCGTGTAGACAGTAGCGTATGTATAGGTAGTGACGACATGAGCACGACTTCTCGGAGACCCGAGAATAATGTATCTTGTATAAAGTTTATGCTTTATCAATATATGTGAATGTTGTGCAAATCAATCATGTGTCACTTCAATACCTACTGTTGCTTATGGAATTTTAAGTAAGACATGTGCTAATTGCTGCTGTTTTGAATGTCAGAATGACGCGTACTCGTGCCAACCCTGATGTTGGGGGTACTAGCCAAGGGGGAGAGACCTCCCAACCACCTCCCGAGGACTCCTCGGGACAGCAGCAGCAACAGAAACAGCAAACACCGTCACCGCCACTGCCAACGGTTACATTGGCCGACATCGTCGCGGCAATGGCGGGTTCACATCAGCAGCACACGGAGTTGCTGCAAACGCTTATCGCCAATACGTCTCGCCCAGAGAGACGTCAAGATCCTGAGGAGCGCCAACAGAGCTCCTACTCCGACTTCCTGGCTACTCATCCCCCGGTATTCTCAAGGGCGGATGAACCACTTGACGCGGACAACTGGCTCTGCGCCATAGAGATGAAGTTCGGGCTGCTCCAGATAAGCGAGCAGCACAAGACTCAGTTCGCGGTCCAGCAGCTCCAAGGATCCGCGAGCGCGTGGTGGGCCAACTTCTGTGCTTCACAGCCCACCGACCGAGTGATGACCTGGACGGAGTTTTGGACGGCCTTCAGGGCCTATCATATACCGCCAGGTTTAATGAAGAGGAAGACGCAGGAGTTCCTGCACCTGCAGCAAGGGAGCCGGAACGCGCTAGAATATTCCAGGGCGTTCAACGATCTCGTGCTTTACGCGTCATATCACGCAGATACTGACGAGAAGCGGCGGGACCACTTCTACCAGGGGCTTAACCTGCTCCTGAAGGACAAGTTGGCGATGTTCAATCGCGGCAGCCTCAACGACATCATTGATGCTGCGATTGTTCAGGAGGACTCCGGCAAGGAGTTAGCGGCGGCGGAGTGAAAGCGAAGCGCGCCACAAATCAGCGGAGAAGGAGGCGGTCCTTCTCAGAAGTTTCGCATGGTGAATCGCCCACCATCAGGTCCACGCTGGCAACCACCACAGCGGTCGATGCCGTTCCGCAGGCAGCCGTACTCTTCACCGGCATTCGGGCCGGCACTGCCAGTACCACCGCAACAACAACAACAGCAGCAGCGGGCGATGCCGCGTGCGTTTGCACCTCAGCAACGCATGCCGGGCTTTCATCCCCCGAGCACTACACCAGCAGCGGCCACATGTTACAAGTGTGGTCGTCCAGGACACTTCGCGAGCAGTTGCCCGGAGAGGCAAGGCGGCGGAGTGGCACCGCAGTTTCCGGAGAGGAATCAATCCCGGAACCCTACTAATGCGCGGCGGGCAAACCCGAGGCCCGGCACCGTCCACCAGCTTGTCATTGAGGACGTGCCGAAGGGCGAGCCAATCCTTGCGGGTATGTTCCAACTCCACCAGCATCCCGCTATAGTACTGTTTGATTCAGGCGCCACGCATAATTTTATTAGCCAAGCTTTCATTGCTAAACACAGCTTGCCAATACTACCCACCCATAGTCTATATTTAATTTGTTCACCGGGTGGGAAGATTTCAGCAAGCGTAATGGTTTCCAAGGCGCCATTATGCTTAGTGGGTAGAGTGTACCCCACGTCTCTCATTATCTTAGAGGGATAGAAGGTCGATGTCATCCTAGGGATGTCGTGGTTAACCCGCCATGGCGCTGTTTTAGACACCGTCCTTCGAGTCGTGCACTTAAACTCAGAAGTGCACGGGTCTCACTCATTATTTCTGGACAGTCCAGAAGTAAAACTTCCAAGTGTCTATCAAGCCACAACTATCAGATTGGAAGATATTCCAGTAGTCTGAGAGTTCCCTGATGTGTTCCCGGATGATTTACCGGGAATGCCGCCCGATAGAGAGGTGGAGTTCAAGATTGAACTTGCACCGGGAACCATGCCGATATCTCGAAGGCCGTACAAGATGGCGCCCAAGGAGTTGGCTGAACTGAAGACTCAGCTCACGGACCTTCTGGAGAAGTGTTTTAATAGGCCGAGCTCGTCACCATGGGGCTGTTCGGCATTATTTTTCAAGAAGAAGGATGAGACGTTGCGGCTTTGCGTGGACTATCGTCCATTAAATGCCGTAACCATCAAGAACAAGTACCCGTTGCCACGGATCGACATGTTGTTTGATCAGTTGGTCGAAGCAAAGATCATTTCCAAGATGGACTTAAGATCCGGGTACCATCAGATTAAGATAAGGGCGGAGGACATTCCAAAGACAGATTTTTCGACAAGGTACGGACTTTATGAGTACCTGGTCATGTCCTTCGGCCTCACCAATGCTTCAGCCCACTTCATGTACTTGATGAACTCGGTATTCATGCCGGAGCTGGATAAGTTTGTCATGGTCTTCATCGATGACATCCTGGTATATTCCAAGTCGGAGGAAGATCACAAGAAACATCTGCGTACAGTCTTGCAACGGCTGCGGGATCACAAGTTATACGCGAAATTCAGCAAATGTGAGTTCTGGATATCGCAAGTGCCTTTCCTCGGGCATATCATCTCAGCGGAGGATATCGCTGTAGACCCGAGCAAGATCACTCGAGTGCTGAATTGGAAATCCCCGAGAACTGTTCACGAGGTACGGAGTTTCCTCGGACTCGCGGGATATTATCGGAGGTTCATTCCGAACTTCTCAAAGATTGCCAAGCCAATGACAGAGCTGCTGAAGAAGGCTACCAAATATGTTTGGAGTCCAACATGTAAAGCAGCATTCAAGGCTTTAGTTAAGCACCTGACATCAGCACCGGTTTGGGCGCAGCCAGACACAACAAAACCGTTCGATGTGTACTGCGATGCATCCGGCATTGGGCTCGGATGTGTGCTGATGCAAGACCGAAGAGTGGTCGAGTATGGATCACGGCAGCTTAGAAACCATGAGAAGAATTATCCAACCCACGATTTGGAGCTCGCTGCCGTGGTACTTGCACTGAAAATGTGGAGGCACTACCTACTCGGTAACCTCGTGCATTTATATACCGACCACAAAAGCCTCAAGTACATATTCACTCAGAAGGAGCTGAACATGAGGCAACTAAGATAGTTAGAACTGATAAAGGATTACGAAATAGAGATCCATTATCATCTGGGCAAGGCAAACGTAGTGGCAGATGCGCTGAGCCGCAAGTCATACGTCAACAATCTGACCATCACACCGTTGGAAGAGAGCAAACCACCACTACATGTGATTCCACACGGAGCTCTCTACAACCTAGCTTTGATCCCCACCATCCATGAAGAGATAGCGGCAGCCCAGAAGAATTACAAGGGCATGTCACATTTGCGGAGACGTGTAGACAGTGGGGAGCTGAAATGTTTCTGGAAGGACGGAGACGCCGTCCTATGGTTCAAGGACCGGATCGTTGTACCCCGTAACCCGGAATTACGGAAGAAAATCTTTGATGAGGCTCACTTATCAAAGTTTTCTATTCACCCCGGCACCAACAAGATATATCAAGAACTCAGAAGCAAGTTTTAGTGGACACGGATGAAGCGAGAGACTGCAAAATACGTGTCCGAGTGTGATACATGTCGAAGGGTGAAGGCAGACCACATGCGGAAACCGGGAATGCTACAACCACTGGGCGTTCCTGCCTGGAAGTGGGAGGACGTGAGCATGGATTTCATCGTCGGTTTACCCACCACCTTGCAGAAACATGATTCAGTGTGGGTGATCGTCGATCGGCTCATCAAAGTTGCCCATTTCATCCCGGTCAACACCAACTACAATGCCAAGAAGTACGCTGAACTGTACATCTCACGGATCCTATGCTTATACAGCGTACCCCGTACTATCATATCGGATCGGGGCACTTTATTTGTGTCCCGTTTTTGGGAGCAGCTGCACGCTGCCTTGGGGACGAAGCTGATCCGTAGTTCAGCCTACCACCCGCAGACGGATGGACAAACCGAGCGGGTAAACCAGATCTTAGAAGACATGGTACGAGCTTGCGCTATCAACCACGGCAAGAATTGGGATGATCACTTGCCGTTAGCCGAGTTCTCGTACAACAATGGGTACCAAGCCAGCATCAAGATGGCACCCTATGAGGCGCTATACGGGAGGAAATGCCGCACACCATTGAATTGGTGTGAGTCCGGCGAAAGGGTTACCTTCGGGATTGACCTTGTCAACAACACGGAAGTGAAGGTTCGACTGATTCAAGCGAACCTAAAAGCCGCCCAATCCCGTCAAAAACAGTATGCGGACCGGAGAAGGCGCCCGTTACAATTCGAAGTTGGAGATCACGTATACCTACGGGTGTCTCCAATGAAGGGCGTAAACAGATTTGGGGTGAGAGGAAAGTTGGCACCGCGATTCATCGGTCCATTCCAGATTACCAAAAGATGTGGATCAGTGGCATACCGGCTGAAATTACCAGAAGCACTTTCCGGTGTGCACGACGTCTTTCACATTTCCCAGCTGAGGAAGTGTCTTAAGCTATCAACTACGGTTCAGCTGGAGGATATCGAAGAACTGCAACCAGATCTCACCTATCGGGAGGAACCGGTGCAGATTATCGATGAAAAGGCCCGAACCACACGCAACCGTACGTTGTGGTTCTACAAGGTTCTATGGAGTAACCACTCCATGGATGAAGCGACATGGCAGAGCGAAGAATTTCTTCGCGCTAACTACCCCAACTATTTCACGTCGCATATCCGGTAATTTCCACCGTCCTCTCTTTCATTTTCACCTTATAATCTCGGGACGAGATTCTTTTAAGGGGGGAGGAATGTAAGGGCCTCAGTTTTTGACACCTAGTTGAAGTGTTCATCACCCCACACACACACCTCATTTGAGGAAAGATGATGAACACAAATGAAGAGCAAGTAACCACCATCAACATACTCATTAGAGAACAAACTCACATATTGCAAAAGTGGTATTTCCCACATGTGATATAGAGGGGATGGATATATGAAAACTCCTACACATTGCTAAGAATGTCCATGCCAAGTTTCACCCAAATTCCAAACCTTTTTGAGGTCATTTTGGGTATAGCTAGAAAGAGGGCAGATTGAAACCATATTCAAATTCAAACTGTTTTTATCCCATGAATTTAAAAATGGGAGGCAAATCTTACTCAGCACATTTTTGTGAGCCCACACACCAAGTTTCACTCCATTTGGAGTTGATCTTGACATGAGCTAAGTGGGACAAATTCAAACTTTATTTGAATTCAAAACTGCACTTGTGCTGAAATTCACTCAAACCAAACCCAATTTGAACTTTGATCAATTCAAATGGCTCATGGGTGAATAATTTGAATTACCAGGGTAACTATGGGGCTCACTGTTTACAACAGTGATTAGGAGTAAATTTCAGAGGTTAAAACTGGAAGTGGGACCCACATGTCAGCCACCACTTCAACTCAAACCGACTGAAATTTTCTCACTCGGTTAACCGAGCCGCCGCTGCGATCGCCACCGAGGGGAGCCACCGCGCCAGCAGCTGCTTGCCCACGCGCGGACGTGAGGCGGTGCAGAGCCTTCTTAAGGCGCCCTTCCCCCTCCTCGGCCGAAGCCTCACCCGTTTCTTCCCCTGCAAGAACTCAGCGCCGGCCGAAATTTTCCGCAGCTCGGAATCGATCGGAGAGCACCGATCACAGCTTCCTCCGTCCCCTCCAGAGCCACGGCAAGGTACTAGAGACCTTCCTCCGTCTTCCCCGCTGCTAGAATTCAGTTGAAACCGATTGATATCGGCTGTGCCGAAAGATCAATTCGGTGACTTAGCACCGCCGCACCTCGGGCTCCCGTGAACAGCCCAACCAGGGCGTTGTCACGCCCGAGCCAAGGCACCCTTGGACGTGCTGGTGACCGGTGCTGCTCATCCCCGAGCCACAGCTCGAGTGGTTGCTCACCGGCGGCGAATTTCCCGTTTTCCCCTTTCTGTGTGCAGAACGAACTTCGGGTGCGATTCCGTTGAATTCGTGCTCTAGAAAGGATTAGAGGGCCTCAATCCGCTCTCACACAAACTAGACACGGTAACGCACAAGTTGCCTTCACAACCCTTGGCCGGAGAACCTCTGTACCCGGCGTAATTCGAGGTTTACCAATGGCGGAATAAACGGGAGGCATCGGGCGCACGGTGAGGACCTACTTCGGGCCTTCCCCGAGCTGACTCGAGCTCATGTCGACCTTCTCTGAGGTCCACTGATGCTTCCCGACTGGTTCCTCGAGTAGTTGAGGTGTTAGGGAAGTCAGCCGACATGGCCGAAGTCTTTCCGAGGTGGCGGCTCGTCGCCGACCATGCACCGGCCATTGTCATGAGTAGCTGACCCCAGAATCCTGTTCCCCGAGAGAAAGTAGGCAGGGGCGGCCAAAACCGCGAAGTTTGGAGCTGTACAGAAGCCGGTGGCAAGCTCTCCGGCGAGGTCCCTCGGCGGCAGAGCGCGGGCATCGCGAGGTTGAAGAAGGGGGTGGACCCCAGCTGTCAGCGGCCGATATTTTGAATCGGGATCGGGCTGCGGCCGGGATCGGGTGTGCTGGCGCGCAAAATCCTTGTGGGCCGCGGTGTGCGGTCGCCTCGGCGTGCGACGCGTGTCCCCGGGGCCCACTCGCGAGTTTAAAGTTTTCGCCGATTTTCAGATTTCCTTCAAATTTCAAATCCTCATAAGTTTGGCTAGAAAGCTCCAAATTGAGTGAACCAAATTTTGTTGGATTCAGCTCTCTGAGCACTTTCCAGCAAATCAAGTTTCAACTCATGAAAACCCTTAATTCTGCGGAATTAAATCCTCAAAATTTAAATTGTTAGGAATTTTAACTGGAGAATCCTTTGGAGGAAAATCCTGAAATTTTGCTGGGATGTTCACCAAAATATCCCTGAACTACCATAAAAATGTCAGAGCCATTTGAGCTCATTTGATCCACCTAATGGTGTGATTAGTGAAACTTTTCCAGGGAAAATAGAAAATGTTCAGAAACATTTTCAGAATTTTCTCTGAAATTGTTTAGCTCATATCTTTAGCTAGGAACCTTCAAATTAAGTGAGACAAACTCCATTAGAACCCTCTAAAAATCTAGTTTTCAGAAAGTCATAGTTTGTTTCATGAAAATCTTTAGAACACCTTAAAAGCCTTTAATTAAGGTCAAGTACATAATTAATTGTGGAGGGCTCAAATGAGCTTTGCTGCAACTAAAACTTGACCAAGTCTCTATTTAGGTTGTAACCAAGCAACAGTAAAAGTTTCAGTCATTGAGTCTGTCTAGTGGGACTTATAAGTTTCACAAATTCAAACGTAATACTAATGCATTCAAATTAATACATGTACCTCTTATATCATGTAGTCGCTAAGGTCGAGGAGGAACCCGAAGTCCTAGACTTCGTAACTACGGAGGAGCAGCTAGCCTACGACCAAGAGCAGCAAGGCAAGCTCCGATTGGAACTCAATCTTAACAAACTTATCCCCTTTTGATTTGGTGCGGCAGCAATGGGGATGAAATTCCCCTTTTTTGGGGAATTGGGAGATTTTGGGGAAATTTTTGGGGAAATTGGAAATGGCTCATTTCAGCTATCTTTTTCCCATTCCTCACCATTTCTATGTCCCATTCTCTATTTCTCCATTCCCTCTCCATTTCTATGTCCCCTCAGCACCCATTAATATATGGTGTTCTTGGACTGATCGTTACTCTCGATGGTGAAGATGTTGTTGATTGTGAACCCATATTAGGCTCTCAACATTATAAATGTATGCAATGCATGGAAATGAATTTTAGGGTGTTACAAATCTACCTCCCTTAAACTGAATCTCGCCCTCGAGATTCAATAGAGCAGAGAATAGATGAGGGAATTCTGCCTTGAGGTGTTCCTCACGCTCCCATGTAGTTTCGGTTTCCGTGTGATGGCCCCATTGTACCTTGCACCAACAGACCACTTTGTTCGTCGTGACCCTTTCCTTCATGTCCAAAATTTTGACGGGGTGCTCCGCGTAGGTCAGATCCTCTTGAAGCTCGAGCTCATCCATCGGTACTTGTTCTTCCGGTACTCTTAATTATTTCATGAGTTGGGATAGTGAAACATGTCATGCACGTCGGAGAGGTGCGTTGGCAGATCTAGTTGATAAGCTACTTCTCCTCACTTGTCAAAAATCTTGAATGGCCCGATGTAGCGAGGTGCTAACTTGCCCTTGACGTTGAACCGGAGTTGGCCTCGGATAGGCGATACGTTAAGATACACGAAGTCTCCCACTTCGATGGTCAATTTTCTTTGCCTATTGTCCGCATAACCTTTTTGTCGTGACTGAGCAGCATTCAAGTTTTCTCGTATCGTTAGGACTTGCTTCTCGGCGTCTTGCAGCACTTCGGGTCCAAACACTTTACTCTCTCCGGTCTCATTCCAGAACAGCAGCGTTCTACACCGTCTACCATACAATGCTTCGAAACATGACATCTTCAAGCTGGCTGGTAGCTGTTGTTGTAGGAGAATTCAGCATATGGCAAGCTCCTATCCCAACTACGCCCATGTTTCAAGGCGCAAGCTCTCAACATGTCTTCCAAAATTTGATTTGTCCTCTCAGTTTACCAGTCGGTTTGCGGGTGATAAGCTGTGACACCCTCATCTCGGGTGTCAGCATATGTTCATGTGTTATGAAGAAGAAAACATTTTAAGAAAAGATGGAACAATGACAAATATTAAAAGGGTAGCCAATAAAGCTGTCAGAGAGCACCGAAGGCAATTTCCGCAGCCAGCAGGCCACATGGCGTGCTCGGAGCTCGTCCCTGCAAGGTTAAGTGAGGTTCGCCGCTAAACTGGCTACGTGGAAGGCTCGGGGGTCACCTCCGCAATTGGAAAAAGGTTCGACCCTGTGGGACACGTGTTGCCCACAGAGCTAGCCTCTGCGGAAGAAGCAAAGGCATTTTTCGTAGGACACATGTCATCCTCGGAGCTAGTCCTCGCGGAAATCAGAGGACCCGTCGCGCGGGATACGTGTCGATCTCGGAGCTCATCTCAGAGGAATCCGGATCTATCGAACACGTGTCGCCACCGGAGCTTATCTCCGGGAGGTCTTTCGTTGCTAGACACGTGTCGACCTCGGGGCATGTTCCTGAGGAAGGAAGAGAGGGAAGACCGACGCCAACACGTGGCGTGTGTGGAGCTCACCTCCAAAAGAGGGGGAGGTCTCGGTCGATTGACACGTGGCGCAACCGGAGCTCGTCTTTGCGGAGAAGTAGATACCAGGCCCCGGAAGGACACGTGGAGCCTCCGGAGCTCATCACCACGAAGGTAACGAGTCTGGAGCGGTTTTTACGCGTAAAGATACTGGTACGCAACAGAAACCGATCTAAATTTCCACGATGTTACTAAAGATAAGACGTTAGGATCCAACAAAGATATGAATAAGACTCTTATTCGGGATCCAATCAGATTAGGACTCTTCTCTTCCTGATTATAAATAGAACCCAAAACCTCTGGCCGAAACCACAAACTTCTCTTTCAGCTCCTGGGCCGACGACTTAGAGCCCTAGCCCTAGCTCGCCGAACAAACCATCGCTGGAACAACAAAGGAGATCATCGGAGAAGAACCGAGCGGTCTGAGGAGGACCTCGAAGTCAAGAAGAACGTGAGGTAGGACTTCAATACCACCTTACGACATCATTGTGTTCATCTCTTTGCATCTGTTCTTCAATTCCTTTCGAACAGAAGCCTTCTCGTGGGCAGTTCACTCGATGATCCGTTTGATCTAAAGACAAGATCATCGCCACGACCACCTTTGATCCGAACACCTCTGCTCATGCAAGCCATGCAAGAGCACACCAATCTAATAAAAATCATAGGATATTATGCATGTGCATCATCGCATCTAGTTTAAGGTTTGCGCATGATATTGATTGCTGTGAATCTTGTATGCACGTGAATCCTACATAGCAGGACAGGTTCAGGGAGCTGTCTACGACGAGCTGCAGCAACAAGGTTTTGAGAATCAAGAACAACCGGAACCGCAAGTACAAGGCAAGTGCTCCTTGACCATATTGATCCTATGTTTTGGATAAAACTGTTTTGTTTTGCGAAAAGGTGTGCGTACTGAGTCAAACATGATGGGAAGCCCTTTATAGGAGTTTACTAGTTTTGATTAAACCACCCATGTCGCTTGGGAAGTTTATGAGTCGGGTATGGTTTTTGCTTTATGCTTCACCGAGTCCATGGGATTGGGAAGCGAGATAGATGTGTCTAGCTAACTGCACTCGTACTGATAATAAGTAACTGATGAGGTTAATGAATATGGATCGGAGGGAGATCTTGGCAAGCCTAGGTTTGTGAATAAGGTAGCATGAGATGGTGGTTTTGCTTGCCGTAGATCTAAGGACCGGTTTATGCATGCACATGCCAGGATAACAGTGCCACCACAAGGCCAAGTATGGGTGCGGCTTAGCTGAGTAATTAGGTAAGTTGCTAGAGTGTTATGGACTGTGGAAGGCGCGGGGAATGGGAGTCGAGTGAGGACTGCCCTGGGAACTGCTTGGCACAAGAGGGGGCCCGTGGGTGGGAGAATTGGAGATTCTAGCCTGCCGGTGAAACCTTAGTGAGTCCATACATCTAGTAGCCCCTTTGTAAAGGCTATTTTGTGATCTTTTGATCATACACCGACGGTTGCGTACTGGTATAATGGAGGTTCTGCAGTCACCGACAGGTGACGAAATCACAAACTTGTGGGTAAAGAGGTGCAAACTCTGCAGAGTTACTAAAACTATCATGATAGCCGAGCTTACGGTCACGAGCACCTGGCTAAACTGCCATGATTAGTTGGGAAGGTTATTGGGAAGGTTCTTGGTTATGGTTATTGGTTTGGAACTGTTGAGTCTGGATGATGAGATGGTTGCATAACTGTTGGGACATGACATGAGATTGGTCTCGGTGTGAGACGAAGTTGTTTTACGAGGTGAGATGGTAGCGAATACGAGGAGGTATTCGTGAGTATGAATAAAGGATTGGTTAATGTTCGTATGGAACACGGAAAGTGATGGAGGTATGTTGGTAATTTAGTACATGTTGGGATTACATCTAAAGTTAAGTTGCTGTTCTATCATGGTTTTACAAATCTGCTTTTCTGCAAATAAACCTTTTATACCTACCTTGTTTATGAACTGCATATCATGTGTTTTACCGCACTTGCTGAGTACATCATTGTACTCAAACTTGCATTATTATTTCGTCACCAACAGCAAGAGAAGGTTACTATGAAGACCAAGTGGCGCATTATGGCGTGTGATCTGTTCTCAACCTTGCCTGTGGAGGGAGTAGAGATGGAGCCACTTCTGCTTAGTTTTGCTTCCGCATTAGTTTTTGCTTCCACATTAAAATAAGGACTTCTGCTGCATAGAAATAAGACTTCCGCTGTAAGCATGAGTCCAAGACTCATGAGACGCTGTAATAAACTCTGTTATTCGTGGTTATAAATATTCTGAATTCAGTTTGTGAAATAGTTCTCGGTTCCGTGGTTTTCCCACAGAATTGAGGGTGTCACAGATTGGTATCAGAGCCACGGGTTGACAGTAGGTTATACGCCTAGATAGAAAGCCTTAGATAGATAATAGAGCTACGGGTTGCACCACTAAATAGGAGTCACAAGTGTCCTAGGGTGAATAGCTTAGATTGGCCTTCAAAACCACCTTGACCTAGGAAACCATCCTTGAATAGGAGTTGTGTGGGCCCTTGTGATGATTATTTGTGAATATGTGCTTAGTGTGAGTTGTGGGACGTCTCAAAAACGTTGTCCATATCTATACGTAAGAAGAAAGAGGTGTGAAATACTTCGGCACATGATCACATCCTCATAAGGGCTAATATATATAGTCCAACTCACCTTGATGCATATAGTTGAAAGGACCTACCTAACCTTCTAACCTTCTATTCTATTTCGTTCTCTCTCACAGATGGTGAGAGGAAACGCCAGCCGAAGGAAAGTCCAGGAGGATGACCATGAGGAAGTTCCTGCTAACCCCGGAGCTGGTGAAAATCACCTAGAACGGCTGCTGGCCATGCAAAACCAGCTTATGCAAACCATGATCCAAACTTTGGGTCAGTTGCAGGCCAACCAAAACCCCGTTCCGGAACCACCGCCACCACTACCGCCGGCTCATAACAGGTTGGGATAGTTCATGAGGACTCGACCACCCACCTTTGCTCAAGCTAGTGACCCCATGGAGGCCGATGATTGGTTGAAATCCATGGAGAAGAAGCTCGCCATTGTTCAGTGCAACGACCGAGAGAAGGTTCTCTTTGCGTCGCACCAACTTATGGGAGCTGCCGCTGACTGGTGGGACGCCTTGAGCAACGCCCATGCCAACCCGGAGACAATCACTTGGACTGAGTTCAAGGAAAGTTTCCGCTCCCACTACATCCCTGTTGGTGTAATGATGCTCAAGAGGTAGGAGTTTGAAGGTCTCCGCTAAGGACAGAAAAGTGTGAATGAATATCTCAACAAGTTCATACAACTGTCCCGGTATGCCCCCGAAGATGTCAACTCAGATCAGATGAAGCAGTACCTGTTCATGAGAGGGTTCAACAATGAGATCCAAGTTCAGCTCCTCAACAATGACTGCGTAAGCTTCCAGAAGCTGGTTGATAAGGCTATTGTGGTTGAAAACAAGATCCGAGAGATCGAGCGAGAGTGCAAGAGGAAGATGCCATACCAGCCCCATGGGAGCAACGTACGACCTAGGTATATGCCCCCTGCACCGCAGTATGGATCGACCACTCCTGTGTACCGCCCTGGTCAGCCACCACAGCAACGATTCATTGCACCGGCACCTCGTGTGCCGATGCCTTCTGTGCCCCGGCCTAACAATGGCGCCCCTGTTCAAAACCCCCGCCCCAACGTACCTGCTGCCATAGGCAACAGGGCATGCTTCGCATGCGGGGAGGTAGGCCATTTCGCTAACCAGTGCCCGAGGAGAGGCCCTGGACAGCAAGGTAACGTGCCCAAGCAGAACCAGCGACCAAATGGAGGGGACAACCAAGGGAACCGTGGACCGCAGAACTATGCTCGTGGCCACGTAAACCATGTCACTGCTGAGGAAGCACAACAGGCTGAGGACGTCGCAATTGGTATGTTCCTTGCCAACTCCAACCCAGCCACCATTTTATTTGATTCTGGAGCATCACATTCCTTCATATCATCCAAATATGTTGCCAAACATCATCTACCTGTATCCCACTTAGAATGTGCTATGTTAGTTAATTCTCCCGGAGGAGAAATGAGGACTAATGTAGTATGCCCTAAAGTAAGCCTTAAAATAAGGGGGGTAGACTTCCTTGCCAACCTTATTGTTTTGGACTCCCGCGGGATTGACATCATACTCGGAATGGATTGGTTAAGCAAGCACAATGGAGTAATCCGATGTGCTGAAAGAAGCATGCAGTTGGCAAATGAACACGGTATCCGTGTCGAGTTTGAGTCAGCCCAGTAAACAACCAAATGGGCAGATTTGAACCACGCCGAAGGAACGACGTTGGACAGCATTCCAGTGGTTCAGAATTTTCGGACGTGTTCCCGAAAGAGCTTCCAGGAATGCCACCTGACCGGGACATCGAGTTTGCCATAGATTTGGTACCCGGAACTGCACCCATAGCTAAGAGACCATATAGGATGCCCGTCAACGAGCTAGTTGAACTAAAGAAGCAACTTCAAGAACAGTTGGAAAAGGGTTTTATCCGTCCAAGCTCGTCACCATGGGGAGCTCCGGTACTCTTCGTGGACAAGAAAGACGGAACCCAAAGAATGTGCGTGGACTACAGGTCTCTCAACGAGGTGACAATCAAGAATAAATACCCTCTGCCCCGTATAGAGGACCTGTTCGATCAAATGAAAGGAGCCGAGTATTCTCCAAGATTGATCTTCGGTCGGGATACTTCCAGCTGAAGATTAAGCCCTCCGATATACCTAACACAGCCTTTCGGACATGGTATGGTTCATATGAATATACCGTTATGTCTTTTGGATTGATGAATGCACCCGCATACTTCATGTACCTTATGAACAAGGTTTTCATGGAATACTTGGACAAGTTCGTCGTGGTTTTCATCGATGACATTATGGTGTATTCAAAAAGTAAGGAGGAGCATGAAGAACATCTGAGATTGACCTTGCAGAAGTTGCGCGAGCATCAGTTGTATGCCAAGCTCAACAAGTGTCAATTTTGGCTAAAGGAAATATCTTTCCTAGGCCATATTATCTCTAAGGGGTATCGGTTGATCCGGGAAAGGTGAGAGATGTTCTGAAGTGGGACCAACCGAAGACCGTGAGGGATATTCGGAGTTTCCTTGGGATGGCAGGATACTATCGGCGCTTCATTAAAGACTTCTCTAAGATAGCAAAACCTATGATGGAGTTGCTAATGAAGGGAAAAGTCTTTCAATGGATACAAGCCTGCCAAGAAAGTTTTGAGGAACTCAAGAAAAGGCTAACCACAGAACCAGTTCTGGTATTGCCAGACGTAAGCAAGAGCTTCGACATATATTGTGACGCATCCAAACAAGGGATCGGATGTGTACTCATGCAGGAGGGACAAGT
Source organism: Neostapfia colusana (assembly GCA_030760725.1). Classification (NCBI taxonomy): domain Eukaryota; kingdom Viridiplantae; phylum Streptophyta; class Magnoliopsida; order Poales; family Poaceae; genus Neostapfia; species Neostapfia colusana. The sequence continues at coordinate 56,590,441 of JASWHV010000009.1, forward strand.
GGTAGCCTATGCCTCACGACAATTATAGAAGCATGAGCTTAACTATCCTACGCATGATTTGGAGTTAGCAGCAGTGGTGCATGCATTGAAGATTTGGAGACATTATATCCTTGGTCATTGATGTGAGATCTATACGGATCATAAAAGCCTCAAGTACATATTTACACAAACGGACTTGAATTTGAGGCAACGTCGATGGTTAGAACTCATCAAGGATTATGATGTGGGAATCAACTACCACCGCGGAAAGGCCAATGTAGTAGCTGACGCATTGAGCAGAAAGGGAGCATGCCACCAACTCACGGTTCGGGAACTACCACTCGAACTACGTAAGGAGTTTGAACAGTTACACCTCAGATTCTTGAATAACGTGGAGATAATAGAGATCCACTCCCCATTGGAGCAAGAAATAAGAAAGGGCCAAGCAATGGACGAGGGGATCAAGGAGATCATGGAAAGAATCCGACAAGGGATAGAGAAGGATTTCAAGGAGGATGAAAAGGGTACGCTTTGGCTAGGAAAAAGGATTTGTGTGCCAAACATAAGACACCTTCGCAACATGATAGTGAAGGAGGCACATGATTCACCTTATTCCATACATCCAGGGAGCACCAAAATGTACAAGGATTTGAAAACTTGCTATTGGTGGGATGGTATGAAGAGGGATATAGCCGAATACGTTGACCTATGCGACACCTGCCAACGGGTAAAAGCCGAACATCAAAAACCCGCTGGATTGCTGCAACCTTTGAGAATACTCGAATGGAAATGGGAGGACATCAGTATGGACTTCATCGTCGGATTACCACGTACTCAGTCAGGATACGACTCCATCTGGGTCATTGTGGACCGGTTGATGAAAACCGCCCATTTTCTTCCAGTAAAGACCAGTTACAACGTTGCACAATTGGCAGAGTTGTATATGGAGCAGATCGTGTGCCGTCACGGAGTTCCGAAGAGGATAGTCTCAGATCGAGGTTCCCAGTTTACCTCTAGATTCTGGAGGAAGCTGCAGAAAGCCATGGGTACACGACTGGATTTTAGCTCTGCCTATCACCCACAAACAGATGGACAAACCGAGAGGACGAACCAAATTTTGGAGGACATGTTGAGAGCTTGCGCCTTGAAACGTGGGCATAGTTGGGATAGGAGTTTACCGTATGCCGAGTTCTCCTATAACAACAGCTATCAAGCTAGCTTGAAGATGTCGCCTTTCGAAGCCTTATATGGTAGACGGTGTAGAACGCCGCTGTTCTGGAACGAGACTGGAGAGAACCAGGTGTTTGGACCCGAAGTACTACAAGAAGCTGAAAAGCAGGTCCAAACGACACGGGAGAACTTAAAGGCTGCTCAGTCACGACAGAAAGGCTATGCGGACAATAGGCGTAGGAAGTTGACCTTTGAAGTAGGAGACTTCGTATACCTTAAGGTATCGCTATCCGAGGCCAATGACGTTTCAACGTCAAAGGCAAACTAGCACCTCGCTACATTGGACCCTTTAAAATTTTGGACAAGCGAGGAGAAGTAGCCTATCAACTAGAGCTCCCAAACCACCTCTCTGACGTACATGACGTGTTTCATGTATCCCAGCTCAAGAAGTGCTTGAGAGTACCAGAGGAACAAGTGTCAATGGGAAAACTTGAACTTCAAGAGGACCTGACTTACGCAGAACACCCTGTCCGAATATTTGACGAAAAGGAAAGGGTCACCCGAAACAAGGTAATTCGATGGTGCAAGGTACAATGGAGCCATCACACTTAAGCTGAAGCCACATCGGAGTGCGAAGAGGATATCAAGGCAGAATTTCCCCATCTATTTTCTACTAACGAATCTCGAGGGCGAGATTCAATTTAAGGGGGGTAGATTTGTGACACCCTCATCTCGGGTGTCAGCATATGTTCATGTGCTATGAAGAAGAAAACATTTTAAGAAAAGATGGAACAATGACAAATATTAAAAGGGTAGCCAATAAAGCTCTCAGAGAGCACTGAAGGCAATTTCCGCAGCCAGCAGGCCACGTGGCGTGCTCGGAGCTCGTCCCTGCGAGGTGAAGTGAGGTTCGCCGCTAAACAGGCTACGTGGAAGGCTCGGGGGTCACCTCCACAATTGGAAAAAGGTTCGACCCTGTGGGACACATGTTGCCCACAGAGCTAGCCTCTGCGGAAGAAGCAAAGGCATTTTTCGTAGGACACATGTCATCCTCGGAGCTAGTCCTCGCGGAAATCAGAGGATCCGTCGCGCTGGATACGTGTCGATCTCGGAGCTCATCTCAGAGGAATCCGGATCTATCGAACACGTGTCGCCACCGGAGCTTATCTCCGGGAGATCTTTCGTTGCTAGACACGTGTCGACCTCGGGGCATATTCCTGAGGAAGGAAGAGAGGGAAGACCGACGCCAACACGTGGCGTGCACGGAGCTCACCTCCAAAAGAGGGGGAGGTCTCGGTCGATTGACACGTGGCGCAACCGGAGCTCGTCTTTGCGGATAAGTAGATACCAGGCCCCGGAAGGACACGTGGAGCCTCCGGAGCTCATCACCACGAAGGTAACGAGTCTGGAGCAGTTTTTACGCGTAAAGATACTGGTACGCAACAGAAACCGATCTAAATTTCCACGATGTTACTAAAGATAAGACGTTAGGATCCAACAAAGATCTGAATAAGACTCTTATTCGAGATTCAATCAGATTAGGACTCTTCTCTTCCCGATTATAAATAGAACCGAAAACCTCTGGCCGAAACCACAAACTTCTCTTTCAACTCCTGAGCCGACGACTTAGAGCCCTAGCCCTAGCTCGCCGAGCAAACCATCGCTAGAACAACAAAGGAGATCATCGGAGAAGAACCGAGCGGTCTGAGGAGGTCCTTGAAGTCAAGAAGAACGTGAGGTAGGACTTCAATACCACCTTACGACATCATTGTGTTTATCTCTTTGCATCTGTTCTTCAATTCCTTTCGAACAGAAGCCTTCTCGTGGGCAGATCACTCGATGATCCGTTTGATCTAAAGACAAGATCATCGCCATGACCACCTTTGATCCGAACACCTCTGCCCATGCAAGCCATGCAAGAGCACACCAATCTAATAAAAATCATAGGATATTATGCATGTGCATCATCGCATCTAGTTTAAGGTTCGCGCATGATATTGATTGCTGTGAATCTTGTATGCACGTGAATCCTACATAGCAGGACAGGTTCAGGGAGCTGTCTACGACGAGCTGCAGCAACAAGGTTTTGAGAATCAAGAACAACCGGAACCGCAAGTACAAGGCAAATGCTCCTTGACCATATTGATCCTATGTTTTGGATAAAACTGTTTTGTTTTGTGAAAAGGTGTGCGTACTGAGTCAAACATGATGGGAAGCCCTTTATAGGAGTTTACTAGTTTTGATTAAACCACCCTTGTCGCCTAGGAAGTTTATGAGTCGGGTATGGTTTTTGCTTTATGCTTCGCCGAGTCCATGGGATTGGGAAGCGAGATAGATGTGTCTAGCTAACTGCACTCGTACTGATAATAAGTAACTGGTGAGGTTAATGAATATGGATCGGAAGGAGATCTAGGCAAGCCTGGTTTTGTGAATAAGGTAGCATGAGATGGTGGTTTTGCTTGCCGTAGATCTAAGGACTGGTTCATGCATGCACATGCCAGGATAACAGTGCCACCACAAGGCCAAGTATGGGTGCGGCTTAGCTGAGTAATTAGGTAAGTTGCTAGAGTGTTATGGACTGTGGAAGGCGCGGGGAATGGGAGTCGAGTGAGGACTGCCCTGGGAATTCCATGGCACAAGAGGGGGCCCGTGGGTGGGAGAATTGGAGATTCTAGCCTGTCGGTGAAACCTTAGTGAGTCCATACATCTAGTAACCCCTTTGTAAAGGCTATTTTGTGATCTCTTGACCATACATCGACGGTTGTGTACTGGTATAATGGAGGTTCTGCAGTCACCGACGGGTGACGAAATCACAAACTTGTGGGTAAAGAGGTGCAAACTCTGCAGAGTTACTAAAACTATCATGATAGCCGAGCTTACGGTCACGAGCACCTTGCTAAACTGCCATGATTAGTTGGGAAGGTTATTGGGAAGGTTCTTGGTTATGGTTATTGGTTTGGAACTGTTGAGTCTGGATGATGAGATGGTTGCATAACTGTTGGGACATGACATGAGATTGGTCTCGGTGTGAGACGAAGTTGTTTTACGAGGTGAGATGGTAGCAAATACGAGGAGGTATTCGTGAGTATGAATAAAGGATTAGTTAATGTTCGGATGGAACACGGAAAGTGATGGAGGTATGTTGGTAATTTAGTACATGTTGGGATTACATCTAAAGTTAAGTTGCTGTTCTATCATGGTTTTACAAATCTGCTTTTCTGCAAATAAACCTTTTATACCTACCTTGTTTATGAACTGCATATCATGTGTTTTTCCGCACTTGCTGAGTACATCATTGTACTCAAACTTGCATTATTATTTCGTCATCAACAGCAAGAAAAGGTTACTATGAAGACCAAGTGGAGCATTATGGCGTGTGATCTGTTCTCAACCTTGCCTGTGGAGGGAGTAGAGATGGAGCCACTTCTGCTTAGTTTTGCTTCCGCATTAGTTTTTGCTTCCACATTAAAATAAGGACTTCCGCTGCATAGAAATAAGACTTCCTCTGTAAGCATGAGTCCAAGACTCATGAGACGTTGTAATAAACTCTGTTATTCGTGGTTATAAATATTCTGAATTCAGTTTGTGAAATATATGTATATGTGTGATGAACATCCTGGGCACACATATGCATTAGTTCTTGGTTCCGTGGTTTTCCCACAGAATTGAGGGCGTCACATAAGCGGAGCTGAAATTCAGTCGTGTACCCATGGCTTCATGCAGCTTCATCCAGAACCTAGAGGTAAATTGAGAACCCCGATCTGAAACTATCCTCTTCGGAACTCCATGGCGACACACGATTTGCTCCTTATACAGCTCGGCTAGTTGTGCGACGCTGTACTTGGTTCTAACAGGAAGGAAATGGGCTGTTTTCGCCAATTGGCCCACGATAACCCAAATAGAGTCATAACCCAATTGAGTACGTGGCAATCCGACGATGAAATCCATGCTGAGGTCTTCCCACTTCCACTCGGTTACTTTCAATGGATGCAACAGTCCAGCGGGTCTTTGATGTTTGGCCTTCACCCGTTGGCACATATCGCATAAGGCAACATATTCAGCTATGTATCTTTTCATACCATCCCACCAATAGCAAGTTTTCAGGTCCTTCTACATCTTAGTACAGCCGTGGTGTATGGAATAAGGTGAGTCATGTGCCTCCTTTAATATCATGTGGCGGATGTGCTTCACGTTAGGCACACAAATCCTTTTTCCTAACCAGAGTGTGCCTTTCTTATCTTCCTTGAATCCTTTTCTATGCCTTGTCGGATTCTTCCTTGATTTCCTCATCCGTTGCTTGGCCATATCGTATCTCTTGTTCCAGCGAGGAGTTCAGTTATATCACCTCCATCTCGTTCAAGAACCCGAGATGTAACCGTTCGAACTCCTTGTGCAGCTCGGGTGGCAGCTCCCGCACCATGAGTTGATGACATGCTTCTTTTCGGCTCAACGCATCAACTACTACATTGGCCTTTCTGGGGTAATAGTTGATTCCAACATCATAATCCTTGATGAGTTCCAACCATCAACGTTGCCTCAAATTCAGATCCATTTGCGTGAATATATACTTGAGGCTTTTATGATCCGTATAGATCTCACATCGGTGGCCAAGGATATAATGCCTCCAAATCTTCAAGGCATGTACCACGGCTGCAAGTTCCAATTCATGTATTGGGTAATTCAGCTCATGTTTTTTAGTTGTCTCGACGCATAGGCTACTGTTTGTCCTTCTTCCATGAGCACACGTCCAAGCCCTTGTGTTGATGCATCACAATATATATCGAAACTCATGCTCACGTCCGGCAATACCAAAACCGGCGCTGTTGTTAATCGCTTCTTTAGGTCCTCAAAGCTTTCTTGACACACTGGTGTCCACTGAAATGCTTTCCCCTTCATTGGCAATTCAGTCATAGGCTTCACTATTTTGGAGAAATCCTTGATGAACCGGCGGTAGTATCCAGCCATCCCAAGGAAACTCCGGATATCTCTCACATTCTACGGTTGATTCCACTTCAAAACATCTCCCACTTTTCCAGAATCAACCAATACTCCTCCCTCGGAGATGATGTGGCCTAGAAACGATATCTCCTTTAGCCAAAATTGACACTTGCTAAACTTAGCATACAATTGATGCTCTCGCAGTTTCTGCAATGTTAAGCTCAAGTATTCTTCGTGTTCTTCCTTGCTTTTTGAATACACCATGATATCGTCGATGAAAACCACGACGAACTTGTCCAAGTACTCCATGAAGACCTTAATCATGAGGTACATAAACTATGCGGGTGCATTCGTTAAGCCAAAAAGACATAACTGTATACTCATACAAACCATACCGTGTTCGAAATGCAGTCTTGGGTATGTCGGAGGACTTAATCTTCAGCTGGAAGTATCCAGACAGAAGATCAATCCTGGAGAATATTCGGGCACATTTCATTTGGTCGAACAGGTCCTCTATACGGGGCAGCGGGTGTTTATTCTTGATTATAACCTCATTGAGAGACCTATAGTCCACACACATCCTTTGGGTCCCATCCTTCTTGTCTACGAAGAGCATGGGGGCTCCCCATGGTGATGAGCTTGGGTGTATAAAACCCTTTTCTAGCTGCTCCTAATTTGCTTCTTAAGCTCCACTAGTTCATTAGCGGGCATCCTATACGGCCTTTTCACTATAGGTGCAGTTCCAGGTACAAAATCAATGGCAAATTCAATGTCCCGGTCAGGTGGCATACCTGGATGTTCTTCCGGGAACACATCTGAAAATTCTTGAACCACCGGAATGCTTTCCAAAGTTGCTTCTTCGACGTGATTCAATGCAGCCTTCTCGGTTGCCGGTTGGGTTGTCTCGAACTCACTACGAGTACCGTGCTCATTTGTCAACTGCACGCTCCTCTCAGCACATTGAATCACTCCGTTGTGCTTGCTTAACCAATCCATTCCAAGTATTATGTCAATCCCTTGGGAATCCAATACAATAAGGTTGGCAAGAAAGTATACCCTCTTATTTTAAGGCTTACTTTCGGACATAGAATTCAAAATTGAAAGAAGTGATTTCCCAACTATATGCATCAAGGTGTATGAATTAAGCAACTTCTTTCATTAATATCAGCCTATACGAGGATGTGAACAGGTGTCGAAGCATCTCACATCTCTCTACTATGTTTGGATGTGGACTTTCGCAAAAGCGTCCCACAACTCACATACAAGCACACAAACCAAACAATCATCACAAAAGTCAACACACCACTCTTATTCAAGCTACTCAGATTGAAATGTTCCTATTACAGCTTATTCAATGGGAATCCTATACTTAATCATGTGAACCGGTGCTGTTCTCGCCGTGTGACGCAGGTGGTCCATACATGGGTGCACACCATGGTGAGTCGGCAGTCCATGTAGGGTTAGATGGCACTGGTGCTCCATTTGCTCCCGCGTTGGCACGGGTCTCCTCTTGTTTCTCCAGCAAATACAGCTTCTTGCGGAGGTAACGGATCTCTTCTTGTGCGCTTGCGTAGCGGTTTCCTAACTCCACGAGCAACCTCTGAGACTTGTCAGCAGCCTGTGGGTTGGAAAGGGCTGTTACATGGGGTCCAATGATCTCCCTTGTTCCACTCTTCCGGCATGGGTGCAGCTCAAAACTGGTGCCCTCAAGCTGCTCATGGAAGGTGTAGCACAGTCCGGTGAGTGCTTCCCATGCAGCGTCATCGATAGCTTCTGCCCTTGTAGCTCTCCATGCTGGTGTGAAGTGCCGAGTGACAACCCTACCGTTAGATAGGATGGTTACGTCATCCTTCCACTCTTCATGTCCGGGACGATATACTTTCTTGAGAAGATATTCCGGGTATAGGCTGCAGCAATCCAGAAATTATTTGAGCTCCCTGGATATGTGTCCTGCTTCCGTTCCGTCGGACCAAAATTCTTGAACTGAATGGTTGGCCCATTCATCAACTTCATTCTCGGCCTCAGCAAGGGGTGGCTCCTTGGGTTCATCTCCTCCGGTCATAGCTTCGTGGGGCTCCACGGGTGTAAGCCTGCATGAAACTCCTCCTGAGGTGCGTACCAATGCCGTTCTTGTGGATCATCCTCCATATCGTCTTTGAATGGTTCCACCTCTTACGGGTCCTCTTCCTAATGCATATAGCTATTGACTTCATCTTCATCACGATGTTCCATCTTCACTTCCTCCCAATATAGTCCATCAGACACCTCAATGGGGTTAAGAGCACTCCCACGTGGTGGTGGACGAGTTCTTATGCGTGCTGTGCTCCTGGTTACCGGCATCTATAAATAAGACATGACAAATTTTAGAGAAGGAAGAAATAACTCCAAAAATTCAGAAGCTATGGAGCAAAAAAGCAAAGGTGTTGCTGTCAAAAGAAGACAAAAGGAGGGCCTGAAAATAGCAATTTGCTATGGCTGAATTGACAAGTAAAGTGCAGCAGTAAGTAATTTTTGAAATAGCAGTTTAGAAGGGTGTTCCTATATGTTTTAGAGTGTCCATTGTACCTAGGCTTGCGTCCTACGGTCAACGTGGCTCTGATACCAATCTGTGACACGCGGTTCCAAAAACAGAACGAAGTGAATGCATATGTGTGCCCAGGATGTTCATCACACATACACATGTAATCCACAAACTGAATTCAGAATATAACCACGAATAAATAGTGTTCAAGTACTTTAATACATCGAATCATTGTCTCACTCATGAATCTCTAACTTATTCTTGCAGCGGAAGACTCTAACGGCAGTGGAAAGTGACTAAAGACAGCAGGCTCCATCTTCGACTCCACAGGCATGTTGACGGTAGTTCGCACGCCTAGTACTCCGCATGGTCCCTGAAGTACTCATCTCCTGTAGATGATGTTTATGTGGTAATGCAAGGGTGAGTACATGTCATACTCAGCAAGTGCGGGAAAAGTATGACATGTAGATTACAACAAGGTAGGAAATAAAAAGGCTCATTGCAGCAAGCAAGTTTTATTTCAAAAAACATGATAAAAACAGCAACTAAGTCTAGATGAATTTAATCCCAATATAACCAAGTAAAACAGAAACATTCTTTCATCATAATTCACCATTTATCAAGTCTCATCCAGCCATTAATATTTCTCAAGTTCATCTCATGCTTATAAATATTCATAACCATCTCATATTCATATAGATAAAACCAAACTCATGGTCATGACTCAAAACAGTCCAAAACCAATCCCAATGACCATACCATAACCATACCGAATATCCATCCCAGGTTTTCCCTCTAATCATTGAAGTTGGTCAGGTGCTTGTGACCGGAAGCACAGCTATCATGATAGTTTTACACTCTGTAGAGGTGACACCACTTTACCCACAAGTTCGTGATTTCGTCACCCGTCGGCGACTGGAGAACCTCCATTATACCAGTACACAACCGTCGGTGTATGGCCAAGAGATCACAAAATAGCCTTTACAAAGGGGCTACTAGATGTACGGACCCACTAGGGTTTCACCGGCAGGCTCGAATCACCATTTTCCCACCCACAGGCCCCCTCTTGTGCCATGCAGTTCCCAGGGCAGTCCTCCTCGACTCCCGTTCCCCGCGCCATCCACGGTCCATAACAAGCTAGCAACACAACTAATTAATCAACTAAGCCGCACCCATACTTAGCCTTGTGGTGGCACTATTTTCCTGTCATATTCTCGCATGAACCGGTCCTTAGATCTACGGCAAGCAAACCACCATCTCATTCAGCAACATCCATGAACCAAGCTTGCCTAGATCTATCCGATTCCATGCCCATTAACATCATCAAGTTCTCATTATAATTATTCATATGAGTGCAGTAGCTAATCATGTTTTATTTCAGCTTCCTGTATCCCGTAAATTAAGCGAAGCAAAAAGGAAAAATGACCATACCCGACTCATTAACTTTCCCGGTGATAAGGATGGTTAACAAAACTAGTAAACTCCTATAAAAGGGTGTCCCATCAAGTTGACTCAAGCATACGAGTTTTCATAAACAAAACAGTTTCAAAACATGGGATCAATATGGTCAAGGGGCATTTGCCTTGCTCCCGTGGCTCTTGTTGCTCAAGCGTCTCGAAGTATTGGTGGTATAGTTCCTCATATATGGCCTCTTGAGCTTGTCCTTCTACTCACAACCACGCACATACGAAATTTACAGCAATCAATCATCAGGCACAAACTTTACTCAAGATGCGATGGGGTAGATGAATGCAAATCCTATAGTGCAGTTTTATTAACCCAGTTGGTATGTGTTCTTGCATGTTTTAATGGGCTTTCATTGGGTTTTATGATGAAAAATGGTGTAGGGATCAAGTGTGGACGTGGTGATGATCTTGACTCAAGACCTAGATCAATTCCACCATCAAAAATTGATCAAAACACGATCTGTCCGCATGAAAAAGTTTCTGCTCGAAGGGGGCAAAGAAAACGGATGCGTAGAAACAGCGGCGACGTCGTAAAATGGGTAATGAAGACCTACCTCACTTCCTTCTTGTGGCAGGGCCTTTCTCCTGGCAACGGCAGCTGCAGGGATTTTTTCTATGGAAGATTAGGGTAGGACAGATCGTTGGCTTCTTTTCCGGCGATGGCGAGGCGTGACGGGGCTCGTCTGCGGGTCTCGATGGTGGGGCTTGACGGCGGGGCTCGACGGCGGGACTCGTCGGCGGGGCTTGATGGCGGGGCTCGTCGGTGGGGCTCACCGGCGACCAAACTCCGGAAGGGGGGAGTGCACAACTCGGCGACTTGGAGGGGGGCTCCAACTTGGTGACTTGGGGAGGGGGAGGGCTGCGGCCAAGGGGGGGAGGGCTGGGGGTTGTATTTATAAGGGGGAGAAGAGAGGAGTCCTACTCCAATTGGAACTCAACCAAATGTCCTAGTCAATTTGGAACTTAACCAACTTTTCCCCCTAGTTGGGTGCGGCAGCCTTAGGGATAAAATTCCCCCAAATTGTGGGAAAATTCCCCTGTTGGGAAATTGGGGGTTTTGGAAATTTTTGGGAAAATTTGGGGGAAATTTGGGAATGCTCATTTCAGCTATATTTTTTCCATTTCTCACCATTTCTATGTCCCTTTTTTCCATTTCTACATTCCCCTCTCCATTTCTATGTCACATTCTCCATTTTTATGTCCCATTCTCCATTTCTATATTCCCTTCTCCATTTCTATGGTTATTCCTCCATTTCTATGGTTCTTTTTCCATTTATATGGTTCATTATCCAATTCTATAGTTCTTTATCCATTTCTAGGGTTCTTTCTCCATTTCTACTTCTTTTACAATGCTCCTCTGCATGAAAAATGTATGCAATGCATGGTAATGAATTTGAGGGTCTCAGCAGGCGCTTCTCTCATATGGCGTCCCTGATCAAGCGGCAGCACCCTTTACCCATGTTTGCCAAGGTACGCAAGGATCTCGAGCTCTAGGAGATTGAGATGGCATCCAAACAAGGGAATGCCAATGTCCTGGTTGCCACCACTGCAAGTGCTGGCCAAGTTTCACTGCCCACGTCTTTAGGCGGCTGTTGGTGGTCGTTAAGTACCAATTCTGACCATCAATATGAATCAACTATGTGAAGAAGTAAACGTTTCTTGCATGCATTGTATTTTGAAATAACATAATTCCACTTTTACTTGGAGAAATGGTGCATGTAGGCATTTTATTGCAGAAATGAGGAAGAATTGAGGGAGTGATCATGAAAACTGCCATCTCAGCCAATCACAGGCTGACATGTGGCAGAACATGGATCCATGAACCCATTCCCAGTCTTATCCGAGGGACTCCAAGGTGTATCACTCGAGGAAGGCATGAGGACCCACCTGTCAGTCACCCAGAGGAAATACACCGCGAAGTGGGCCACCCCAGGTTCGTCCAAACCAGGGGATCGACCGACCTAGTCATGACGCCATTCCAGGTCAAATGACATGTGTCATCTCGTGGTTCAATTTGAAGACACAACTTTCATGCCATTCCCTCACCGCAGTAGAAAACCAACAGTAGATGAGCAATTCAACTGCTTCATTGAAGTAGCGCAGAAGATCCACATCAATGTGCCCTTGCTACATGTGATGCAAGTACCAACTTATGCTCGTTATCTCAAGGACATATTAAACAATAAGCAACCATTGCCCAGGACAAAGGTTTTCAAGTTGACGTAAGACTGTAGTGAGGCCATACAACCAGAATTCCAAAAAAGAAGAAGGATCCACGGTGTCCCACCATATCATGTTCAATCGGGACTTAACACTTCGACAAGGCCCTTTGTAACCTTGGAGCATGTGTGAGTGTCATGCCAAAGGTGATTTTTTAACCATCTAAACTTCACGGCATTTCTTGCTCTTCATTAAAGTACATCTCTCATTTCCAAACCAAATATACTTGCTTTGATTGCATTTACATGATGCTCTCAAGATAAGTAAGACAATTCATTGAATGTTCGTTTTGGTTTCACTAACATAACCTTATTCGAGTTTTGCTTTGTTTTGTTGTTCTCACAATTGTGCAGTCATGAAGAAAGCGATAAAGATGTTGTTTGGGAAGAAGAAGGGTGCTTCATCAAGCTCAAACCATCGGACGGAGGTCTCAAGAACGTGCACCTCCTTCGAGCCTACACCAAGTCCACAGTAGAGAAATGTGCATGACAATGTCCCGACGGAGGAAGGTGATGCTACACCCCAAATTTCCATGACGATGACCTCGACTTGTCAAGAGACATTAAGCGACAAGCCTGCAACCTCATCCGAGATCATGAGTTTTCTCACACGAAGGCCTACGATCGCGAGCTACTCTCAAAAATAGGTATGGACTCCAAATTTTTTATCGTTTGACTCATATTGATGAGGAAGGTTTTTATTTTAGGCTTTTTGAAAAATACTTTCTTTCATGAAAGAATGAAGTGAGCACCTAGGTTTCCATAGGCGTTATTTACTAGATTTAGACTCCATGCTTAAATTTAATAATCAAAGCTTATGGAAAGAAATAACCAATGAGGTAGCATGTAGGGCTCATAGGAATAGCCATATATAAAATCCTACTTTAAACTTCATGCATAGATGGGTGGGACTATGTGTCCCTAGAGGTGATGTTAGGGTTGTGTGAGAAGATGAACTAAGGATATTTTTGCCATGGTTAAAAAAATAAAAATTGCTCTATGGTCCTATAGAGTGCACATCATTAGTCTCCCGCATTGCTATTGTGAGACCTATATGCTGAATACATTGGCAATTAGAGTAAAAGTGAGGATTTACATTCAAAACTCGAAATACCCGCTTTGGAGTGTCCGAACATTCACTCACATGAGCTGCACATGAGTCGACACAATTGATCTTTACAAATGTGTTTTTAGGAGTAATTTTTACTCTTTACTCAGTTCAGATTGTCCGAACTTTTCATTGCATTTCAGGAGTATCTGTCACTGCAGAGCAGCTGTTTTCATAGTGTTTAATTTTCGGCCACTCTGTTTTTAACTTGCTTCTTGGCATATGGAATGTTTTCTTAGTATTCTCTTACTAAGTTTTTTATGTTTTATGGGTAATTATGGTGGTTAATACATTGCTATGGTTTGCAACATGCTTATGTGAGGTGCTCATGCAAGGTGTTGAGGTTTTTGGACTAACGTGAGTCAAGTCGCGGACTTGTGCTCGTAAAAAAATGGATATTTGTTCATGTGCAGGTGTTCCTTGAGGTCAACACATGGCTGGTGATGGAGTTCCTTGAACTTGTCTTAGGGAGCAGATGAGGTTCAACAACCAAGTTCGGGAGGAATTGTGGTTGAGCTGATTGGGAGGTCACGCAGCATGTTTGGGTTAAGAACAATGCATATCAAGGTGTTGTGAACATTTTGGAAAGTGTCTGCATGTATGCAAGGGGTGCATGGACGTGGATACATTGTTCCAAGGCGAGGTGAAGAGATATGGAAGTGAAGATATGGTTGAAAAGGTTCAACCGGCTGGATTTTGCGCTCAGGCTGCGGCTGCGGCGGTTATGGTTCGTTTATGGAAAGTTTTGAGTTTATTATAATAGGATTTTGTGTTAGACACGAAGTAGAGTTGTTTTAGTTTGCGAAATTCCTAAGGTGTTTGGAAGTCTTAAGATTGCTTCTATCTGCGTATAGAAGAGTCTTAAACAATTTTGGAAAGTTAGAGTTTGAATCCAAGTAGGAGTAGGAGTTCTAGTTTGGACTGGATTGGCCTTAGTGCTGGTTATATAAGCAAGCGAGGCCAAGTATCATGGAAGGCACGACTTGTGGTTGCTTGTCTTCAGTTTTGATCAATAAAATTCGTAGTTTGGAGGCGCTTTGGTGCCTTGTTCGTCCGACTTGTTTCAGACAAGTTTTTCCTCGGCGAGTTTCTGGACAGACCGACGTTGTTTCGGTATTTCGATCATAACTCGCGTTTTACTGATCCAAATGACATGATTATTTTTGGGTTGTCTTCAAACCTTGATTATCTATCATCTGTGAAAATTTCACGGTCATTAGGTTTGTGGTTTTTGATCTACAGATTGACCTTCGTCTAGTGTTTTGATCATAACTCAAGTTCTATTAAGTGTTTTCACGCGATTCTTGTTGCAGTGGCTTCGTGACTTGGTTCTCTATAATCTACACTAGTTTAGTCACGTTTGAACAAGTTGAAAACAGTCTTACATGGTTTCTTTATCAGATCGATTTTCTGCCGAGGGGTTTTTGTAGCCTCCGCATAAAAGTTTTAATCTACCATTCTCCCCCCTCTTGTAGCTTTTCACGTGCTCTTCGATCCTACAGCTATAAGAATCAGAGCATTAGAAAATGAATCCATTGCTTATATCACGATAGGTCGCTATCTTATCAGTGAGGATTATCTTGTTCAAAGACACACTCTAAAACTTGGAACCGATGGCTCTTTATTGTTTTTCTTCCCCGGCCATGTAAATGAAATCTGGTTACCTAACTCGAATCTGTGAGGACCCGGGGTCCTGAAATCCCAAAATCTTGCTGAGGGGTGATGTAATACACAACACCGAATAACACACATGTGAAGACATCAATGATTAAAACAGTGCAAGCTATGTTATATTACATAACGTGTTTCTGAACATATTTACATCAGAATACCGTTTATAGCCTACACTCACGGGCGTAGACTAAGCAAAAGGAGGTCACGTTCAGCCCGTGAACATGTTCACTAGCACAAACACAACACCTAACAGGGCGGCGTGCACGGCTTCCACTCGACGGTGGTCCCATCTGGGGGACCTATCTTCCTCGGGAGACTACTCCTCTTCATAACCTCCTGCACACGCTTCAACAACAATCAGTGAGCACAAAGGCTCGGCAAGACTGACCCGACGCCGCTAGAACACGAAACCCTACATGCTGGAATTTAGGTGTACAACAGGAAAGAAACTTTGCTTAAAGACTCGCCTAATTACTTGAATCGTATTTTCAGGTTTTAGCCTCAGGTAAAGTAGTAACCCTGTGCTAAGCAACATAGGAAGTCCGCAATCAAACAAGAAATGCGTTCCTCCTATGTTTCCTTCCTAAGGTTGAATGGTACTTTGATTCACTCTAATCTAAAGCACATCATTAGCATATCAACTCTTACTTCCAAACAGCAACTTTATGTTCGTGACAACTATTCTGTTTCTCTACGTCACGGTACACTGAACAAGTGGTACTCACTGATAGCGAGGGACGGCGATTATAATCGGTTTACACATGCAGCGTTAGCCGAACAACATGTCACGTACGCCCGTACTCGATGTTGCCTACAGCAACCATCCCGGACATTGTACGCAACCACCCTTCACCCGTTAGCCAAGTGTTGAACCGGTCCTATCGCCCCGAGCATGAGGTCCCTACACGGAGCAATCTACGTGCATGCTAGCGGATTTACATCTTGCTGCTCTCAAGCAACCCCTTTGGACGACAAGCAATGCCTCAACATCTAGCTACCCGAATTACATCGGTTTCCCGGTTCCCATATAGCCGATATGTCTTCAGTACAGTTCTAGCTTGTTCAACAGGGCCGCACATGGCTCAGTCCTCAACCGACACGAGCAGAGCTACGGAAGCATAGGCCCCCAAAGTCCTGCTGCTCCTACCCTCTGCTCGGTCTGATTTTCATGTCATGTGTCTCATGATTGTTCTTTCTAACCGAGTTGTGTACCCCTAAGCCTGTTCTCCCGAGTAGTTCCGACTACTCGACTTGTACCAAATCCCATAACATTTGGAGCATTGCAGTGGATACTCGAGGTTCATAACTTAGACTCAAACCCCCTGGTTTTCATGGCTATGCATTTGGGTTTTCAATCAAAGTCCTAATGCACACAAGTTCTACACCTGCTATAACAAGTGTAAAATGGAAAACTTGATAAACAAGGTTAATACAAAACGAGGCTTGCCTTACTGTGTGTCATCGACTAAACTCTCCTCCATAGGGATACAATCCAAGATCTTCGGGGCTTCTTCGATCTCAGTGACTACACGTAATAAAAAGAAATAATGCATGTCAAATTTAAATGCAATTGTGTTGAATTGAGAATGTAAAGACTCTAACTCTAGCTAGACCTCAGTTCTGACCCTGAAATTTTTACTGTGGTTTGATGAAGACCTAAACAGAGGAATGGAAAAGTTTCATTTGAAGCAAAGCTCATTTGAGCCCTGCACAAATAAATGTAAAAAAGGCCATTCTTAGAGCTTCTAAGGATTTCTATGGATTTTCATGAAGCAAGCCATTACTTTCTGGAAACTAGAGTTTATGATAGTTCTAATGGAATTGGTTTCAGGTAATTTGAAGAATCGTAGAGAAATTTATGAGCTAAACAAGTTTGACAAAATTCTGAAAAATGTTTCTGTACATTTTTCATTTTCTCAAAGGCAGTCACAAAGTGGATCTCCAGTTAAAATTCCAAACAGTTTAAAGTTTAGGGAATTAATTCTGGAAAAGAGTGACTTTCAAGGAGTGAAACTTGTTTTGCTGGATAGTACTCAGAGATATGAATCCAAAAAAATTTGTTTGACTAAATTTGGACATTACTACAGAAAGTTAAGGATTTCTAAAGTTTAGGCTGAATTCGGATTTATTTTCCCATGGAAAATCTTTCCCGCACCTAATCAGACGCTGACAGCGGGCCCCGAGCATTTAGTTTAAATTAAATGCACCCGCGTGCGCCCGCTGCGGCTGACATGTGGGGCTGGCGCCTTTGTCGCTCCGCGCCGCTGGGGCTCTGACGAGGTCGGCGTTCTCGGCGACCTAGCTCGCCAGCGACGGTGAAACTCGCCGCCCCCACCTAGTTTTGGACGCTGAACACGATAGACATGTTGCTGCCGATGGTTAACTACTGTAGCTCGCCGGTGACGAGAGATATGCCACTGCACCTCATCGGCGATGTTTTCCCGTCGTTCCGGCCACCCCCTTCGCACGCTAACCGCGTCACCACGACTAGTGCAACCTTGGGAAGCTCGGCATGGCCTTGGTTTGAACCCTAAAACACGGGAAACCGGACCTCACTGGTGTCCCCCTTCGGCTGCACTGTTCATCATCGGTTCTAGGGCTCCAGTGGGTTTTTCTTGCCGGGTTTCGGTCGAGGAGCGCAAGAACATCTAGATGATGATTCTAAATCCTGTTTGGCCTAACATGCGATGATCATCGTGAATTACTCCTAAACCTAGTCGGGTCCTGAATTGAGCTCCCGATGGTTAACTTTGAAATTCCATGCATATGAGGGACGAACCGAAGAATGGTTGCACGGTGAGCTTGTGAAGGAGCTGGCGCGCAACTTTGCTGTTGGTGCCGAGACAAGAGACCGTCGGGTTCGGGTGTTTCACCGGGGCGATGGTCGAGCGGCTATGCAGGTTTCGGGAACGAGAGAAGAAGACGCCCGCCGGCCGACACAGCCCCTTTTATAGCCAAATGGGGACTGTGGAGGGTGCAAAAGCTGTGGAAACATTCCCTCAGCCGAAGCAGGAGCTGGCCGGCACCCCCTCGGTGGCGATCGACGCGAAGCTCCGGCGCTTGCTCCCACTGAATGCGTGAAACACAGAAGAGGCTGACATGTGGGTCCCTCGGCCCCTAATACTCATCCAAACACTGTTTAATTTTTTTTTGGACCATAATGCCCCTGTAATTTGCTAGAATTCCAAAATGGACATTTGGGAATATGGATTCCTCAGATTGGAGGCTGGTTTTGCTAAATTTGATTCACACTTGAATTTGAAATTCAAATTCAGTTTTGAATTAGTGCAAATTTAGCTACCGTCAAGATCAACTCCAATTGGATGAAAATTTGTAGAGTAACTCAGAAAAATATGCTGAGTTTGAATATTAAGCCCTCTTTTTCATTCATGTGATGAAAGTAGTTTGAATTTGAATCTAAATTCAAACTAGTCCTTTTAATAATTGTATCCAAAAGTACCCCAAACATGTTTGGATTTGCATAAAACTTAGCATGAGCATTCCTAAGAATGTTGAGGACTTAATATGGAGCTCAGCCTCTATAGATCATATTTTGAGAATCCCACTTTGGATTATGTGCCATCATCTCAAATTATCCTATTGATCGTGGTTACTTGCTCTTCAAATTTGTTCATGTGATTAGCACAATATGAGCTGTGGTGTGTGAAGTGATGAACAATTTAGCAAGTCAAAAACTTGGGCCTTTACATTCCTCCCCCCTTAAAAGAATCTCGTCCCAAGATTATAAGGTGAAAATTAGAATGGATGACGAAGAATTACCGGACATGCGACGTTAAAAATTTCGGGTAATTGGTGCAAACAAACTCCTCGCTTTCCCATGTCGCTTCCTCCTTGGAGTGATTACTCCATAATAATTTGTAGAACCACAATGTTCGGTTGCATGTGGTTTGCGCTTTCTGTCGATGATCTGAACCGGTTCCTCCCAATATGTGAGATCCGGTTTCAGTTCCTCGATGTCTCTCAGCTGGACTGTGGTTGAAAACTTGAGGCACTTCCTCAGCTGAGATATGTGGAAGATATCGTGCACACCATAGAGTGTCGCTGGTAATTCCATCCGGTATGCAACGGATCCACACTTTCCCAAAACCTTGAACGGACCGATGAATCGGAGTGCCAACTTATCTCTGACCCTGAATCTGTTTACACCCTTCATCGAAGATATGCGTAGATACACGTGATCACCGACTTTAAATTATAGAGGGCGTCTTCTCCGATCCGCATAGTGCTTTTTTCAGGATTGGGCGGCTTTCAAGATCAATTGAATAATCCGAACTTGTTCTTCTGCGTTGTTGACAAGATCAATCCCGAAAATGACCCTTTCGCCAGACTCCCATCAATTCAGCGGTGTGCAGCATTTTCTCCCATATAGCGCCTCGTAGGGCGCCATCTTTATGCTAGTCTGGTACCCATTGTTATATGATAACTCGGCTAACAGTAAGTGATCATCCCAATTATTATCGTGATCTATAGCACAAGCTCGTAACATGTCTTCCGGGATTTGGTTTACCCGCTCGGTTTGGCCATCCGTTTGCGGGTGCTATGCTGAACTCCGGATAATTTATGTACCCAACACGGCATGTCACTGCTCCCAAAACGTGACACAAATAAAGTGCCTCGATCCATGATGATGGCGCGGGGTACGCTGTGTAAACACAAAATTCGGGAGATGTATAGCTCAGCATACCTCTTGGCGTTGTAATTAACGTTGACCGGGATAAAATGGGCAGACTTCGTGAGCCGGTCGATGATTACCCAAACTGAATCAAGTTTCTGAAATGTCGTGGGTAAATCAACGATGAAGTCCAAGGCCTGACATGGGTATTCCATCTTTCTAGTCCCACTCTTCTCCAACAGAGCTCCCTCACTGAGCGAGCATTCGCATTCCTAGTATGCTCCACTCATTCTACGCCAAGCACCCAATCACGGGATCAGAATCACACTCTAGATCATATATTTCACGAAAGAAAAGGACAGGCAGCCGCTACTAAACCAGGATCTCCATCTCTTGACTCTGTCAATCAATCTTACCTTCTAGGGCACAATGGTATATTTACCATACGAGATGTGTGCACCTACTAAAGGGGATAGAAAGATCTTGGGCACAAATACTCCACTTTTCACAAAAGACATACAAGAGATTCGCCAATGATTGGTTGGACTAAATACTACATCTATTTGCTCAGAAGAAGGAAAGTTGGCTGTGAGAATGATTTTTCATACGTAGTCTTTCCTATGACCATTCCAACAGGATGTGATGAGGTGGGTAGAGAAAAAGTTTAAAAGGCATACTTCCTGCACTTCAAGACGATCTAAATCAGTCTTCATCCTTTCCCTTTTCAATGCCCCTCGCAATAAATATGTAAATTCGTTTTGCTCACGTCCTCCCACTTCCAGCCAGGGATGCCTAGTGGTTGTAGTAGCCCCGATTTCTTCATGTGGTCAGCTTTCACCCTCCGGCTTGTATCGCACTCGGACACATATTTAGCGATCTCCCGCTTCATTCGTGTCCACCAAAATTTTCCTTTCAGCTCTTTATACATCTTGTTGCTGCCGGGGTGAATAGAAAACTTTGACAAATGCGCCTCATCAAAGATTTTCTTCAATAGCTCCGGGTTACGGGTTATGACTATTCTGTTTCTAAACCACAGAACACCGTCTCCATCTTTCCGGAAGCATTTCAGCTCCCCACTGTCCACACGTCTCCGCAAATGCGACATACCCTTGTCATGTCTCTGGGCTGCTGTTATCTCTTCACAGATGGTGGGAATGAGAGCTAAGATGTAGAGAGCTCCATGTGGAACCAAATACGGATTTGGTTCACTCTCTTCCAACGGTGTGATGCTTAGATTATTCACGTGACTTGCAACTCAGAGTGTCGGCCACCATGTTTGACTTTCCGGGATGATAATGGATCTCTATTTTGTAATCCTTTATCAACTCTAACCATCTTCGCTGCCTCATGTCCAACTCCTTCCGAGTGAATATATACTTGAGGCTCTTGTGGTCGGTGTATAATGTACGAGGTTTCCAAGCAGAAAATGCCTCCACATCTTAAGTGCGAGTACCATAGCAGCTAATTTTAAGTCATGAGTTGGATATTTTTGCTCATGATTCTGTAGCTGCTGTGATCCATGCACGACCACTCTTCTATCTTGCATCAGCACACATCCGAGTCCAATGCCGGATGCATCGCAATAGACATCGAACGGTTTTCTTTTATCTGGCTGTGCCAAAACCGGTGCTGATGTGAGGCACTTCACTAAAGCCTTGAATGCCGCTTCACATGCTGGACTCCAGATATATTCCAAAGTCTTCTTCAGCAGTTTGTTCATTGGATTTGCAATTCTCGAGAAGTTCGGGATGAACCTACGATAATATCCCGCATGCCCGAGGAAACTCCACACTTCGTGGACAGACCTCGGGGATCTCCAATTCAGCAGTTGTACGATATTTCTTCGGTCTACAGCGATTCCCTCCACTGAGATAATATGCCCGAGGAAGGGTACTTGAGATATCCAAAATTCACACTTGCTGAATTTAGTGCACAGCTTGTGATCTCACAGCCATTGCAAGACTATACGCAAGTGATTTGCGTGTTCTTCTTCCGACTTAGAGTAAATAAGAGCGGCATCGATGAAGAGCACAACAAATTTGTCAAGCTCCAGCATGAACACAGAGTTCATCAAGTACATGAAGTGAGCCGGAGAGTTTGTGAGGCCGAAGGACATGACAAGGTACTCATAGAGTCCGTACCTTGTCGAGAAAGCCGTCATCGGTATGTCCTCAGCTCTGATCTTAATTTGATGGTACCCTGATCTTAAATCCATCTTGGAAAAGATCTTTGCCTCTACCAATTGATCTAATAACATGTCGATACGGGGCAATGGGTACTTGTTCTTGATCGTGACATTGTTTAGTGGACGATAGTCCACACAAAGCCGCAACGTCTCATCCTTCTTCTTGATAAGTAATACTGAACAGCCCCATGGGGAGGAGCTTGTCCTAATGAAACCCTTGTCCAGCAGGTCCTTCAATTGTGTTTTCAGCTCTACCAATTCCTTCGGTGCCATCTTGTACGGCCTTCAGGATATCGGCATTCTTTCCGGTGCATGTTCTATCTTGAACTCCACCTCCCGGTCGGGCGGCATACCTGGTAGATCATCCGGGAATACGTCGGGAAACTCACAGACTACTGGAATGTCTTCCAGGCTGATGGTGGTGGAATGATATATAGCCGGAAGTTTTATTTCTGAACTGTCCAGAAATAGAGAATGCGGTGCATGCACGGAGGATTTTAAGTGCACGACCCGAGAGACGACGTCTAAAACAGCGCCGTGGTGGGTTAACCACGACATCACTCGGATGTCGTCGACTTTCTGTCCCTCTAAGACTATGAGAGACACGGGGTATAACTTGCCCCCTAGGCATAATGGTGCTTTTGGAACCATTACGCTTTCTGAAATTGTCCCACCCGGTGAACAAATCAATTAAGGACTTTCAGTGGGTAGTATTTGCAGACTATGCTTAGCAACATAAGCATTGCTAATGAAGTTATGAGTGGCACCCGAATCAAATAAAACTATGACGGGGTGTTGGTGGAGTTGGAACATACCCGCAAGGATGGGTTCTCCCTCTAGCACGTCCTCAATGGCGAGGTGGTGGACATTGCCGGGCTTGGGGTTTGCACGCCGTGCACTGTTTTTATTTTGCGGTTGGTTTCTCCACGGGAATGGTGGTGCCACTCTGCTGCCTTGCTGCTTCTCGTGGCAATACTTTGCGAAATGCCCCTAGCGACCGCACGTAAGACATGCGTATGGTGGCTGGCCGCTGCCTTGAGGATGAAGGCCCGGCATGCATTGCTGAGGTGTGAATGCATACGGCATCGTTCGCTGCTGCTGTTGTTGCTGCGAAGGTTCTGGTAATGCTGGTCGGAATGCCGGCTGTGGATATGGCCGATTGCGAAACTGCATCGGTCGAGACGGTGGCTGCCAGCATTGACCCGATAGTGGTCGATACACCATCCTATATTTCTGTGGAGGACCACCTCCCTCTCCGCTGCTCTGCAGCGTACTCTTCTTCTCTGCCATGGCTAACTCCTTTCCAGAGACTTCTTGGACAATCACAGCATCGATCATCTCATTGAGGCTGCCGCAATTGAACATTGCAAGCTTGTCCTTCAGGAGCGGATTCAGCCCCTGGTCATAGTGATCCCGCCTCTTCTCATCCGTATCCACATGATACGACACGTACAAGGCGAGGTCATTGAACGCACGGACGTACTCCAGTGCGTTCTGGTTGCCCTGCTGCAGGTATAAAAACTCCTGCGTCTTCCGCTTCATCAAACCCAGCGGAATGTGATAGGCCCTGAAGGCCGTCCTGAATTCCATCTAGGTAAGTACACGCTCGATGGGTTGGGAGGCACAGAAATTGGCCCACCAAGCGCTTGCGGACCCCATAAGTTGCTGGGCCGCAAACTGTGTCTTCTGCTGCTGACTCACCTGGAGCATCCCAAACTTCATCTCCATTGTGCAGAACCAGTTGTCCGCATCAATGAGTAAGAACTTAGCTGACGTTCTTCTCGGCCTTGACGTCTCTCTGGCGATACATATTCTCGATTAAAGTCCTCAGTAGCTCCATGTGCTGCTGATGCGAGCCCGCCCTGGCCACACCAATATCCTCCAGCGTGATCGTTAGCAGTGGATGCTGCTCCTTCCCCGAGGATATCTCGGGCAGCTGTTGGGGGGCATCTCCCCCCTGACTGGAACCCCTAGCTTCCGGGTTGGCACAAGTACGAGTAATTCTCTTCATGGCTTGGTTGTAATCCAGTTCGCAGTTCTGTCCCACTTAAATCGCTTCATCGCGGTCTTGAGTGAGAACTTCGTTTTGCTACATCAGAGCCTGGACTTGCTGCTGCAAAGCCGTGATGTCAACACGACTTTTCTTGCCTGCCTTCCTTAAACGACGCAACTGATTATGTTGTTTATTCAGCCGCTGTATTGTCGGCAAGAGTACATTACGAAGTGCGTTATGAGCACTCTCTTAATGGTCGCTGTGGTTGGTGCTCTCCTTGAGCTCCATGGCAAAACGAGCCGTATGGAAAGCTTGGCTGTCCATCACGTTCCTTCCTGCCATGAGATAGAGGCTAAGATTGGCCTCTGCTGGGTTGTACCTTGGGCAGTTCTCATCACTTAACGCAAAGTACCTCTTCCACCACACGTGATTGTCTTGTCCCTCCACTGGAACAAGCGCATATGGAGTGCCCTCCATAGCTCGCACGTGAAGTTGGCAGAAGCATGACATGGCATCGCGGGCTGCCAATTGCCATACGTCCTCCGGGTGTCTACCTTTCACCGTGATGGTGAACGGTGCCCATCCGGGTGGAGTCGTTCCTGCCGGAACATCGACATGTATGAACCATGTTGTGTTCTCCTTCTTGTCTCCTTCCTTGACAAGAAAACGCGGCATCTCCGTGTACCCGAAATATTGAAGCATAAGCTTCAACAGATTCAGGTACCCGCGGTATTGAGAACAGTGGGACACCACCCATTCGTTCTCCAATTGTTTATCAGCTTCCATCTGTAGAAAAATATTTGAAATGGTAAAATATTCATTTCAACAATAAAACAACGAGTTATAATTTAAAACATGTCATTGAACTCATGAAATTTAAAAACATGAATCAAACTTATCAACAAGTTGATTTCTACTACACTGCCCAAAATTGACAGTGCTGACCAGTTTCCATTCTACTGAGGTTTAGACCATCCTAAGGGCAAAATCATGCCTGGAGTTCAGTACCAAAGTTAAAGTTAACTTCAATAGATTTCCATAATGTATTTATTTGCCCTCAGATTTACCATGGTTCACAATTTATGAGATGTCAAAGTTAACAGAAATTCTGGAAGAAATTGGACAGCACCTCCCTGCTTGAGGTACTGATTTGATCCAACAATTCCAGACAGTCCTGTACAGAATTGGACAAAACTTTCTGTTACAAACTTTTAACATCTCTCATGAACTTTTCATAAATGTCTCATTTGCTAATTTTTGGGTTTTTATGCAGGAAGTTATGGTCATTTCACAGAGAATTCCAGAGAGTTTTTACTCTGCCCTGTTTTCTGGACAGTTTCAACTCTACTAAAGATTTCGACCAGTTAATGGATGAAATTGTAACACGCTCAAAAATTACTACCATGCATTATATACATTTTTATGTAGAAAAGCATTTAAAATGAAGAAGAAAATAAAGAGAGGAATATAGAAGCAAATAAAATAATAAAAGGTGATAAAATAGGAAATAACAAAAATAAATAGAAAATAAAAAGGAAAAAATAAATAAAATAGCCAAATCTGGCCACCCATAATTTTCCCCAAAATTCTTCAAATTCCCCTCTTCCCTAATTTCTCTAATTTTCCCCAATTTTCCCCAAATTCCCCAAAATTCCCATAGGGAATTTCCCCCCAATTTGGCCGCACCACTTGGGGGGAACCCTAGTGGGCCCTTCCCCCTTGGCCGCAGCCCATTAGGGGGGGAACCCTAGCCGCCCCCTTTTGTTTTTTGTGGTTTTTATTTTCCCAAATAATCTCAGCCATTGGTGGAAAATAAGTAATAAAATCACAGCCCCTAGCTCCCACCTCTTCTAAAATTAAATCTCAGCCTTGGATAATTGAGTTGCTAAAATCCTAGCCTCCCTAGGTATTTTCCGCTCTTATAAATACAACCCTCCCCCCTTAGCCACCACCAAGCCCAAAAAGCCCTGGCCGCCGCCCTCCCCTGCTGCCAAGCTCAAGTCACCGCCCTCTTGCTGGAATTTGGCCGCCGTCAAAACTCCGCCACACCTCGCCATCACCGGAAAAGAAGCCCCCGACGTTGTGCCCTAGCCGCAGCTGCATAATTCTCCAAGAAAATCTCCAGCTGCTGCCATTGCAAGGAGGAGGCCCTGCCGCAAGGACGAGAGGAGGAAGAAGTGAGGTAGATTTTCGTTACCCCTCTTACCACGTCGCCGCTGTTTCTATGCACCCGTTTTCTTCACCCCCTGCGAGCATAGGAATTGCATTCATCCACCTCATTGCATCTAGAGTAAAGTTTGTGCATGATAATTGATTGCTGTAAATTTTGTATGTGTGTGGTCGTAAGTAGAAGGACACGCTCACGAGACCGTCTACGAGAAACTACAGCACCAAGACATCAAGAGGCTTGAGCAACACGAACTACGGGAGCAAGGCAAGTGCCTCTTGACCATATTGATACCAAGTTTTTGAAACTGGTTTGCTTGCAAAAATTGTATGCTTGTGTCATCTTGGTGGGACACCCTCTTATAGGAGTTTACTAGTTATTTTAACCATCCTTGTCGTCGAGAAAGTTGATGAGTCGGGTATGATTGTTTTTCCTTCTTGCTTCGCTTAACTTATGGGATACAGGAAGCTGAAATAAAACTTGTTTAGCTACTGCACTCATGAGAATAAAGATAATGAGAACTTGATGTTGTTAATTAGCATGGAATCGGGGAGATCTCGGCGAGCTTGGTTCACGGATGTTGCTGAATGAGATGGTGGTTTGCTTGCTGTAGATCTAAGGACCGGTTCATGCGAGAACATGCCAGGAAAACAGTGCCACCACAAGGCCAAATATGGGTGCGGCTTAGCTGACTAATTAGGTGTGTTGCTAGCTTGTTATGGACCATTGGATGGCGCAGGGAATGGGAGTCGAGAGGACTGCCCTGGGAACTGCAATGGCACAAGAGGGGGCCCGTGGGTGGGAGAATGGAGATTCGAGCCTGCCTGCGAAACCTCAGTGGGTCCTTACATTCTAGTAGCACCATTGTAAAGGCTATTTCCTGATCTCTTGTCCATACACCGATGGTTGTGTACTGGTATAATGGAGGTTCTCTCTAGTCGCCGATGGGTGAAGAAATCACGAACTTGTGGGTAAAGTGGTGCCACCTCTACAGAGTGTAAAACTATCATGATAGCCGTGCTTCCGGTTACAAGAACCTGGCCAACTTCCATAATTAGAGGCAAAACTTGTAATGGTTATTCAGGTATGGTCATTGGATTTGGTTTGGGACTGTTTTGGGTCATCACGATGAATTTTATTTCGGTTCTATGAAAATGAGATGGTTATGAATATTATGAGTATGATATGAACTTGAGAAAGAGTATTGGATAGTTGAGGCTTGATAAATGGTGAATTATGATGAAGGAATGTTGATGAATTACTTGGTTATGTTGGGATTTACCTCACCTAGAAAATAGTTGCTGTTTTTACCATGTTTGTGAAATAAAATTTGATTGCTGCAATGAACCTCTTTTATTCCCTACCTTGTTGTATGCTACATTTCATACTTTTCCCTCACTTGCTGAGTACGACATGTACTCACCCTTGCATTCCCACGTATACATCAGCTACAAGAGAAGAATATTTCGAGGAACAGGTGGAGTACTAGGCATGCGGACTACCGTCAACATGCCTGTGGAGTTGAAGTTGGAGCCTGCTGTCTTATCCATTTTCCGCTGTCGTTTAGAGTCCGCTGCAAACATAAGTTCGATATTCATGAGTGAGACAACGAGTCAATGTAATAAAAGTACTTAAACATTATTTGTACGTGGTTATATTCTGAATTTCAGTTTCTGAAGTACATGTGTATGTGTGATGAACATCCTGGGCACACATATGCATTCACTTGGTTCATTTTCAGAACTAGGTGTGACAAATTGGCACCAGAGCCACGTTGACCGTAGGACGCAAGCCTTGGTAGAATGGACACTCTAAAACACAATGGAATACCTGTCTAAACTGTTATTTTCGAAAATTCTTGCTCCTGCACTTTATTTGTCAACTCAGCCACCGCAAAGTGCTATTTTCAGCCCTCTTTCTTCTTTTCTTGTGGACAGCAACACTTTTGTTTTCTTGCTTCATAGCTTCTAGAATTTTGGAGTTATTTCCTTTTTCTCTAAAGTTTCTCATGTCTTATTTATAGATGCCGATCGCTAGGAGCACAATACGCATGAGAACTCGTCCACCACCCCTCGGAAGCGCACTTAACCCCGTCGAGGTTTCCGATGGACCATATTGGGAGGAGGTGAAGATGGAACCTTATGATGAAGATGAAGTCAGTATCTCTATGCACGAGGAACAGGATCTGGAAGATGTGGAACAAATCGAATATGACATCGAAGATGATCCATAAGAAGAACAGCATTGGTACGCACCTCAGGAGGAATACCACACGGGCTTACACCCAGCAGAGCCCCATGAAGCTATGTGGGAAGAAGATAAGGAATCCGAAGAGGAGACACCCACTGCTGAGGCCGAGAATGAAGGTGATGAACGGGCCAACCGTTCAGTTCAAGAATTCCGGTCTGACAGGATGGATGGAGGACACATATCCAAGGAGCCTAAAGAGTTCCTGGATTGCTGCAGCCTATACCCGAAGTACCTCCTCAAGAAAGTCCCTCGTCTCGTACATTAAGAGTGGAAGGCTGAAGAAGGGCAGAAGCTAGTGATGATGCTGCATGTGATGCACTCACCGGACTGTGCTACGCTTTCCGTGAGCAGCTTGAGAACACTACCTTTGAGCTGCACCCAAATCAGAAGAGTGGTACAAGAGAGATCATTGGACCCCATGAAGGAGCTCTTTCCATCCCACAATATGCTGACAAGTCTCAGAGGTTGCTCATGGAGTTAGGAAACAAAAATGCAAGTGCATAAGAAGAGATCCGTTACCTCCGCAAGAAGCTGTACTTGCTGGAAAAACAAGAGGAGACTCGTGCCGACGCGGGAGCAAATGGAGCACCAGCGTCATCTATCCCTACATGGACTGCTGAATCACCATGGCCTGCGCCCATGTATGGACCATCCCCGTCACACGGTGAGAACAGCACCGGTTCTCACAATTAAGTTCAGGCTCCCCATTGAATAAAGTTGTAATAGGAACGCTTAGGTCATAGTAGGCTGAAATAAGAGTGGTGTGCTGATTTTCATGATGATTGCTTGTATTTGTGTGCTTGGGTGTGAGTTGTGGGACGCTTCAGCTAATATCCACATCCACACATAGTAGAGAGATGTGGGATGCTTCGGCACTTGTTCACATCCCCATATAGGCTGATATTAGTAAAGGAGTTGCATAGTTCATATACCTTGATGCATAAAGTTGGGAAATCACTTCATTCAATTCTGAATTCTATCCGAGAGTAAGCATTAAAATAACGGGGGTAGATTTCCTTGCCATCCTTATTGCCATGGATTCACAAGGGATCGATGTAATACATGGAATGGACTGGCTAAGCAAGTATAATGGAGTAATTCAATGTGTCAAGAGGACTGTACAGTTGATAAGTGGGCATGGCACTCGTATTGAGTTTGAGGCAGCCCGACCTGCAACCGAGAAGGCAGTGCTGAACCACGTCGAAGAAGCGACATTGGAAAACATTCCGGTGGTTCGAGAATATTCAGATGTGTTCCCAGAAGAACTTCCAGGTATGCCACCTGACTGGGACATCAAATTTGCCATTGATTTAGTACCCAGAACTGCACCTATAGCTTAGAGGCCATACAGGATGCCTGCTAAAGAATCAGTGGAGCTCAAGAAGCAAATTCAGGAGCAGCTAGATAAGGGTTTTATACGGCCAAGCTCGTCGCCTTTCGGAGCCCCTGTCCTCTTTGTAAACAAGAAAGATGGAACCCAAAGGATGTGTGTGGACTATAGGTCTCTTAAAGAAGTGATGATCAAGAATAAGTACCCGCTGCCACGCATAGAGGACTTATTCGATCAAATGAAAGGTGCCCGAATTTTCCCTAAAATTGATCTTCAGTCGGGATACTTTCAGCTGAAGATTAAGCCCTCCGACATACCCAAGATGGTTTTTCGAACACGGTATGGTTCGTACAAATATACCGTCATGTCATTCGGGCTGATGAATGCACCCACATACTTTATGTACCTCATGAATAAGGTCTTCATGGCGTACTTGGACAAGTTCGTCGTGGTTTTCATCGACGACATCATGGTGTAATCAAAGAGCAAGGAAGAACATGAGGAACACTTGAGATTGACATTGCAGAAACTGCGAGAGCATCAATTATAAGCCATGTTTAGTATGTGTAAATTTTGGCTAAAGGAGATATCATTCTTAGGCCACATCATCTCTGAAGGAGGAGTATCGCTTGATCTAGGAAAAGTGAGGGATGTTTTGAAGTGGAACCAACCGCAGAATGTGAGGGACATACGGAGTTTCCTTGGGATGGCTGGATACTACCGCTGGTTCATCAAGGATTTCTCCAAAATAGCGAAGCCTATGACTGAATTGCTAATGAAAGGGAAAGCATTTCAGTGGACACAAGCGTGTCAAGACAGCTTTGAGGAGCTAAAGAAGAGATTAACAACAGCGCCGGTTTTGGTATTGCCGGACATGAGAAAGAGTTTTGATATATATTGTGACGCATCAAGACAAGGACTTGGATGTGTGCTTATGCAAGGAGGACAAGTGGTAGCCTATGCATCGAGGTAATTAAAGAAACATGAGCTGAACTACCCTACACATGATCTGGAACTTGCCGCCATGGTACATGCCTTGAAGATTTGGAGGCATTACATCCTTGGTCACCGATGTGAGATCTAAACGGATCACAAAAGCCTCAAGTATATATTCACGCAAACGGATCTGAATTTGAGGCAACGTCGATGGTTGGAATTCATCAAGGATTATGATGTTGGAATCAACTATCACCCGGGAAGGCCAATGTCGTAGCGGATGCATTGAGCTAAAAGGGAGCATGTCACCAACTCACGATTCGGGAGCTGCCAACCGAGCTGCATAAGGAGTTCGAACGATTACATCTCGGGTTCTTGAACGAGATGGAGGTGATAGAACTGAACTCAATGCTGGAACAAGAGATACGATATGGCCAAGCAACGGATGAGGAAATCAAGGAAATCAAGGAAAGAATCTGACAAGGGGTAGAAAAGGATTTCAAGAAAGACGAGAATGGCACGCTTTGGTTAGTGAAAAGGATTTGTGTGCCTAACGTGAAGCACATCCTGTGACACACTCATTTTCGGGTTCTGCATGTATCCATGTTTCATGTAGAAAACATTTTTTTAAAATAAATAGAAACAGAGAAAATATTAAAAACATAGCCAAAAAGAGCCAAATTCAATCCACAGAGAGCGCCGAAGAGAACTCCCGCGGCTCGCTGGCCATGTGGCGTGTTCGGAGCTCATCTCCGCAAAGGGGGAGAGGTCCGCCACCAAACTGGCTACGTGGAAGGCTCGGGGCTCCTCCCCGCAAAGGGGGAGAGGTCCGACCCCGTGGGACACGTGTTGCTCCCGGAGCTAGCCTCTGCAGAGGAGCAAGGTCAGCCCGCAGGACACGTGTCGGCTGTGGAGCTATTCACTGCGGAAAAGAGAGGATCAGCCGCGCGGGACACGTGTCGCTCTCAGAGCTCATCCCCGAGAGGTCCAGCCCCGTCAGACACGTGACACTCTCGGAGCTCACTTCCAGGAGGTCCGACACTACCGGACACGTGTCACCTCCGGAGCTCGCCTCCGGGAGGTCCGTCACTATTGGACACGTGTCAACCTCGGAGCTCGCCTCTGAGAAGAAAGGAAGTCTGGTGCTGTTAGGACACGTGGCAATCTCAGAGTCACCTCCGAAGAGAGGGAAGGTCCGACACTGACACGTGGCACATTCGGAGCCACCTCCGAAGAGAGGGGGAGGTCCGGAACTGACACGTGGCATTCGTGGAGCTTGCCTCTGTTTGAGAGGGGAGGTCCCGACCCACCAGACACGTGGCGCACGCGGAGCTCGCCTCTGGAGAGAGGGAGGTCCCGCCCGCCAGGACACGTGGCGCATGCGGAGCTCACCTCTGAGTAAGAGGGAGGTCTCGCCCGCCTGACACGCGGGTACAACCGGAGCTTGTCTCTGCGGAAAAGGGAGCCCAAGTTCCTGTAAGGGCCTCAGTTTGTGACACATAGTTGAAGTGTTCATCACCATACACACACACCTCGTTTGAGGAAAGATAATGAACACAAATGAAGAGCAAGTAACCACCATCAACATGCTCATTAGAGAACAAACTCACATATTGCAAAAGTGGTATTTCCCACATGTGATATAGGTGGGCTGGACATATGAAAACTCCTACACATTGCTAAGGATGTCCATGCCAAGTTTCACCCAAATTCAAAACCTTTTTGAGGTCATTTTGGGTATAGCTAGAAAGAGGGCAGTTTGAAACCATATTCAAATTCAAACTGTTTTTATCCCATGAATTTAAAAGTGGGAGGCATATTCTTATTCAGCACATTTTTGTGAGCTCACACACCAATTTTCACTCCATTTGGCATCTTGACATGAGCTAAGTGGGGCAAATTCAAACTTTATTTGAATTTCAAACTGAACATGTGCTGAAATTCATTCAAACCAAACCCCATTCGAATTCTAACCAATTCAAATGGCTCATGGGTGAATAATTTGAATCACCATGGGTATTTTGGGACTCACTGTTTACAACAGTGATTAGAAGTAAATTTCAGAGGTTAAAATGACAAGTGGGACCCACATGTCAGCCACTGAAGGAGATCAACCGAGTGGACTTTCAGTACTCGGGTCCCCGAGCTTCTCCCGAGAGCGCCACCGAGGGGAGGCCGCCGCGACACCACCTGCTTGCCGCCCACGGCCGCTGAAGAGACTCCCGGGACCCTTATCTAGGCGTCCGAGTAGCCGCCGGTGCTCCCCATCCCTACCCCAACGCGCTCTCGCCCAACAGACTGAAACTCCTCGCCGCCCGAGTGAATTTTCGGTCCCTCATCGCCCGGCCGATCCAGTGACCCTCTCGGCGATCTGAGACCAGCACCGGGTACGCCAAGCAATCTTCGACACCTTCGCATCGGTTCCAGACCCTGCGCGGTCTTCCCCGAGCTCCACCACGGCGATCTTGTCTCTGCCGGTTCAGCTCGAGCCGCCGCTGCGGGAACCGTCCTTCCAGCCACCACAGCCCACCGCTCATGGAGCTGTGAACAGCAAAGAGGTTCGTCTTCAACCCCTCCTTCTTTCCCGCAAGCTCCGGCGGCGTGACAAGCACTGCTCCGGCCGGAATTTCGTATTTTCGCGACGGTGTGCAAAAGTGAGGTCGGTACCGATCTGAGAAATTTGTAAGCCACACTACATCACTCATCCTCTCATGGAGGGGATCACTTCTAGTAGCCCGTGCGGGTCCATAGGAGCAGGAACCACGAAGAACCATGGAGGGAGACCGCTGTTCTTTGAGTTTTAGTAGAAATCCCGATTTCCGGCCTAGGTCGCAAGGTGACAGCCCAACACAGCCCTTCCCGAGCTCCGTAGAGGTCATGTCGACCTTTCCTATGGTCCACTGATGCTCGACGACCCTTAGCTTGATCGGGGGAGGTGCTAGGGAGGGTGGACAACACGACAGAAGTTCTCCCGAGGCTGCGGCTCGTCGCCGACCATGTACCGGCCGTTGTCATGACGAGCTGACCCCAGAATCCTGTTCCCCGAGTGAAAGTAGGCAGGGGCGGCCAAGATCGTGAAGTTTGGAGCTTTACAGAAGCTGCCGGCGAGGTCCCTCGGCGGCGGAGCGCGGGCAGCGAGAGGTTGAAGAAGGAGGTGGACCCCAGCTGTCAGCGGGAGGTATTTTAAATTGGGATCGGGCTGCGGCCGGGATCTGGTGTGCTGGCGCGCAAATACCCTGTGAGCCCCGGTGTGCCGGACACCTCCGTGCTCGACACATGTCCCCGCGGGCCCCACAAGTTTAAACTTTTCTCCCGATTTTCAGATTCCATGCAAACTTCAAATCCTCATAACTTTGGCTAGGAAGCTCCAAATCGAGTGAACCAAATTTTGCTGGATTCGGCTCTCTGAGAACTTTCCAGCAAATCAAGTTTCACTTCATGAAAACCCTTATTTCTCCAGAATTAATTCCTCGAAGTTTAAACTGTTAGGAATTTTAACTGGAGAATCCTTTGGAGGAAAATCCTGAAATTTTGCTGGGATGTTCATCAAAATATCCCTGAACTACTATAAAAATTTCAGATCCATTTGAGCTCATTTGATCCACCTAATGTTGTGATTAGTGAAACTGTCCAGAGAAAATAGAAAATGTTCAGAAACATTTTCAGGATTTTCTCTGAAATTGTTTAGCTCATATCTTTAGTTAGGAACCTTCAAATTAAGTGAGACCAACTCCATTAGAACCCTCTGAAAATCTAGTTTTCAGAAAGTCATGGTTTGTTTCATGAAAATCCTTAGAACACCCTAAAAGCCTTCAATTAAGATCAAGTACATGATTAATTCTGGAGGGCTCAAATGAGCTTTGCTGCAACTAAAACTTGACCAAATCTCTATTTAGGTTGTAACCAAGCCCCAGTAAAAGTTTCACAGTCATTGGGTCTGTCTAGCAAGGGTTATAGACTTCACAACTTCAAACTTAATACAAATGCATTTAAATTGATACATGTATTCCTTCTATCATGTAGTCGCTATGGTCGAGGAGGAACCCGAAGTCCTAGACTTCATTACTCTGGAGGAGCATCTAGCCTACGACCAAGGGCAGCAAGGCAAGCTCCGGTTTGCATTAACCTTTTTTTATAAATGTTTATTGTTTTGAGCACATCTATGAATACTATTATTCTTTGCATTAGAGTCTTGTTTGGAAACCCAAATGCATAGCCAAGAAAACCATGGGTTGGGATTAGGATTGAAAATCTCGTTAGCCACTGCATTGCTAAGATAGAGTAGGATTCGGTACAAGTCGAGTAGTTGGAACTACTCGCGAGCATAGGCTAGAGGCACTCGACTCGGGTAGTGATAGCACATGAAACACATGGCAAGAAAATGAGACCGAGCGGAGGGTAAGGGCAACAGGACTTTGGGGCCTGTGTGCTGTAGCTCCGCTTGTGTCGATTGAGGACCGAGCCGTGTGCGGGCCTGTTGAACAAGCTCGAATAGTACCAAAGACCTACCGGCTATATGGGAACCGGGAAACTGATGTAACTCGGGTAGCTGGGTGTTGAGGCATAGCTGGTCGTTCAGAGGGTAGGTTGAGAGATCGATGTGTAAATCGGCATGCAGCACTGAGATGCGCGTGCAGGGACCTCTTGCTCGGGACGATTGGACCGGTTCAACATTTGGCTAACGGGTGAAAGGTAGTCACGTACGGCGTCCGTGATGGTTGTTGTAGGGAACATCGAGTACGGGCGTACGTGACGGGTTGTTCGGGTAACCCTGCAGGTGTAAATCGATTGTAATCGCCGTCCCTCGCGGTCAGTGAGTACCACTTGTTCACTGTACCATGACGTAGAAAGAACAGGCTAGTTACATGTTAAAATGCTGCTGAGTGAAAGATGGACTTTGCTTGTTAATGGTTTGTTGTAGTTTAGAGCTAACTAAAGTTCCTTTCAACTTTGGGCAAAGTACATGAGAGAAATGCGTTTCTTGTTTGATTGCGGCTCTCTCATGTACCATAGCGTAAGGTTCTCCACAACCTGCTGCTAAAACTTGAAAGTAAGGTTCTACTAATTAGGCGAGTCCTTGCAAATGATTTTTACCTCATGTAACCAACCACCCCTCATTTAGAAGTTCCATGTTTAGGTGAGACGGGTCAGACTTGCTGAGCCTTCGTGCTCACTGTTTGTGTTTGAAGCTTTTGCAGGGTTCTATGAGGAAGGGACTCCCGAAGAGGAGACGGAACCCCAGGAGGGGAACCCCGTCGAGTGGGAGTCGTGCACGCCGCAGAGTTAGTGTGCGTGTGTGCTAGCATGGACACGTTCAAGGGCTGAACGTGCACTTGATGCTTAGTCTACGCCCGTGAGTGTAGACTGAACTTATTTTGATGTAAACATGTTCATAAACTTGTTTATGTAATAAAATTTCGCTTCCGCTTTGTACCTTTGACGTGTGTTATCCGGTGCTGTGCAACGCAGCACCCCTCAGCGTGATCCTGGCTCGACAAGACCGTGGGGTCGTGTCAGCGCTGGTATCAGAGCTCGCTTGAGATTTAACGCACTACAAAGGTCATCTTTTTCAAAAATCCAGTGAGGAACGAGTTAGTAGCCCATATAAGGATGTTATTAGCATATAGAAAGTGGCATACTAACCTATTTGTTTATGTCAGAAAATCGTGTATCTCGGGACGGTTATGTCTTGGGGGGTACATGTAAGCGCTGTCCACCAGTGCGCACAAGCTGAAGGGTGGAGCCCCACGGTTGGCAGGTAACCCGACCCGCTTTGATATCCTCTACGACTCTTCATGTCGTTTGGGGTATTCGAGCAACGTCTATCCCTGGCATGCGTGGTGCAACTTGGGAGACCCCATCACGTGGTCTGAAACGTGAACACGTAACTCAAGGCGTGTTTGGCTTGAGAACATCCGGGCGAGTGATGACGGCCGGGTGTACGAACTGTATGGATTCCGGGCTCGGTGTGCAGCCGAGTCTGACGATTGCTTGAGTTTCTGCACGTAGATTGACCACGAAACGGTAGATGTGTAGCATCCGTGTGCGAGTGACGTTTAGTGCCACTGAATTAACGGAGCCGGCTAAGTCCGGTATAGGTTTTTCTTTGTGAGAACGTAGTACCGACATAATCTGGTGACGCATCGACGTCACACCCAACTAAATGAACAACTTCATTTAAAACTTGAAGGTTTTGATCTAAAGTAGTAAAACTTTATGCAACTCCTTCCCTTGAACAGGATATTCAAAGTTAACAAGTTTTCAACTTATAGGTTGTTAAGGACAGAGCACTCTGTTTTCAGTTGAATCAAGGCTGAAGTTAATCAGAGGTTAGAAGTTTAGTTCTTTCGAGTTTGGGGTCATATGATACATTTCTGGAAAGCTTTGGAAAAGCTTTACAACTTTTCTGTTGAGGTCCAGAGGTGTTTCATCCCTTAACCAATCGAAAAATGCAGTAGAGTTGAAACTGTCCAGAAAACAGGACAGAGTAAAGACTCTCTGTAAACTCTCTGTAAATTAAGCATAACTTCCTGCTTAAAAATCCAAAAATAGAAAATGATGTAGTTCTGGAAATCTTATGAGATAGGTTACAACTTTGTAACAGAAAGTTTTGTCAGATTAGGAACATAATTAACTGGGATTCTTGGATCGAATCAGTACCTAAAGCAGGGAGATGCTGTCCAATTTTCTCCCGAAATTCTGTTAATTTGACATCTCATAACTTTTGAACCAGGGCAGATCTTAGGCCAAGCAAATACTTTCTGGAAAGATATTGAAGTTATCTTTAACTTTTATGTGAAGCCCCAGAACTGGTTTTGCCTTTAGCATGGCCTAAATCAGGTTGATATGGAAACTGGTCAGGGCTGTCATGTTGAACAGCAGATCAGCAGTCAAATTTGCTTAAAAATTTGAACTATGTTTCCAAGCTTTATGGGTTCAATGACATGTTTTATGTTATAACTCAGTGGTTTACTGTTTAAATAAATATTTGACATTTCTCAAATATATTTTTACAGATGACAGCAGATAAACAGTTGGAGAACGGGTGGGTGGTGTCCCATTGTTCTCACCGCAACGGCTATCCGGAAGCATTGAGGCATATGCTTCAATATTTTGAATACCACCAGATGCCGCAATACTTCGCCAAGGAAGAAGGCGAAGAGGGGAACAAGACGTGGACAATCCATGTCGAAGTCCCTGCTGGACCTACGCCACCTGGTTGGGTGCCGTTCACCATCACGGTGAGAGGAAGACAACCGGAAGGGATGTGGCAAGTGGCAGCCCGTGACACCATGTCACGTTTCTGCCAACTACACGTGCAGGCTATGGAGGGCACTCCATACGCGCTTGTTCCGGTGGAGGGACGGGCTCAGCATGTGTGGGAAGAGAAGTACCTGGAGGAAACGGACCTGAGTTGCCCAAGGTACTACCCCGCGGAGGCAAAACTTAGCCTCCAGATGAGGGCGGGAAACGCCGTGATGGACAGCCAAGCTGTTCATATGGAGCATCTCGCCACAAAGCTCAAGCAGAGCATGAGCTGTGGAGACCATTTCGAGAGTGCTCACAGCGCACTCCGCAATGTGCTCCTTCCGACGATCAAGCAACTGAATGAACAGCACAATCAGTTGCATCATCTGAAGAAGGCGAAGAGGAAAAGCCGTGTCGACATCGCGGCATTGCAAGAACTGGTACAGAATCTGACCCAGAAGAATGAGGAACTTACTCAAGAGCGGGACGACGCTATTGAGGAAGGGCAAGGCTGGGAAGAGAACTACAACCAAGCCATGGACGAGGTGCATGCATTGCAGGACCTCGTACCTCCGGTGTTAGGCGTACGGTGGTCTTGGGCCTTCCAGCAATGGGAGAACCCGGGATGGTAGAAGAGGTGGTAGATCCGGAGCCACTAGCAGAGGTACGGAGGAGGACGACCCGCAGGAGGTCGAGTTCTACTCCGAGTAGGGGGTTACAGTTGCCATGTAGGGCAGCTAGGGTAGTGTAGCTCAAATTTTGTAATCGGTGACATGTCGTGTAGACAGTAGCGTATGTATAGGTAGAGACGACATGAGCACGACTTCTCGGAGACCCGAGAATAATGTATCTTGTATAAAGTTTATGCTTTATCAATATATGTGAATGTTGTGCAAATTAATCATGTGTCACTCCAATACCTACTGTTACATATGGAATTTTAAGTAAGACATGTGCTAATCGCTGCTATTTTGAATTTCAGAATGATGCATACTCGTGCCAACCCTGATGTTGGGGGTACTAGCCAAGGGGGAGAGACCTCCCAACAGCCTCCCGAGGACTCCTCAGGACAACAGCCGCAGCAGCAGCAACAGCAACAGCAAACACCGCCACCGCCACTGCCAACGGTTACATTGGCCGACATCGTCGCGGCAATGGCGGGTTCACATAAGCAGCACACGGAGTTGCTGCAAACGCTTATCGCCAATATGTCTCGCCCAGAGAGACGTCAAGACCGTGAGGAGCGCCAACAGAGCTCCTACTCCGACTTCCTGGCGACTCATCCCCCGGTATTCTCAAGGGCGGATGAACCTCTTGACGCGGACAACTGGCTCCGCGCCATAGAGACGAAGTTCGGGCTGCTCCAGATAAGCGAGCAGCGCAAGACTCAGTTCGCGGTCCAGCAGCTCCAAGGATCCGCGAGCACGTGGTGGGCCAACTTCTGTGCTTCACAGCCCACCGACCGAGTGATGACCTGGACGGAGTTCCGAACGGCCTTCAGGGTCTATCATATACCGCCAGGTCTGATGAAAATAAAGACGCAGGAGTTCTTACACCTGCAGCAAAGAAGCTGGAACGCGCTGGAATACTCCAGGGCGTTCAATGATCTCGCGCTCTACGCGTCGTATCACGCAGATACCGACAAGAAGCGGCGGGACCACTTTTACCAGGGGCTTAACCCGCTCCTGAAGGACAAGTTGGTGAAGTTCAATCGTGGCAGCCTCAACGACATCATTGATGCTGCGATTGTTCAGGAGGACTCCGGCAAGGAGTTAGCGGCGGCGGAGAGGAAGCGAAGCGCGCCGCAGAGCAGCGGAGAAGGATGCGGTCCTTCTCAGAAGTTTCGGATGGTGAATCGCCCACCATCAGGTCCACGCTGGCAGCCACCACAGCGGTCGATGCCGTTCCGCAGTCGGACGTACTCTTCACAGGCATTCAGGCCGGCACTGCCAGTACCACCGCAAGAACAGCAGCAGCGGGCGATGCAGCGTGCGTACGCACCTCAGCAACGCATGCCGGGCTTTCATCCCCCGAGCACTACACCAGCAGCGGCCACATGTTACAAGTGTGGTCGTCCAGGACACTTCGCGAGCAGTTGCCCGGAGAGGCAAGGCGGCGGAGTGACACCACAGTTTCCGGGGAGGAATCAACCCCGGAACCCTAATAATGCGCGGCGGGCAAACCCTAGGCCCGGCACTGTCCACCAGCTTGCCATAGAGGACGTGCCGGAGGGCGAGCCAATCCTTGCCGGTATGTTCCAACTCCACCAGCATCCCGCTATAGTATTATTTGATTCAGGCGCCACGCATAGCTTCATTGGCCAAGCTTTTATTGATAAGTATAGCTTGCAAATACTACCCACCGATAGTCCTTATGTGATCTGTTCACCGGGTGGGAAAATTTCAGCAAGCATGATGGTCCCAAAAGCGCCATTGTGCTTAGAGGGTAGAGTTTACCCTACGTCTCTCATAATTTTAGAGGGACAAAAGGTCGATGTCATCTTAGGGATGTCGTGGTTAACCCGCCACGGCGCTGTTTTAGACACCGTCCTCCGAGTGGTGCACTTGAACTCAGAAGTGCACGAGTCGCACTCATTATTTCTGGACAGTCCAGAAATAAAACTTCCAAGTGTCTATCACGCCACAACCATCAGATTGGAAGATATTCCAGTAGTCCGAGAGTTCCCTGACGTGTTCCCGGAATATTTACCGGGGATGCCGCCCGATAGAGAGGTGGAGTTCAAGATTGAACTTGCACTGGGAACTATGCCAATATCCCGAAGGCCGTACAAGATGGCGCCCAAGAGAGTTGGCTGAACTGAAGACTCAGCTCACGGACCTTCTGAAGAAGGGTTTTATTAGGCCGAGCTCCTCGCCATGGGGCTGTTTGGCATTATTTGTCAAGAAGAAGGATGAGACGTTACGGCTTTGAGTGGACTATCGTCCATTAAATGCCGTAACCATCAAGAATAAGTACCTGTTTCCACGGATCGACATGTTTTTTGATCAGTTGGTCGAAGCAAAGATCTTTTCCAAGATGGATTTAAGATCCGGGTACCATCAGATTAAGATAAGGGCTGAGGACATTCCAAAGACAGCTTTCTCGACAAGGTACGGACTTTATGAGTACCTGGTCATGTCCTTCGGCTTCACCAATGCTCCAGCTCACTTCATGTACTTGATGAACTCGGTATTCATGCCGGAGCTGGACAAGTTTGTCGTGGTCTTCATCGATGACATACTGGTATATTCCAAGTCGGAGGAAGATCACAAGAAGCATCTGCGTATAGTCTTGCAACGGCTGCGGGATCACAAGCTATACGCGAAATTCAGCAAATTCGAATTCTGGATATCGCAAGTGCCTTTTCTCGGGCATATCATCTCAGCGGAGGGTATCGCTGTAGACCCGAGCAAGATCACTCAAGTGCTGAATTGGAAATCCCCGAGAACTGTTCACGAGGTACGGAGTTTCCTCGGACTCGCGGGATATTATCGGAGGTTCATTCCGAACTTCTCAAAGATTGCCAAGCCAATGACAGAGCTGCTGAAGAAGGCTACCAAATATGTTTGGAGTCCAGCATGTGAAGCAGCATTCAACGCTTTAGTCAAGCACCTAACATCAGCACCGGTTTTGGCGCAGCCAGACACAACAAAACTATTCGATGTGTACTGCGATGCATCCGGCATTGGGCTCGGATGTGTGCTGATGCAAGACTGAAGAGTGGTCCCGTATGGATCACGGCAGCTTAGAAACCATGAGCAGAATTA
Organism: Neostapfia colusana; assembly: GCA_030760725.1. Taxonomy (NCBI): domain Eukaryota; kingdom Viridiplantae; phylum Streptophyta; class Magnoliopsida; order Poales; family Poaceae; genus Neostapfia; species Neostapfia colusana. The sequence continues at coordinate 56,632,025 of JASWHV010000009.1, forward strand.
TCCAACCCATGACTTGGAGCTCGCTGCCGTGGTACTTGCACTAAAGATGTGGAGGCACTACCTACTCGGTAACCTCGTACATCTATATACCGACCACAAAAGCCTCAAGTACATATTCACTCAGAAGGAGCTGAACATGAGGCAACGAAGATGGTTATAACTGATAAAGGATTATGAAATAGAGATCCATTATCATCCCGGCAAGGCAAACGTAGTGGCAGATGCGCTGAGCCGCAAGTCACACGTCAACAATCTAACCATCACACCGTTGGAAGAGGGCGAACCACCACTACACGTGATTCCACACGGAGCTCTCTACAACCTAGCTTTGATCCCCACCATCCGTGAAGAGATAGCGACAGCTCAGAAACATGACAAGGGCATGTCGCATTTGCGGAGACGTGTAGACAATGGGGAGTTGAAATGTTTCCGGAAGGACGGAGACGGCGTCCTATGGTTCAAGGACCGGATCGTCGTACCCCATAACCCGGAATTACGGAAGAAAATTTTTGATGAGGCTCACTTATCAAAATTTTCTATTCACCCCGGCAGCAACAAGATATATCAAGAACTCAGAAGCAAGTTTTGGTGGACACGGATGAAGCGTGAGATTGCAAAATACGTGTCCTAGTGTGATACATGTCGAAGGGTGAAGGCAGACCATATGCGGAAACCGGGACTGCTGCAACCACTGGGCATTCCTGCCTGGAAATGGGAGGATGTGAGCATGGACTTCATCGTCGGTTTACCCACCACCTTGCAAAAACATGATTCTGTGTGGGTGATCATCGATCGGCTCACCAAAGTTGCCCATTTCATCCCAGTCAACACCAACTACAACGCCAAGAAGTACGCTGAACTGTACATCTCACGGATCCCATGCTTGTACGACGTACACCGTACCATCATATCGGATCGGGGCACTTTATTTGTGTCCCGTTTTTTGGAGCAGCTACACGCTGCCTTTGGGACGAAGCTGATCTGTAGTTCAGCATACCACCCACAGACGGATGGACAAACCGAGCGGGTAAATCAGATCCTAGAAGACATGCTGCGAGCTTGCGCTATCAACCACGACAAGAATTGGGATGATCACTTGCCGTTAGCCGAGTTCTCGTACAATAATGGGTACCAAGCCAGCATCAAGATGGCACATTACGAGGCGCTATACGGTAGGAAGTGCCGCACACCATTGAACTGGTGTGAGTCTGGCGAAAGGGTTACATTCGGGATTGACCTCGTCAACAACGCGGAAGAAAGGGTTCGACTGATTCAGGCGAACCTAAAAGCCGCTCAATCCCGTCAGAAACAGTATGCGGACCGGGGAAGGCACCCATTACAATTCGAAGTTGGAGATCACATATATCTACGGGTATCTCTAATGAAGGGCGTAAACAGATTTGGGGTGAGAGGAAAGTTGGCACCCCGATTCATCGGTCCATTTCAGATTACCGAAAGATGTGGATCAGTGGCATACCGGCTACAATTACCAGAAGCACTTTCCGGTGTGCACGACGTCTTTCACATTGCCCATCTAAGGAAGTGTCTTAAGCTATCAACTACCGTTCAGCTGGAAGATATTGAAGAACTGCAACCGGATCTCACCTATCAGGAGGAACCGGTGCAGATTATTGATGAAAAGGCCCGAACCACACGCAACCGCACGTTGTGGTTCTACAAGGTTCTATGGAGTAATCACTCCGTGGACGAAGGTGACACGACCCCACGGTCTTGTCGAGCCAGGATCACGCTGAGGGGTGCTGCGTTGCACAGCACCGGATAACACACGTCAAAGGTACAAAGCGGAAGCGAAATTTTATTACATAAACAAGTTTATGAACATGTTTACAACAAAATAAGTCCAGTCTACACTCACAGGCGTAGACTACGCGTCAAGTCCACGTTCAGCCCTTGAACGTGTACTTGCTAGCACACACACACACTAACTCTTCGGCGTGCACGACTCCCACTCGACGGGGTTCCCCTCCCGGGGTTCCGTCTCTTCCTCGGGAGTCCCTTCCTCATAGAACCCTGCAAAAGCTTCAAACACAAGCAGTGAGCACGAAGGCTCAGCAAGACTGACCCGTCTCACCTAAACATGGAACTTCTACATGAGGGGATGATGGGTACATGAGGTAAAACCATTTGCAAAGGACTCGCCTATTTAGTGGAACCTTACTTTCAAGTTTTAGCAGCAGATTGTGGAGAACCTTACGCTAAGGTACATGAGAGAGCCGCAATCAAACAAGAAACGCATTTCTCTCATGTACTTTAGCCAAAGTTGAAATGAACTTCAGTTAGCTCTAAACTACAGCATATCATTAACAATCAGAGTCCATCTTTCAATCAGCAACATTTTAACATGTAACTAGCCTGTTCTTTCTACGTCACGGTACAGTGAACAAGTGGTACTCACTGACCGCGATGGACGGCGATTATAATCAATTTACACCTGCAGGGTTACCCGAACAACCCATCACGTACACCCGTACTCAATGTTACCTACAACAAACATCACGGACGCCGTACGCACCTTTCACCCGTAAGCCAAATATTGAACCGGTCCCATCATCCCGAGCAAGAGGTCTCTGCACGCGCATCTCAGTGCCGCCAGCCGATTTACACCTCAAGCTCTCAACCTACCCTCTGAACGACGGGTAATGCCTCAATACCCAGCTACCGGAGTTACATCGGTTTCTTGGTTCCCATATAGCCGGTAGGTCTTCGGTACTGTTCTAGCTTGTTCAACAGCCGCACACGGCTCGGTCCTCAATCGACACAAGCAGAGCTACAGCACACAGGCCCCAAAGTCCTGATGCCCTTACCCTCCGCTTGGTCTCATTTTCTTGCCATGTGTTTCATGTGCTATCACTACCCGAGTCGAGTGCCTCTAGCCTATGCTCGCGAGTAGTTCCAACTACTCGACTTGTACCGAATCCTACACTATCTTAGCATTGCAGTAGCTAATGGGGTTTGCAATCCTAAACCCAACCCATGGTGTTCTTGGCTATGCAATTGGGTTTACAAACAAGACTCTAATGCAAAGAATAAAGTAAACAAGTATGTGCTCAAAACAATAAAAATTTGTAAAAAGGTTAATGCAAACCGGAGCTTGCCTTGCTGCTCTTGGTCGTAGGCTAGCTGTTCCTCTGGAGTAACGAAGTCTAGGACTTCGGGTTCCTCCTCGACCTTAGCGACTACATGTTAGAAGAAACATATGTATCAATTTAAATGTGTTTGTATTAAGTTTTAAACTTGTGAAGCTTAGAAGTCCCACTAGACAGACTCTATGACTGTTAAACATTTACTGTGGCTTGGTTACAACCTAAATAGAGACTTGGTCAAGTTTTAGTTGCAGCAAAGCTCATTTGAGCCCTCCACGATTAATTATGTCCTTGACCTTAATTGGAACTCTTAGGGTGCTATAAGGATTTTCATGAAACAAACTATGACTTTCTGAAAACTAGATTTTCAGAGGGTTCTAATGGAGTTGGTCTCACTTAATTTGAAGGTTCCTAGCTAAAGATATGAGCTAAACAATTTCAGAGAAAATTCTGAAAATATTTCTGAACATTTTCTATTTTCTCTGGAACAGTTTCACTAATCACACCATTAGGTGGATTAAATGAGCTCCAATGGGTCTGAAATTTTATGGTAGTTCAGGGATATTTTGGTGAACCTCTCAGAAAAATTCCAGGATTTTTCTCCAAAGGATTCTCCAGTTAAAATTCCAAACAGTTTAAACTTTGAGGAATTAATTCTGGAGAAATAAGGAATTTCATGAAGTGAAACTTGATTTGCTGGAAAGTGCTCAGAGAGATGAATCCAACAAAATTTGGTTCACTCGATTTGGAGCTTTCTAGAAAAGTTATAAGGATTTGAAGTTTGAACTGAAACTGAAATTCGGGGAAAAGTTTAAATTCCTGCTCGTGGGCCCCGCACACAGTGCGTCGTCTCCCTCCTCGCGCCAACTGCGCAGCGGCGGCGATCTCCAGCGACCTTCACCGGAACCGAGTTCCCGGCCACCCCCTGGCACGAAACTCGCTGCCTGCCCCTTTACTGATCCCCTGGCCTCGATGGTGGTGTCGCCGGCCGCCGGCGATGACCGGAAACCCGTGCGCACCGGTGACAGCACCTGCTAGGGTTCCGGTGAGGTCGGTCCCGCTCTCCCGTGCACCAAATCGACTGGGAATCGGTCGGAGAGCATCAGTAGAGCATGGGAAACCTGAACCAGGGCTGGGTGGAAGCTAGAAATACCAGCAACTAGGCTCTCGACGGTGAGCCGAGGTGTTCAGCCATGGCGGCGGGGAAAACGGCCATATCATGGCCGATTCTCGACGGTTTCCTCTGATTCCAGTTTGAGCATGGGCGCTATCGTGCGTAGAAGCTACTAGGAAACGAGCTCGTCCAATCCTTGGGTATAGAGCATGAATTTCACCCGAAGGTGAGCTCGGTCCTTATGAACTGATCAAGAGTAAATTTGGAAATTGTCGGCTGAGGGTTGATCAATCGCCAAACGGCTTTCGGCTACTCCATCTACATACAATCACACACCTTTCTTGTGCAGAGAAGAGGACGTGACAACGTCTGTGTTGTGCTGTCCACGAGAGCCCGATCGGCGGCGATGCTTGGTTCGCCGGAGAAATGGTTCGGTACAGCTCGAGGACGCTTGCTCACTGGCCAACACGGCGTCTAGGAGGTTGCTCACGATCTCCCGGTGCCATTTTGCTGTGGAGGAGGCTGTGCACGCGAGTGATCAGGCTTGATCAAGCGTGAGCTCGAGCGGCGGCGGTTGCAGTGGAAGAACAGGTCGAGCACGTCGGCAGCTTGGGGAATGGGCGATCGAAGCACGCCGGGGAGGGGATAAGTAGCCCGGCAACTGGTCTCCGGCTTGGGGCGCGCAGCAGGAGCTGGCGCCGGCTGCCCCCCCCAGTGGCGCGTGCACACTGCACCCGGGAACCGATTGAGCTGTGTTTCAGTCGGTTTGTGTTGAAGTGGTGGCTGACATGTGGGTCCCACTTCCAGTTTTAACCTCTGAAATTTACTCTTAATCACTGTTGTAAACAGTGAGCCCCATAGTACCCCTGGTAATTCAAATTATGCACCCATGAGCCATTTGAATTGATCAAAGTTCAAATGAGGTTTGGTTTGAATGAATTTCAGCACGAGTTCAGTTTGAAATTCAAATAAAGTTTGAATTTCCCCCACTTAGCTCATGTCAAAATCAACTCCAAATGGAGTGAAAATTGGTGTGTGGGCTCACAAAAATGTGTTGAGTAAGAATATGCCTCCCACTTTTAAATTCATGGGATAAAAACAGTTTGAATTTGAATATGGTTTCAAACTGCCCTCTTTCTAACTATACCCAAAATGACCTCAAAAAGGTTTTGAATTTGGGTGAAACTTGGCATGGACATCCTTAGCAAAGTGTAGGAGTTTTCATATGTCCAGCCCACCTATATCACATGTGGTAAATACCACTTTTGCAATGTGTGAGTTTGTTCTCTAATGAGTATGTTGATGGTGGTTACTTGCTCTTCATTTGTGTTCATCATCTCTCCTCAAATGAGGTGTGTGTGTATGGTGATGAACACTTCAATTATGTATCAAAAACTGAGGCCCTTACATTCCCCCCCTTAAAAGAATCTCGTCCCGAGATTATAAGGTGAAAATGAGAGAGAGGACGGTGGAAAATTACCGGATATGCGACGTGAAAAACTCGGGGTATTTAGCGCGAAGAAATTCTTCGCTCTCCAATGTCGCTTCGTCCATGGAGTGATTACTCCATAGAACCTTGTAGAACCACAACGTACGGTTGCGTGTGGTTCGGGCCTTTTCATCGATAACCTGCACCGGTTCCTCCCGATAAGTGAGATCCAGTTGCAGCTCTTCAATATCCTCCAGCTGAACGGTAGTTGATAGCTTAAGACACTTCCTCAGCTGGGCAATGTGAAAGACGTCGTGCACACCGGAAAGTGCTTCTGGTAATTTCAGCCAGTATGCCACTGATCCACATCTTTCGGTAATCTGGAATGGACCGATGAATCGGGGTGCCAACTTTCCTCTCACCCCAAATCTGTTTACGCCCTTCATTGGAGACACCCGTAGGTATACGTGATCTCCAACTTCGAATTGTAACGGGCGCCTTCTCCGGTCCGCATACTGTTTTTGACGGGATTGGGCGGCTTTTAGGTTCGCTTGAATCAGTCGAACCTTCTCTTCCGCGTTGTTGACAAGGTCAATCCCGAAGGTAACCCTTTCGCCAGACTCACACCAATTCAATGGTGTGCGGCATTTCCTCTCGTATAGCGCCTCATAGGGCGCCATCTTGATGCTGGCTTGGTACCCATTGTTGTACGAGAACTCGGCTAACGGCTCTGGTTTACCCGCTCTGTTTGTCCATCCGTCTGCGGGTGGTAGGCTGAACTATGGATCAGCTTCGTCCCCAAGGCAGCGTGCAGCTGCTCCCAAAAACGGGACACAAATAAAGTGCCCCGATCCGATATGATAGTACGGGGTACACCGTATAAGCATAGGCTCCGTGAGATGTACAGTTCAGCGTACTTCTTGGCGTTGTAGTTAGTGTTGACCGGGATGAAATGGGCAACTTTGGTGAGCCGATCGAATATCACCCACTCAGAATCATGTTTCTGCAAGGTGGTGGGTAAACCGACGATGAAATCCATGCTCACGTCCTCCCACTTCCAGGCAGGAACGCCCAGTGGTTGTAGCAGTCCCGGTTTCCGCGTGTGGTCTGCCTTCACCCTTCGACATGTATCACACTCGGACACGTATTTTGCAGTCTCTCGCTTCATCCGTGTCCACCGAAACTTGCTTCTGAGTTCTTGATACATCTTGTAGCTGCCGGGGTGAACAGAAAACTTTGACAAGTGAGCCTCATCAAAGATTTTCTTTCGTAATTCCGGGTTACGGGGTACGACGATCCGGTCCTTGAACCATAGGACGCCGTCTCCGTCCTTCCGGAAACATTTCAGCTCCCCACTGTCTACACGTCTCCGCAAATGTGACATGCCCTTGTCATTCTTCTGGGCTGCCGCTATCTCTTCACGGATGGTGGGGATCAAAGCTAGGTTGTAGAGAGCTCCGTGTGGAATCACATGTAGTGGTGGTTCGCTCTCTTCCAACGGTGTGATGGTCAGATTGTTGACGTATGACTTGCGGCTCAGCGCATCTGCCACTATGTTTGCCTTGCCCGGATGATAATGGATCTCTATTTCGTAATCCTTTATCAGTTCTAACCATCTTCGTTGCCTCATGTTCAGCTCCTTCTGAGTGAATATGTACTTGAGGCTTTTGTGGTCGGTATATAAATGTACGAGGTTACCGAGTAGGTAGTGCCTCCACATTTTCAGTGCAAGTACCATGGCAGCAAGCTCCAAATCGTGGGTTGGATAATTCTGCTCATGGTTTCTAAGCTGCCGTGATCCATACGCGACCACTCTTCGGTCTTGCATCAGCACACATCCGAGCCCAATGCCGGATGCATCGCAGTACACATCGAACGGTTTTGTTGTGTCTGGCTGCGGCAAAACCGGTGCTGATGTCAGGTGCTTAACTAAAGCCTTGAATTCTGCTTCACATGTTGGACTCCAAACATATTTGCTAGCCTTCTTCAGCAGCTCTGTCATTGGCTTGGCAATCTTTGAGAAGTTCGGAATGAACCTCCGATAATATTCCGCGAGTCCGAGGAAACTCCGTACCTCGTGAACAGTTCTCGGGGATTTTCAATTCAGCACTTGACTGATCTTGCTCGGGTCTACAGCGATACCCTCCGCTGAGATGATATGCCCGAGGAAAGGCACTTGCGATATCCAGAACTTGCATTTGCTGAATTTCGCGTATAACTTGTGATCCCGCAGCCGTTGCAATACTATACGCAGATGTTTCTTGTGATCTTCCTCCGACTTGGAATATACCAGGATGTCGTCGATGAAGACCACGATAAACTTGTCCAGCTCCGGCATGAATACCGAGTTCATCAAGTACATGAAGTGAGCTGGAGCATTGGTGAGGCCGAAGGACATGACCAGGTACTCATAAAGTCCGTACCTTGTCGAGAAAGCTGTCTTTGAAATGTCCTCCGCCCTTATCTTAATCTGATGGTACCCAGATCTTAAGTCCATCTTGGAAAAGATCTTTGCTTCGACCAACTGATCAAACAACATGTCGACCCGTGGCAACGGGTACTTGTTCTTGATGGTTACGGCATTTAATGGACGATAGTCCATGCAAAGCCGTAACGTCTCATCCTTCTTCTTCACAAACAACGCCGAACATCCCCATGGTGAGGAGCCCAGCCTAATAAAACCCATCTCCAGAAGGTCCGTGAGCTGAGTCTTCAGTTCAGCCAACTCCTTGAGCGCCATCTTGTACGGCCTTCGGGATATCGGCATGGTTCCCGGTGCAAGTTCAATCTTGAACTCGACCTCTCTATCGGGTGGCATCCCCGGCAAATCATCCGGGAATACGTCAGGGAACTCTCGGACCACTGGAATATCTTCCAATCTGATGGTTGTGGCTTGATAGACACTTGGAAGTTTTATTTCTGGACTGTCCAGAAATAATGAGTGAGAACCGTGCACCTCTGAGTTTAAGTGCACGACTCGAAGGACGGTGTCTAAAACAGCGCCGTGGCGGGTTAACCACGACATCCCTAGGATGACATCGACCTTCTGTCCCTCTAAGATAATGAGAGACGTGGGGTACACTCTACCCGCTAAGCATAATGGTTCTTTGGAGACCATTACGCTTGCTGAAATCTTCCCACCCGGTGAACAAATTAAATATGGACTATCGGTGGGTAGTATTGGCAAGCTGTGTTTAGCAATGAAAGCGTGGCTAATAAAATTATGCGTGGCGCCTGAATCAAACAGTACTATAGCGGGATGCTGGTGGAGTTGGAACATACCCGCAAGGATTGGCTAGCCCTCCGGCACGTCCTCAATGGCATGCTGGTGGACGGTGCCGGGCCTAGGGTTTGCCCGCCGTGCTTTAGTAGGGTTCCGGGCTTGATTCCTCCCCGGAAACTGTGGTGCCACTCTGCCGCCTTGCCTCTCCGGGCAACTGCTCGCGAAGTGTCCTGGACGACCACACTTGTAACATGTGGCCGCTGTTGGTGGAGTGCTCGGTGGACGAAAGCCCGGCATGCGTTGCTGAGGTGCAAATGAACGCGGCATCGCCCGCTGCTGCTGTTGTTGTTGCGGTGGTACTAGCAGTTCCGGCCTGAATGCCGGTGAAGAGTACGGCCGACTGCGGAATGTCATCGACCGCTGTGGTGGTTGCCAGCGTGGACCCGATGGTGGGTGATTCACCATCCGAAACTTCTGAGAAGGACTGCCTCCTTGTCCGTTGCTTTGCGGCGCACTTCGCTTTCGCTCCGCCGCTGCTAACTCCTTGCCGGAGTCCTCCTGAACAATCGCAGCATCAATGATGTCGTTGAGGCTGCCGCGATTGAACATCACCAACTTGTCCTTAAGGAGCGGGTTAATCCCCTGGTAGAAGTGGTCCCGCCGCTTCTCGTCAGTATCTGCGTGATATGACGCGTAAAGCGCGAGATCGTTGAACGCCCTTGAATATTCCAGCGCGTTCCGGCTCCCTTGCTGCAGGTGCAGGAACTCCTGTGTCTTCCTCTTCATTAAACCTGGCGGTATATGATAGGCCCTGAAGGCTGTCCGAAACTCCGTCCAGGTCATCACTCGGTCGGTGGGCTGTGAAGCACAGAAGTTGGCCCACCACGCGCTCGCGGATCCTTGGAGCTGCTGGATCGCGAACTGAGTCTTGCGCTGCTCGCTTATCTGGAGCAGCCCGAACTTCATCTCTATGGCGCGGAGCCAGTTGTCCGCGTCAAGTGGTTCATCCGCCCTTGAGAATACCGGGGGATGAGTAGCCAGGAACTCGGAGTAGGAGCTCCGTTGGTGCTCCTCACGATCTTGACGTCTCTCTGGGCGAGACGTATTGGCGATGAGCATTTGTAGCAACTCCGTGTGCTGCTGATGTGAACCCGCCATTGCCGCGACGATGTCGGCGAATGTAACCGTTGGCAGTGGCGGTGGCGGTGTTTGCCGTTGCTGTTGCTGCTGCTGTCCCGAGGAGTCCTCGGGAGGTGGTTGGGAGGTCTCTCCACCTTGGCTAGTACCCCCAACATCAGGGTTGGCACGAGTATGCGTCATTCTGAAATTCAAAACAGCAGCAATTAGCACATGTCTTACTTAAAATTCCATAAGCAACAGTACGTATTGAAGTGACACATGATTGATTTGCACAGCATTCACATATATTGATAAAGCATAAACTTTATACAAGATACATTGTTCTCGGGTCTCCGAGAAGTCGTGCTCATGTCGTCACTACCTATACATACGCTACTGTCTACACGACATGTCACTGATTACAAAAGTTGGGTTACGCTACCCTAGCTGCCCTACATGGCAACCGTAACCCCCTATTCGGAGTAGAACTCGACCTCCTGTGGGTCGTCCTCCTCCGGTACCTCTGCTGGTGGCTCTGGATCTACCACCTCTTCTCCCATCCCGGGTTCTCCCATTGCTGGAAGGCCCAAGACCACCGGTATGCCCAATACCAGAGGTACGAGGTCCTGCAAAGCATGCACCTCGTCCATAGCATGGTTATAATCTTCTTCCCAGCCTTGCCCTTCCTCAATAGCATCATCCCGCTCTTGAGTAAGTTCCTCATTCTGCTGGGTCAGATTTTGTACCAGTTCTTGTAACGCCGTGATGTCGACACGGCTTTTTCTCTTCGCCTTCTTCAGACGATGCAACTGATTATGCTGTTCATTCAGTCGTTTGATCGTCGGAAGGAGCACATTGCAGAGTGCGCTGTGAGCACTCTCGAAATGGTCTCCACGGCTCGTGCTCTCCTTGAGCTTCGTGGCGAGATGCTCCGTATGAACAGCTTGGCTGTCCATCACAGCATTTCCTGCCCTCATCTGGAGGCTGAGATTTGCCTCCGCGGGGTTGTACCTTGGGCAACTCGGGTCTGTTGCCCCCAGGTACCTCTCTTCCCACACATGCTGAGCCCGTCCCTCCACCGGAACGAGCGCGTATGGAGTGCCCTCCATAGCCTGCACGTGTAGTTGGCAGAAACGTGACATGGTGTCACGGGCTGCCACTTGCCACATTCCTTCCGGTTGTCTTCCTCTCACCGTGACGGTGAATGGAACCCAACCGGGTGGCATAGGTCCTGCAGGGACATCGACATGGATTGTCCACATCTTGTTCCCCTCTTCGCTTTCTTCCTTGGCGAAGTATTGCGGCATCTGGTTGTACCCGAAATATTGGAGCATTTGCCACAATGCTTCCGGGTAGCCGCTACGGTGAGAACAGTGGGACATCACCCACCCGTTCTCCAACTTCTTATCTGCTGTCATCTGTAAAAATATATTTGAGAAATGTCAAATATTTATTTAAACAGTAAACCATTGAGTTATAACATAAGACATGTCATTGAACCCATAAAACTTGGAAACATAGCTCAAATTTTAAACAAATTTGACTGCTGATCTGCTGTTCCCATGACAGCCCTGACCAGTTTCCATTTCAACCTGATTTAGGCCATGTTGAAGGCAAAACCAATTCTGGAGCTCAACATCAAAGTTAAAGCTAACTTCAATAAATTTCCAGAAAGTATTTTCTTGGACTAAGATCTGTCATGGATAAAAAGTTATGAGATGTCAAAGTTACCAGGATTTCTGGAGAAAATTGGACAGCACCTACCTGCTTTAGGTACTGATCTGATCCAAGAATCCCAGTTAATTCTGTTCCTAATCTGACAAAACTTTATGTTACAAAGTTGTAACCTATCTCATAAGCTTTCCAGAACTACCTCATTTTATATTTTTGGATTTCTATGCAGGAAGTTATGCTTAATTTACAGAGAGTCTACAGAGAGTCTTTACTCTGTCCTGTTTTCTGGACAGTTTCAACTCTACTGCATTTTTCGAGTGGTTAAGGGATGAAACACCTCTGGACCTCAACAGAAAAGTTGTAAAGCTCTTCCAAAGGTTTCCAGAAATGTATCATACGACCCCAATCTCGAAAGAACTCAACCTCTAACCTCTGGTTAACTTCAGCCTTAATTCAGCTGAAAACAGAGTGCTCTGTCCTTAACAACCTATAAGTTGAAAACTTGTTAACTTTGAATACCCTGTTCAAGGGAAAGAGTTACATCAATTTTTACTGCTTTGGATCATAACCTTCAAGTTTTTAAATGAAGTTGTTCATTTAATGGGGTGTGACGTCGATGCGTCATCAGATTATGTCGGTACTACATCCTCACAAAGAAAAACCTATACCGGACTTAGCCAGCTTCGTTAATTCAGTGGCACTAAACGTCACTCGCACACGGATGCTACACGTCTACCATTTCGTGATCAGGCTACCTGCAAAAACTCAAACAATTGTCATACTCGGCTGCACACCGAGCCCGGAATCCATACAGTTCGTACACCCGGCCGTCATCACTCGCCCGGATGTTCTCAAGCCAACCACGCCTTGAGTTACATGTTCACGTTTCAGACCACGTGACGGGGTCTCCCAAGTTGCACCACGCACGCCAGGGACAGACGTTGCTCGAATACCGCAAACGACATGAAGAGTCGTAGAGGATATCAAAGCGGGTCGGGTTACCTGCCACCCGTGGGGCTCCACCCTTCAGCTTGTGCGCACTGGTGGACAGCGCTCACGTGTACCCCCCAAGACATAAACGTCCCGAGATACACGATTTTCCGACATAACAAATAGGTTAATATGCCACTTTCTATATGCTAATAACATCCTTATACGGGCTACTAACTCGTTCCTCACTGGATTTTTGAAAAAGATGACCTTTGTACTGTGTTAAACCTCAAGCGAGCTCTGATACCACGCTGACACGACCCCACGGTATTGTCGAGCCAGGATCACGCTGAGGGGTGCTGCGTTGCACAACACCGGATAACACACGTCAAAGGTACAAAGCGGAAGCAAAATTTTATTACATAAACAAGTTTATGAACATGTTTACAACAAAATAAGTCCAATCTACACTCAGGGGGCGTATACTACGCGTCAAGTCCATGTTCAGCCCTTGAACGTGTAGTTGCTAGCACACACACACACTAACTCTGCGGCGTGCACGACTCCCACTCGGCGGGGTTCCCCTCCTGGGGTTCCGTCTCTTCCTCGGTAGTCCCTTCCTCATAGAACCCTGCAAAAGCTTCAAATACAAACAGTGAGCATGAAGGCTCAGCAAGACTGACCCGTCTCACCTAAACATGGAACTTCTACATGAGGGGATGATGGGTACATGAGGTAAAATCATTTGCAAAGGACTCGCCTAATTAGTGGAACCTTACTTTCAAGTTTTAGCAGAAGGTTGTGGAGAACCTTACGCTAAGGTACATGAGAGAGCCGCAATCAAATAAGAAACACATTTCTCTCATGTACTTTGCCCAAAGTTGAAATGAACTTTAGTTAGCTCTAAACTACAGCATATCATTAACAATCAGAGTCCATCTTTCAATCAGCAACATTTTAACATGTAACTAGCCTGTTCTTTCTACGTCACGGTACAGTGAACAAGTCGTACTCACTGACCACGAGGGACGGTGATTATAATCGATTTACACCTGCAGGGTTACCCGAAAAACCCGTCACGTACGCCCGTACTCGATGTTGCCTACAACAACCATCACGGACGCCGTACGCAACTACTTTCACCCATCAGCCAAATATTGAACCGGTCCCATCTTCCCGAGCAAGAGGTCTTTGCACGCGCATCTCAGTGCCGCCAGCCGATTTACAACTCAAGCTCTCAACCTACCCTCTGAACGACGGGCAATGCCTCAATACCCAGCTACCCGAGTTACATCGGTTTCCCGGTTCCCATATAGCCGGTAGGTCTTTGGTACTGTTCTAGCTTGTTCAACAGGCCCGCACACGGCTCGGTCCTCAATCGACCCAAGCGGAGCTACAGCACACAGGCCCCAAAGTCCTGCTGCCCTTACCCTCCGCTTGGTCTCATTTTCTTGCCATGTGTTTCATGTGCTATCACTACCCGAGTCGAGTGCCTCTAGCCTATGCTCGCGAGTAGTTCCAACTACTCGACTTGTACCAAATTCTACACTATCTTAACATTGCAGTAGCTAACGGGGTTTGCAATCCTAAACCCAACCCATGGTGTTCTTGGCTATGCAATTGGGTTTCCAAACAAGACTCTAATGCAAAGAATAAAGTAAACAAGTATGTGCTCAAAACAATAAAAATTTGTAAAAAGGTTAATGCAAACCGGAGGTTGCCTTGCTGCTCTTGGTCATAGGCTAGCTGTTCCTCCGGAGTGACGAAGTCTAGGACTTCGGGTTCCTCCTCGACCTTAGCGACTACATGTTAGAAGAAACATATGTATCAATTTAAATGTGTTTGTATTAAGTTTTAAACTTGTGAAGCTTATAAGTCCCACTAGACAGACTCTATGACTGTGAAACTTTTACTGTGGCTTGGTTACAACCTAAATAGAGACTTGGTCAAGTTTTAGTTGCAGCAAAGCTCATTTGAGCCCTCCACAATTAATTATGTCCTTGATATTAATTGGAACTCTTAGGGTGCTCTAAGGATTTTCATGAAACAAACTATGACTTTCTGAAAACTAGATTTTCAGAGGGTTCTAATGGAATTGGTCTCACTTAATTTGAAGGTTCCTAGCTAAAGATATGAGCTAAACAATTTCAGAGAAAATTCTGAAAATGTTTCTGAACATTTTCTATTTTCTCTGGAACAGTTTCACTAATCACACCATTAGGTGGATTAAATGAGCTCCAATGGGTCTGAAATTTTTATGGTAGTTCTGGGATATTTTGGTGAACATCTCAGCAAAATTCCAGGATTTTTCTCCAAAGGATTCTCCAGTTAAAATTCCAAACAGTTTAAATTTGAGGAATTAATTCTGCAGAAATAAGGAATTTCATGAAGTGAAACTTGATTTGCTGGAAAGTACTCAGAAAGCTGAATCCAACAAAATTTGGTTCACTCGATTTGGAGCTTTCTAGAAAAAGTTATAAGGATTTGAAGTTCGAACTGAAACTGAAATTCGGGGAAAAGTTTAAATTCCTGCTCGTGGGCCCCGCACACAGTGCGTCGTCTCCCTCCTCGCGCCAACTGCGAGGCGGCGGTGATCTCCGGCGACCTTCGCCGGAACCGAGTTCCCGGCCACCGCCCGGCCCGAAACTCGCCGCCTACCCCTTTACTGATCCCCTGGACTCGATGGTGGGGTCGCCGGCCGCCGGCGATGACCGGAAACCCGTGCGCACCGGTGACAGCACCTGCTAGGGTTCCGGTGAGGTCGGTCCCGCTCTCCCATGCACCAAATCGACCAGGAATCGGTCGGAGAGCATCAGTAGAGCATGGGAAACACGAACCAGAGCTGGGTGGAAGCTAGAAATACCGGCAACTAGGCTCTCGACGGTGAGCCGAAGTATTGAGCCATGGCGGCGGGGAAAACGGCCATACCATGGCCGATTCTCGACGGTTTCCTCTAATTCCAGTTCGAGCATGGGCGCTATCGTGCGTAGAAGCTACTAGGGAACGAGCTCGTCCAATCCTCGGGTATAGAGCACGAATTTCACCCGAAGGTGAGCTCGGTCCTTATGAACTGATCAAGAGTAAATTTGGAAATTCTCGGCCGAGGGTTGATCAATCACCAAACGGCTTTCGGCTACTCCATCTACATACAATCACGCACCTTTCTTGTGCAGATAAGAGGACGTGACAACGGCTGTGTTGTGCTGTCCACGAGAGCCCGATCGGCGGCGATGCTTGCTTCGCCGGAGAAATGGTTCGGTACAGCTCGAGGACGCTTGCTCACTGGCCAACACGGCGTCTAGGAGGTTTCTCATGATCTCCCGGTGCCGTTTTGCTGTGGAGGAGGCTGTGCTCGCGAGTGATCAGGCTTGATCAAGCGTGAGCTCGAGCGGCGGCGGTTACAGTGGAAGAACAGGTCGAGCACGTCGGCAGCTCGGGGAATGGGCGATCGAAGCACGCCGGGGAGGGGATAAGTAGCCCGGCGACTGGTCTCCGGCTTGGGGCGCGCAGCAGGAGCTGGCGCCGGCTGCCCCCCCGGTGGCACGCGCACACTGCACCCGGAAACCGATTGAGCTGTGTTTCAGTCGGTTTGTGTTGAAGTGGTGGCTGACATGTGGGTCCCACTTCCAGTTTTAACCTCTGAAATTTACTCCTAATCACTGTTGTAAACAGTAAGCCCCATAATACCCCTGGTAATTCAAATTATACACCTATGAGCCATTTGAATTGATCGAAGTTCAAATGAGGTTTGGTTTGAATGAATTTCAGCACAAGTTCAGTTTGAAATTCAAATAAAG
Organism: Neostapfia colusana; assembly: GCA_030760725.1. Taxonomy (NCBI): domain Eukaryota; kingdom Viridiplantae; phylum Streptophyta; class Magnoliopsida; order Poales; family Poaceae; genus Neostapfia; species Neostapfia colusana. The sequence continues at coordinate 56,648,415 of JASWHV010000009.1, forward strand.
TTTGAATTTCCCCCACTTAGCTCATGTCAAGATCAACTCCAAATGTAGTGAAAATTGGTGTGTGGGCTCACAAAAATGTGCTGAGTAAGAATATGCCTCCCACTTTTAAATTCATGGCATAAAAACAGTTTAAATTTGAATATGGTTTCAAACTGCCCTCTTTCTAACTATACCCAAAATGACCTCAAAAAGGTTCTGAATTTGGGTGAAACTTGGCATGGACATCCTTAGCAAAGTGTAGGAATTTTCATATGTCCAGCCCACCTATATCACATGTGGTAAATACCACTTTTGCAATGTGTGAGTTTGTTCTCTAATGAGTATGTTGATGGTGGTTACTTGCTCTTCATTTGTGTTCATCATCTCTCCTCAAATGAGGTGTGTGTGTGTATGGTGATGAACACTTAAATTATGTGTAAAAAACTGAGGCCCTTACAGAAGCGACATGGGAGAGCGAAGGATTTCTTCGCGCTAACTACCCCGACTTTTTCATGTCGCATATCCGGTAATTTCCACCATCCTCTCTCTCATTTTCACCTTATAATCTCGGGACGAGATTCTTTTAAGGGGGGAGGAATGTAAGGGCCTCAGTTTTTGACACATAGTTGAAGTGTTCATCACCATACACACACACCTCATTTGAGGAAAGATAATGAACCCAATGAAGAGCAAGTAACCACCATCAACATGCTCATTAGAGAACAAACTCACATATTGCAAAAGTGGTATTTCCCACATGTGATATAGGTGGGCTGGACATATGAAAACTCCTACACATTGCTAAGGATGTCCATGCCAAGTTTCACCCAAATTCAAAACCTTTTTGAGGTCATTTTGGGTATAGCTAGAAAGAGGGCAGTTTGAAACCATATTCAAATTCAAACTGTTTTTATCCCGTGAATTTAAAAGTGGGAGGCATATTCTTATTCAGCACATTTTTGTGAGCTCACACACCAATTTTCACTCCATTTGGAGTTTATCTTGACATGAGCTAAGTGGGGCAAATTCAAACTTTATTTGAATTTCAAACTGAACTTGTGCTGAAATTCATTCAAACCAAGCCCCATTTGAATTCTAACCAATTCAAATGGCTCATGGGTGAATAATTTGAATCACCATGGGTATTTTGGGACTCACTGTAACAGTGATTAGAAGTAAATTTCAGAGGTTAAAATTGGAAGTGGGACCAACATGTCAGCCACTGAAGGAGATCAACCGAGTGGACTTTCAGTACTCGGGTCCCCGAGCTTCTCCCGAGACCGCCACCGAGGGGAGGCCGCCGTGCCACCACCTGCTTGCCGCCCACAGTCGCTGAACCGACTCCCGGGACCCTTACCTAGGCGTCCGAGCAGCGGCCGGTGCTCCCCATTCCTACCCCGACGCGCTCTCGCCCAACAGACTGAAACTCCTCGCCGCCCGAGTGAATTTTCGGTTCCTCATTGCCCGGACGATCCAGTGACCCTCTCGGCAATCTGAGACCAGCACCGGGTGCGCCAAGCCATCTTCGACACCTTCGCATCGGTTCCAGACCCTGCGCGGTCTTCCCCGAGCTCCACCGCGGCGATCTTGTCTCTGCCGGTTCAGCTCGAGCCGCCGCTGCGGGAACCGTCCTTCCGGCCACCACAGCCCAACGTTCACGGATCTGTGAACAGCAAAGAGGTTCGTCTTCAACCCCTCTTTCTTTCCCGCAAGCTCCGGCGGCGTGAAAAGCACTGCTCCTGCTGGAATTTCATATTTTCGCGACGGTGTGCAAAAGTGAGGTCGGTACCGATCCGAGAAATTCGTAAGCCACACTACATCACTCATCCTCTCATGGAGGGGATCACTTCTAGTAGCCCGTGCGGGTCCATAGGAGCAGGAACCACGAAGAACCATGGAGGGAGACCGCTGTTCTTCGAGTTTTAGTAGAAACCCCGATTTCCGGCCTAGGTCGCACGGTGACAGCCTAACACAGCCCTTCCCGAGCTCCGTAGAGCTCATGTCGACCTTTCCTATGGTCCACTGATGCTCGACGACCCTTAGCTTGATCGGGGGAGGTGCTAGGGAGGGTGGACAATGCGACCCAAGTTCTCCCGAGGCTGCGGCTCGTCGCCGACCATGTACCGGCCGTTGTCATGACGAGCTGACCCCAGAATCCTGTTCCCCGAGTGAAAGTAGGCAGGGGCGGCCAAGATCGTGAAGTTTGGAGCTTTACAGAAGCTGCCGGCGAGCTCTCCGGCGAGGTCCCTCGGCGGCGGAGCGCGGGCGGCGAGAGGTTGAAGAAGGGGGTGGACCCCAGCTGTCAGCGGGAGGTATTTTAAATCGGGATCGGGCTGCGGCCGGGATCTGGTGTGCTGCCGCGCAAATACCCTGTGAGCCCCGGTGTGCCGGACACCTCCGCGCTCGACACGTGTCCCCGTGGGCCCCCGCAAGTTTAAACTTTTCTCCCGATTTTTAGATTTCATTCAAACTTCAAATCCTCATAACTTTGGCTAGGAAGCTCCAAATCGAGTGAACTAAATTTCGCTGGATTCATCTCTCTGATAACTTTCCAGCAAATCAAGTTTCATTTCATGAAAACCCTTATTTCTCCAGAATTAATTCCTCGATGTTTAAACTGTTAGGAATTTTAACTGGAGAATCCTTTGGAGGAAAATCCTGAAATTTTGCTGGGATGTTCACCAAACTATCCCTGAACTACTATAAAAATTTCGGATCCATTTGAGCTCATTTGATCCACCTAATGGTGTGATTAGTGAAACTGTCCAGAGAAAATAGAAAATGTTCAGAAACATTTTCAGGATTTTCTCTGAAATTGTTTAGCTCTTATCTTTAGTTAGGAACCTTCAAATTAAATGAGACCAACTCCATTAGAACCCTCTGAAAATCTAGTTTTCAGAAAGTCAGGCAAGCTCCGGTTTGCATTAACCTTTTTATAAATGTTTATTGTTTTGAGCACATCTTTGAATACTAATATTCTTTGCATTAGAGTCTTGTTTGGAAACCCAAATGCATATCCAAGAAAACCATGGGTTGGGATTAGGATTGAAAACCTCGTTAGCCACTGCATTGCTAAGATAGAGTAGGATTCGGTACAAGTCGAGTAGTTGGAACTACTGGCGAGCATAGGCTAGAGGCACTCGACTCGGGTAGATATAGCACATGAAACACATGGCAAGAAAATGAGACCGAGCGGAGGGTAAGGGCAACAGGACTTTGGGGCCTGTGTGCTGTAGCTCCGCTTGTGTCGATTGAGGACCGAGCCGTGTGCGGGCCTGTTGAACAAGATCGAACAGTACCGAAGACCTACCGGCTATATGGGAACCCGGAAACTGATGTAACTCGGCTAGCTGGGTGTTGAGGCATAGCTGGTCGTTCAGAGGGTAGGTTGAGAGCTCGAGGTGTAAATCGGCTGGCGGCACTGAGATGCGCGTGCAGAGACCTCTTGCTCGGGACGATTGGACCGGTTCAACATTTGGCTAACGGGTGAAAGGTAGTCGCGTACGGCGTCCGTGATGGTTGTTGTAGGCAACATCGAGTATGGGCGTACGTGACGGGTTGTTCGGGTAACCCTGCAGGTGTAAATCGATTATAATCGCCGTCCCTCACGGTCAGTGAGTACCACTTGTTCACTGTACCGTGACGTAGAAAGAACAGGCTAGTTACATGTTAAAATGCTGCTGAGTGAAAGATGGACTTTGCTTGTTAATGATTTGCTGTAGTTTAGAGCTAATTAAAGTTCCTTTCAACTTTGGGCAAAGTACATGAGAGAAATGCGTTTCTTGTTTGATTGCGGCTCTCTCATGTGTCTTAGCGTAAGGTTCACCAAAACCTGCTGCTAAAACTTGAAAGTAAGGTTCCATGTTTAGGAGAGACGGGTCAGTCTTGCTGAGCCTTCGTGCTCACTCCTTGTGTTTGAAGCTTTTGCAGGGTTCTATGAGGAAGGGACTCCCGAAGAGGAGACGGAACCCCAGGAGGGGAATCCCGTCGAGTGGGAGTCGTGCACGCCGCAGAGTTAGTGTGCGTGTGTGCTAGCAAGGACACGTTCAAGGGCTGAACGTGAACTTGATGCTTAGTCTACGCCCGTGAGTGTAGACTGAACTTATTTTGATGTAAACATGTTCATAAACTTGTTTATGTAATAAAATTTCGCTTCCGCTTTGTACCTTTGACGTGTGTTATCCGGTGCTTGCAACGCAGCACCCCTCAGCGTGATCCTAGCTCGACAAGACCGTGGGGTCGTGTCAGTTCCTGCAGGACACGTGAAGCTTTCGGAGCTCACCGCCGCGAAGGTAACGCGATTCTGAAGCGGTTTTCCTCTGTACGCGTGGGAATACCAGTACGGGAGGAAACCGACACGATTTCCACAATGTTACCGCACTGAATCAATCTAAGATAAGTTGTTAAGATTCAAAAACAATTTGAATAGGACTCTTGTTTGAATTCTGATCAGAGGAGGACTCTCTGTTTTCCTCTTATAAATAGAACCAAAAACCTTTGGCCGCAACCACAAACTTCTTTTCCACCTCCTGAGCCGACAACTTAGAGCCCTAGCCCCAGCTCGCCGGAGTTCAGTCACTGGAGATCACCGGAAGAGAGCCCCGACGATCTGTCTTGCTAGGAGAAGGACCCCGAGACCAAGAAGAACGTAAGGTATGTCTCCAATACCACCTTACGACATCATCGCGTTTTCTTTGCATCTGTTCTTCGATTCCTTTTGAATAGAAGCTTTTTCATGGACAGATCACTTGTTGATCGGTTTGATCTAAAGTAAAGATCATCGCCACGTCCACAATTGATCTTTACACCTATGTTCATCGTAAAACCCATGCAAACATACAAGGACAAATACAACCGATCAAATAAAAACTGCATCATAGGATTTGCATGCATATGCATCATCGAATCTGGTTAAAGTTTGTGCATGATATTGATTGCTATGAATCTTGTATGTACGTGATCGTGTATAGAAGTACAAGCTCAGGTAGCTGTCTACGACGAGCTGCAACAACAAGGTTTTGAGATCCAAGAGCAACCGGAACCGGAAGAACAAGGCAAGTTCCCTTTGACCATATTGATCCCATATTTTGGAAAACAGTTTTGTTTGTGAAAAGGTGTGTTTGCTGAGTCAATATGATGGGAAACCCTTCCATAGGAGTTTACTAGTTTGGTTAGCCACCCTTGTCACCGGGAAAGTTATTGAGTCGGGTATGATTTTTGCTTTTATGCTTCGCCGAGTCCATGGATACAGGAAGCGAGATAGATGTATCTAGCAAACTGCACTCATAATGATAATGAAAAACTGATGTTGTTAATGAACGTGAATCGGAGGGATATCTAGGCAAGCCTGGGTTTGTGAATGAGGTAGAATGAGATTGTTGATACTTGCCGTAGATCTAAGGACCGGTTCATGCGAGCACATGCCAGGATAATAGTGCAACCACAAAGCCAAGTATGGGCGCGGCTTAGCTGAGTAATTAGGTAAGTTACTAGATTGTTATGGACCGTGGAAGGCGCGGGGAATTTGAGTCGAGTGAGGAATGCCCTGGGAACTGCATGGCACAAGAGGGGGCCCGTGGGTGGGAGAACTGGAGATTATAGCCTGCTGGTGAAATCATAGTGAGTTCATACACCTAGTAACCCATTTGTAAAGGCTATTTTGTGATCTCTTGACCATACACCGACGGTTGTGTACTGGTATAATGGAGGTTCTGCAGTCGCCGATAGCTGACAAAATCACAAACTTGTGGGTAAAGGGGTGCAAACTCTGCAGAGTCTAAAACTATCATGATAGCCGAGCTTACGGTCATGAGCGTCTGGCCAGCTTCCATGATTTGTTGGGATGGTTATGGTTTTTGGTTATGGTTTGGTTTTTGGGACTGTTGAGTTCGGGTGATAAGATTGGTTGCATGACTGTTGAGTCATGGCAACAAGATTGGTCTCGGTGTGAGACAGAATTGTTTATGAGATGAAATGGTAGCGAATACGAGATGGTATTCGTGAGATGGTAGCAAATACGAGAAGGTATTCGTGAGCAAAGTTGAAAAAGGATTAACGTCTGGTTGAGACGTGGAAAGTGATGAAACATAATGGAGGTATGTTGGTATTTTAATACATGTTCGGATTACATTCACTTAAAGTTAAGTTGCTGTTTTTATCATGTTTTGAGAACTAAATTTTGCTTTCTGCAATGAGCCTTTTTTATACCTTCCTTGGTGTGAGCTACATATCATATTTTCCCGCACTTGCTGAGTACACCAATTGTACTCAAACTTGCATTATTACTTCATCATCAGCAACAGGAGAGGAGTACTATGAAGACCCTGTGGAGCATTAGGCGTGTAATCTGTCCTCAACCTTGCCTGTGGGGATGGAGTAGAGATGGAGCGGCTGCTGCTGCTTAGTTTGCTTCAACAGTAGTTAGAAGACTTCCGCTGCCAGAATAGAATAAAGACTTCCGCTGCTAGATTTAGACTTTCGCTGCTAGCATGAGTCCAAGACTCATGAGACTTTGTAATAAACCCTGTCATTCGTGGTAATATATATTCTGAATTCAGTTTGTGGAACATATGTATATGTGTGATGAACATCCTGGGCACACATATGCATCAGTTCTCGGTTCTGTGGTTTTCCACAGAATTGAGGGCGTCACAGATTGGTATCAGAGCCACGGGTTGACGGTAGGTTACACGCTTAGATAGAAAACACAAATTTGTATCAACCTGTCACGGGTTGATCGTAGATCACACAGCCTAGATAGGTCACAGATTGATATTAGGGCTGCCATGCCTAGTCACAGATTGGTACAATCCACAGATTGGTACCAATCTACCATGGTTGACTGTAGGTCACAAAGCTAGAATGATCACAGATTGGTAGCTGCCACGTTGACTGTAGTACGCACCCCTAGTAACAGATTGGTATTGGAAGCCACGCTGACCATAGGATGCCAGTCTAGGATGCATAGATTGGCATTGAAGCCACCTTGACATAGGGTGAAGTCACAGATTGGTATTCACCCTAAAACCACATAGGACTCCCATTGAATAAGCCTTGAATAGGAGTTGTGTGAGGCTTTGTGATGATTGTTTATGATTGTGTCTTAGTGTGAGTTGTGGGACATTTCAGCGTTGTCCATATTCACACATAGTAGGGAGGTGTGAGATGCCTCGACACTTGTTCACATCCTCATATGGACTAATATATATAGTCTATCCACCTTGATGCATATAGATAGGGGGATCTATCTAAACTTCTAACCTCTATTCTATTCCGTTCTCTCTCATAGATGGTGAGAGGAAACGCCGGCCGCCAAGGAAGGAACGTCCGTGGCAACCAAGTGGAGGGCCACGATGAAGTTCCTGTTAACCCTGGAGCTGGTGAGAACAATCTGGAACGGTTGATGGCCATGCAGAATCAGCTTATGCAGACCATGATCCAAACTTTGGGTCAGCTGCAGGCCAACAACAACAACAACCCTGTTCCGGCACCGCCACCACCACCGCCACCACCGCTGGCTCATAACAGGCTGGGAGAGTTCATGAGGACTCGACCACCCACTTTTGCTGAAGCTAATGACCCCATGGAGGCCGATGACTGGTTGAAGTTCATGGAGAAGAAGCTTGCCATAGTTCAGTGCAACGACCGAGAGAAGGTTCTCTTTGCGTCGAACCATCTCATGGGTGCTGCCGCTGACTGGTGGGATGCCCTGTGCAACACTCATGTCGACCCAGAGACTATTACTTGTACTGAGTTCAAGGAGAGTTTCCGCTCTCATTACATCCCTGCTGGTGTAATGATGCTGAAAAGACAAGAGTTCAAAGATATCCGCCAATGACAGAAAAGCATGAATGAGTACATCAACAAGTTCACGCAACTGTCCCAGTATGCCCCCAAGGATGTCAACTCCGACCAAAGGAAGCAGTACCTGTTCATGAGAGGGTTGAACAACGAGATCCAGGTTCAGCTCCTCAACAATGACTATGCTAACTTGCAGAAGTTAGTTGACAAGGATATAGTGGTTGAGAGCAAGATCCGAGAGATCGAGCGAGAGGGCAAAAGAAAGATGTCATACCAGCCACAAGGGAGCAACGTACGACCTCGGTACATGCCCCCAGCTGCACCACAGTATGGGTCGACTACTCCTGCTTTCCGCCCTAATCAGCCACCACAGCAATGACCCGTTGCACAAGCACCTCGTATGCCTTTGCCTCCAGCACCCCGTCCAAACATGGGCGCCCCTGCTCAAAACCCCTGCCCCAACGTACCTGTTGTCGTGGACAACAGGGCATGCTTTGCATGCGGGGAAATGGGACACTTTGTGAGCCAGTGCCCGAAGAGAGGTCCTGGACAGCAAGGCAACGTGCCCAAGCAGAACCCACGGCCGAATGGATGAGCCAACCAAGGAAACCGTGGACAGCAGAACTACGCTCGCGGCAAGGTGAACCATGTTTCTGCTAAGGAAGCGCAACAGGCTGAGGACGTCGTGATTGGTATGTTCCTTGCCAACTCGAACCCAGCCACCATTCTATTTGATTCTGGAGCATCACATTCCTTCATATCATCCAAGTATGTTGCCAAGTATAATCTACCCATATCACACTTGAAATATACTATGTTGGTTAATTCTCCTGGTGGAGAGATGAGGACTAATATAGTATGTCCGAAAGTAAACCTTAAGATAAGGGGGGTAGACTTCCTTGCCAACCTCATTGTCTTGGATTCCCAAGGGCTTGACATAATACTCGGAATGGATTGGTTAAGCAAGCACAAAGGAGTAATCCAATATGCTGAGAGGAGGGTGCAGTTGACCAATGAACACGGTACCCGTATAGAGTATGAGTCAGCCCAACTGGCCACCGAGAAGGCAACATTGAACCACGTCGAAGAAGCAACCCTGGAAAGCATTCCCGTGGTTCAAGAGTTTCCGGACGTGTTTCCAGAAGAACTTCCTGGTATGCCACCTGACCGGGATATCGAGTTTTCCATTGACCTAGTACCCGAAGCTGCACCTATAGCAAAGAGACCATATAGGATGCCCGTCAACGAGCTAGTGGAACTGAAGAAGCAAATCCAGGAGCAGCAAGAGAAGGGTTTATACGTCCAAGCTCGTCACCATGGGGAGCCCCCGTGCTCTTCGTAGACAAGAAGGATGGGACTCAAAGGATGTGCGTGGACTATAGGTCTCTCAACGAGGTGACAATCAAGAATAAATACCCTCTGCACCGTATAGAGGATCTGTTCAACCAGATGAAGGGAGACCGAGTGTTCTCCAAGATTGATCTTCGGTAAGGATACTTCCAGCTGAAGATTAATCCCTCCAATATATCCAAGACTGCCTTTCGAACACGGTATGGTTCGTATGAATATACCGTGATGTCTTTTTGGTTAACGAACGCACCTGCATACTTCATGTACCTCATGAACAAGCTTTTCATGGAGTACTTGGATAAGTTCATCGTGGTTTTCATTGACGACATCATGGTGTATTCAAAAAGCGAGGAGGAGCATGAAGAACATTTGAGATTGACATTGCAGAAGCTGCGAGAGCATCAATTGTATGCCAAGTTCAGCAAATGTCAATTTTGGATAAAGGAGATATCGTTCCTAGGCCACATCATCTCCGAGGAAGGAGTATCGGTTGATTCCGGAAAAGTGGGAGATGTTCTGAAGTGGAACCAACTGCAAAACGTGAGGGATATTCAGAGTTTTCTTGGGATGGCTGGATACTACCGAAGGTTCATCAAGAACTTCTTTAAGATAGCAAAGCCTATGACGAAGTTGCTAACGAAGGGAAAAGCCTTCCAATGGATACCAGCGTGCCAAGAAAGCTTTGAGGAGCTCAAGAAGAGGCTAACCACAGCGCCGGTTTTGGTATTGCCGGATGTAAGCAAGAGCTTTGACATATATTGTGACGCATCCACACAAGGGCTTGGATGTGTGCTCATGCAAGAAGGACAAGTGGTAGCCTATGCCTCACGACAATTAAAGAAGCACGAGCTCAATTACCCCACACATGACTTGGAACTTGCAGCCGTGGTGCATGCATTGAAGATTTGGAGACATTATATCCTTGGTCATCGATGTGAGATCTATACGGATCATAAAAGCCTCAAGTACATATTCACCCAAACGGATTTGAATTTGAGGCAACGTCGATGGTTGGAACTTATCAAGGATTATGATGTTGGAATCAACTATCACCCCGGAAAGGCCAATGTAGTAGTCGATGCATTGAGCCGGAAGGGGGCATGTCACCAACTTACGGTTCGGGAGCTACCACCCGAGCTACGAAAGGAGTTCGAACGGTTACATCTTGGTTTCTTGAACGAGATGGAAGTGATAGAACTCCACTCATCATTGGAACAAGAGATAAAGGATGGCCAAGTTACGGATGAGGAGATCAAGGAGATAAAGGAAAGGATCCAGCAAGGAATAGCGAAGGACTTCAAGGAAGACGAGAAGGGTACGCTTTGGCTATGAAAAAGGATTTGTGTGCCTAACGTAAAGCACATCCACGACACGATATTAAAGGAGGCACATGACTCACTTTATTCCATACATCCCGGAAGTACCAAAATGTACAAGGACCTAAAGACTTGTATTGGTGGGATGGTATGAAAAGAGACATAGCCGAGTATGTCGCCTTATCGACACATGCCAACGGGTGAAGGCCGAACATCAAAGAACCATTGGACTGTTGCAACCCTTGAAGGTACCTGAGTGGAAGTGGGAAGACATCAGTATGGATTCCATCGTCGGATTCCCACGTACTCAGTCGGGTTACGTCTCAATCTGGGTTATCATGGACTGATTGACGAATACCGCCCATTTTCTTCCCATAAAGATCAAGTACAACGTTGCACAACTAGCCGAGCTATACATGGAGCAAATCGTGTGTCGCCATGGAGTCCCGAAGATGATAGTCTCAGATCGGGGTTCTCAGTTTACCTCTAGATTTTGGAGAAAGTTGCATAAAGCTATGGGTACATGACTGGATTTTAGCTCCGCCTACCACCCGCAGACTGATGGACAAACCAAAAGGACAAACCAAATTTTGGAGGACATGTTGAGAGCTTGCGCCTTGAATCATGGGCGTAGTTGGGATAGGAGTTTGCCGTATGCAGAATTCTCCTATAACAACAGCTATCAAGCTAGCTTGAAGATGTCGCCTTTCGAAGCATTATATGGTAGACGGTGTAGGACACCGCTGTTTTGGAACGAGACTGGAGAGAACCAAGAGTTTGGACCCAAAGTGCTACAAGAGGCTGAAAAGCATGTCCAAACAATACAGGAGAACTTGAAGGCTGCACAGTCACGCCAGAAAGGATATGCGGACAATAGGCGAAGGAAGTTGACTTTCGAAGTAGGAGACTTCGTCTACCTTAAGGTATCGCCTATCCGTGGCCAACGACGTTTCAACGTCAAAGCCAAGCTAGCACATCGCTACATCGGACCCTTCAAAATTTTGGACAAATGAGGAGGAGTAGCCTATCAACTAGAGCTCCCAGCGCACCTCTCCTACGTACATGATGTGTTTCATGTATCCCAGCTCAAGAAGTGCTTGAGAGTGACGGAAGAGCAAGTACCGATGGATGAACTTGAACTTCAAGAGGACCTAACCTATGCAGAGCACCCTGTCCGAATTTTGGACGTAAAGGAAAGGGTCACGAGGAACAAAGTGATCCGATGGTGCAAGGTACAATGGAGCCATCACACAGAAGCTGAAGCCACATGGGAGCGTGAAGAAGACATCAAGACAGAGTTTCCTCATCTATTCTCTACTAACGAATGTCGAGGGCGAGATTCAATTTAAGGGGGGTAGATTTGTGACACCCTCATTTTTGGGTTCTGCATGTATTCATGTTTCACGTTGAAAAAACATTTTTTAAAAATTAATAGAAACAGAGAAAATAATAAAAAGATAGCCAAAAAGAGCCAAATTCAATCCATGGAGCGCCGAAGACAACTCCCGCGGCTCGCTTGCCACGTCGCGTGTTCGGAGATCATATCTGCAAAGGGGGAGAGGTCCGCCGCCAAACTGGCTACGTGGCAGGCTCGGGGCTCATCCCCGTAAAGGGGGAGAGGTCCTACCCCGTGGGACACGTGTTGCCCCTGGAGCTAGCCTCTGTAGAGGAGCGAGGTCAGCCCGCAGGACACGTGTCGGCTGCGGAGCTATTCACTGCGGAAAAGAGAGGATCAGCCATGCAGGACACGTGTCGCTCTCGGAGCTCATACCTGAGAGGTCTGGCCCCGTCAGACACGTGTCGCTCTCGGAGATCACTTCCGGGAGGTCCGACACTACCGGACATGTGTCACCTCCGGAGCTCGCCTCCGGGAGGTCCATCACTATTGGACACGTGTCGACCTCGGAGCTCGCCTCCGGGAAGAAAGGTAGTCTGGCGCTGTTAGGACACGTGGCAATCTCGGAGCCACCTCCGAAGAGAGGGAAGGTCCGGCACTGACGTGGCACATTTGGAGCCACCTCCGAAGAGAGGGGGAGGTCTGGAACTGACACGTGACGTTCGTGGAGCTCGCCTCTGATTGAGAGGGGAGGTCCTGACCCACCAGACACGTGGCGCACGCGGGGCTCGCCTCTAGAGAGAGGGAGGTCCCGCCCGCCAGGATGCGTGGCGCACGCGGAGCTCACCTCTGAGTAAGAGGGAGGTCTCGCCCGCCTGACACGCGGCACAACCGGAGCTTGTCTCTGCGGAAAAGGGAGCCCATGTTCCCGCAGGACACGTGGAGCTTCCGGAGCTCACTGCCGTGAAGGTAACGTGATTCTAAAGCGGTTTTCCTCTGTACGCGTGGGAATACCGGTACGGGAGGAAACCGAGACGATTTCCACAATGTTACCGCACCGAATCAATCTAAGATAAGTTGTTAAGATTCAAAAACAATTTGAATAGGACTCTTATTCGTATTCCGATCAGAGGAGGACTCTCCGTTTTCCTCTTATAAATAGAACCGAAAACCTTTGGCCGCAACCACGAACTTCTTTTCCACCTCCTGAGCCGACAACTTAGAGCCCTAGCCCGAGCTCGCCGAGTAAACCCCTTCGCCGGAGTTCAGTCGCCGGAGATCGCTGGAAGAGAGCCCCAACGATCTGTCTTGCTTGGAGAAGGACCCCGAGACCAAGAAGAACGTAAGGTAGGTCTCCAATACCATCTTATGACATCATCGCGTGTTCTTTGCATCTGTTCTTTGATTCCTTTCGAACAGAAGCTTTTTCATGGACAGATCACTTGTTGATCGGTTTGATCTAAAGTCAAGATCATCGCCACGTCCACAATTGATCTTTACACCTCTGTTCATCGTAAAACCCACGCAAACATACAAGGACACGTAAAACCGATCTAATAAAAACTGCATCATAGGATTTGCATGCATATGCATCATCGCATCTGGTTAAAGTTTGTGCATGATATTGATTGCTATGAATCTTGTATGTACGTGATCGCGTATAGAAGGACAATCTCAGGGAGCTGTCTACGATGAGCTGCCACAACAAGGTTTCGAGATCCAAGAGCAACCGGAACCGCAAGAACAAGGCAAGTGCCCTTTGACCATATTTATCCCACATTTTGGAAAATTGTTTTGTTTGTGAAAAGGTTTGTGTGCTAAGTCAATATGATGGGAAACCTTTCCATCGGAGTTTACTAGTTTTGTTAGCCACCCTTGTCACCAGGAAAGTTATTAAGTCGGGTATGGTTTTCGCTTTTATGCTTCGCTGAGTCCATGGGATACGGGAAGCGAGATAGATGTGTCTAGCAAACTGCACTCGTAATGAAAATGATAAACTGATGTTGTTAATGAATGTGAATCGGAGGGAGATCTAGGCAAGCCTGGGTTTGTGAATGAGGTAGAATGAGATGGTGTTTAATTGGTAAAGGCTATTTTGTAATCTCTTGAACATACATAGACGGTTGTGTACTGCTATAATGGAGGTTCTGCAGTCGCCGACGGGTGACGAAATCACAAACTTGTGGGTAAAGAGGTGCAAACTTTGCAGAGTCTAAAACTATCATGATAGCCGAGCTTAAGGTCACGAGCACCTGGCCAACTTCAATGATTAGTTGGGATGGTTATGGTTTTTGGTTATGGTTATGGTTTGGCTTTTGGGACTGTTGAGTCCGGGTGATAAGATTGGTTGCATGACTGTTGAGTCATGGCAACAAGATTGGTCTCGGTGTGAGACAGAATTGTCTATGAGATGAAATGGTAGCGAATACGAGATGGTATTCATGAGATGGTAGCGAATACGAGAAGGTATTCGTGAGAAAAGTTAAAAAAGGATTAATGTCTGGTTGAGACGTGGAAAGTGATGAAACATAATGGTGGTATGTTGGTATTTTAATACATATTGGGATTACATTCACTTAAAGTTAAGTTGCTGTTTTTATCGTGTTTTGAGAATTAAATTTTGCTTTCTGCAATGAGCCTTTTTTATACCTTCCTTGCTGTGAGCTACATATCATATTTTCCCGCACTTGCTGAGTACATCATTGTACTCGAACTTGCATTATTACTTCATCATCAGCAACAGGAGAGGAGTACTATGAAGACCACGTGGAGCATTAGGCGTGTAATCTATCCTCAACCTTGCCTGTGGGGATGGAGTAGAGATGGAGCTTCTGCTGCTGCTTAGTTTGCTTCCGCACTAGTTAGAAGACTTCCGCTGCCAGAATAGAATAAAGACTTCTGCTGCTAGATTTAGACTTCCACTGCTAGCATGAGTCCAAGACTCTTGAGACTTTGTAATAAACTCTGTTATTCGTGGTAATATATATTCTGAATTCAGTTTGTGGAACATATGTATATGTGTGGTGAACATCCTGAGCACACATATGCATCAGTTCTCGGTTCCGTAGTTTTCCACAGAATTGAGGGCGTCACACATCCGCTACACGGTACTAAAAGAGGCACATGACTCACCTTATTCCATATATCCTGGTTGTATGGAGATGTACAAGGACCTGAAAACTTGCTATTGCTGGGATGGCATGAAAAGGGACATCACTGAATATGTTGCCTTATGCGACACGTGCCAACGATTTAAGGCCGAACATCAAAGACCCGCTGGATTATTGCAGCCATTGAAAGTGCCCGAGTGGAAGTGGGAAGACATCAACATGGATTTCATTGTTGGATTGCCATGTACTCAGTCGGGCTACGACTCTATTTGGGTTATCGTGGACCGATTGACAAAATCAGCCAACTTTATTCCTGTTAGGACTAGGTACACCGTGGCACAATTAGCCGAGCTGTATATGGAGAAAATCATGTGTCGTCACGGAGTTCCAAAGAGGATAGTTTCAGATCGAGGTTCTCAATTTACCTCTAGGTTCTGGAAGAAGCTGCATGAAGCTATGGGTATACTGTTGAATTTCAGCTCCGCATATCACCCGCAAACCGAAGGCCAAACCGAGAGGACAAATCAGACTTTGGAAAACATGATGAGAGCTTGCGCCTTGAATCATGGGTGTAGTTGGGACAAGAGCTTGCCGTATGCTGAATTCTCGTACAACAATAGTTACCAAGCCAGCTTGAAAATGTCACCCTTCGAGGAACTATATGGTAGACGGTGTAGAACACTGCTATTATGGAATGAGAACGGAGAAAGCCAAGTGTTTGGACCCAAAACGTTGCAGGCCGAAAAGAAAGTCCAAACAATACGTGAAAACTTGAAGGCCGCTTAGTCACGACAAAAAGGCTATGCGGACAATAGGCGAAGGAGTTTGACATTCGAAGTTGGAGACTTCATGTATCTTAAGGTGTCGCCTATCTGAGGCCAACGACGGTTCAACGTCAAAGGCAAGTTAGCAACTCGCTACATCGGGCCATTAAAGATTTTGGGCAAGCTAGGAGAGGTAGCCTATCAACTAGAGCTGCCAACGCACCTCTACGACGTGCAAGACGTATTCAACGTATCCCAACTCAAAAAGTGTCTAAGAGTGCCGGAGGAACAAGTACCGATGGATGAGCTAGAACTTCAGGAGGATCGAACCTATGCAGAACGCACCATCAAAATCTTGGACGTAGAGGAAAGGGTCACGAGGAACAAAGTAATCTGTGTGTGCATGGTACAATGGAGCAATCACACGGAAGTCGATGCTACATGGGAGCGTGAGGAAGACCTCAAGACGGAATTCCCTCATCTTTTCTCCACTCTATCGAATCTCGAGCGCGAGATTCATTTTAAGGGGGTAGGTTTGTAACACCCTCAGAAATTACTACTATGCATTGCATACATTTTTAATGTAGACAAGCATTTAAAATGAAGAAGAAAATAAAGAGAGGAATATAGAAGCAAATAAAATAATAAAAGCGGATAAAATATAAATAATGAAAATAAATGAGAAAATACAAAGAAAAATAAATAAAGTAGCCAAATCTGCCTGCACCTAATTTTTCCCCCAAATTCCCTAATTTCCCTAATTTTATCCAATTTGCCTGATTTTCTCCAAATTCCCCAAAATTCCCTTAGGGAATTTTTCCCCACATTTAGGGGGAATTCCCCCCCCCCCCAATTTGTCCGCACCACTTAGGAGGAGGGAGGGAACCCTAGTTGGCCCTCCCCCCTTGGCCGCAGCCCATTAGGGGGGGGGGGGGCTAGCCGCCCCCTTTTGTTATTTTGTGGAATTTTATTTTCCCAAATAATCTCAACCATTGGTGGAAAATAAATAATAAAATCACAGCCCCTAGCTCCCACCTTTTTAAAATTAAATCTCAGCCCTTGGATAATTGAGTTGCTAAAATCCTAGCCTCCCTAGCTATTTTCCCCTCTTATAAATAAAACCCTCCTCCCTTAGCCGCCACCCAGCCCCAAAAGCCGTGGCCGCCGCCCTCCCCTGCTGCCAAGCTCAAGTCGCCACCCCCTTGCTGGAATTTGGCCACCGTCAAAGCTCCGCCATGCCTCGCCATCGCCGGAAAACAAGCCCCCGACATTCTGCCCTAGCCGCAGCTGCATAATATTCCAAGAAAATCTCTAGCTGCTTCCATTGCAAGGAGAAGGCTCTGCCGCAAGGAAGAGAGGATGAAGAAGTGAGGTAGATTTTCGTTACCCCTCTTATCACGTCGCCGCTGTTTCTACGCACCCATTTTCTCCACCCCCTGCGAGCAGAAATTTCTGCGTGTGGACTGACCATGTTTTGTTCAATTTTTGACGGTGGAATTGATCTACAAACTATGTCAAGATCATAACCACGTCCACACTTGATTCAAGAAGCCTTGTTCATCATAAAATCCCATGGAATCGTACTAAAACTTTCAAGAACACGTGCAAACTGATTTTTATAAGCTGCACCATAGGAATTGCATTCATCCACCTCATTGCATCTTGATGAAAGTTTGTGCATGATAATTGATTGCTGTAAATTTTGTATGTGCGTGGTCATGAGTAGAAGGACACGCTCACGAGGCCTTCTACGAGGAACTACACACCAAGATATTGAGACGCTTGAGCAACACGAACCACGGGAGCAAGGCAAGTGCCCCTTAACCATATTGATCCCATGTTTTTGAAACTGTTTTGCTTGCGAAAATTGTATGCTTGTGTCAACTTAATGGGACACCCTTTTATAATAGTTTACTAGTTTTATTAACCATTCTTGTCGCTGGGAATGTTGATGAGTCGAATATGGTCCTTTTTTCATTTTTGCTTCGCTTAACTTACGGGATACGGGAAGCTGAAATAAAACTTGTTTAGCTACTGCACTCATGATAATAAATATAATGAGAACTTGATGTTAATGGGCAAGAAATCAGGGAGATCTAGGCGACCTTGGTTCGCGGATGTTGCTGAATGAGATGGTGGTTTGCTTGCCGTAGATCTAAGGACCGGTTCATGCGAGCACATGCCAGGAAAACAGTGCAACCACAAGGCCAAATATGGGTGCGGCTTAGCTGACTAATTTGGTGTGTTGCTAGCTTGTTATGGACCATTTGATGACGCGGGGAATGGGAGTCGAGAAGGACTGCCCTGGGAACTTCATGGCACAAGAGGGGGCCCGTGGGTGGGAGAATGGAGATTCGAGCCTGCTGGTGAAACCTGAGCGGGTCCGTACATTCTAGTAGCCCCTTTGTAAAGGCTATTTTGTGATCTCTTGGCCATACACCGATGGTTGTGTAATGGTATGATGGAGGTTCTCTCTAGTCACCGACGGGTGACGAAATCATGAACCTGTGGGTAAAGTGGTGCCACCTCTGTAGAGTGTAAAACTATCATGATAGCCATGTTTCTGGTTACAAGCACCTGGCCAACTTCGATGATTAGAGGCAGAACTATAAGGGCCCAAGTTCTTCATTTGCTAAAAGTGTTCATCACACCACACTCACCTCATTTGAGGCATCATATTAACAAATTTGAAGAGCAAGTAACCACCATCAAGAAATTCATTAGGAGATAAACTCACAAAATGCAAGTGGGATTTCTCACATGCATCATATAGTGGCTCAGCATGTGTGTAACTCCTAAACTTTTTTACGAATGCTCATGCCACGTTTCACCCAAACCCAAAATCTTTTGAGGTATTTTATTGGTACACTTAGTAAAAAGGCTAGTCTGAATTTAAATTCAAATTCAAACTCATTTTATCACATGAGTTAAAAAGAGGGATTCATATTCACACTCAGCACATTTTTGTGAGCTCACCCACCAATTTTCACTCCATTTGAAGTTGATCTTGACATGAGCCATTTTGGCTAAATTCAAATCAAATTTGAATTTCAGTTAACATTTGCTGCAAATTTGATCAAATTAAATCACACTTTGGTTCATGCAAATTCAAATGGGCATTTGGAGTTTGATCAAACTACAAGGGGTATTAGAGTCCCCAAGAATTAAGAGCAGTAGAATTTGAAGTTGAGGTTAAAATTGGGAGTGGGGCCCTCCTGTCAGCCTCACAATGAACTCAACCGACTAAAGAACAGGTGCGCGGTTTCACGGGCTGCAGCAGCGGGCGCCACCAAGGGAAATCGAGTGAGCCACCTCCTGCTTGCTTGAGGCGGCGCTGGCGACCAGCTCGTGAATCATAGGAGCTCCCCGGGTGATCTTTTCACTCACAACACGAGCTCCAGAGGCTGCACTCTCTCTCCGAATGAAAACAGCGCAGCTCACCCGCCGCCACTTCGGTTCCGATCGGGAAACCGGCAAAACTTACGCACACCATTCCTCTGAGCTGCAAAACAGCACCGCAGCATCCCCTCTGATATCCTATTCCCATGAACAAGCTGAAATCGACTCTCCTGAAGCAACCCCGAATGTTTTTGCGGCGACCCGAAACTTGCCACCATTCGGTGCTCTCGTGGACAGCCCAACTCGGAGGCTTTCACGCTCAATCAAGGCCACCCATAGGAGCATCGGGCGTCCACGCTGCTCCTCCCCAACTCGTTGCTCAAGCCGTGAACCATCGCCGGTTAATTCGGCGATTTTATTCCGGACCTGGCAGAGCAACCTTTCGGTACGAGTTTATCGAATTTGATCGCAATTTTTGTTCTTAGCCCACCAAATCACGCAAAAAGGAGCTAGACTGGCTAGCGGGCAATTATTCTTCACATCCCTAACTTCAAACTGCACGCAGGAGGGCCATTTCCATGTTTCCCGAACGCAAACACAAAGAACACTCTCGGACGCACGGTGACTAGGTGATTAGTGGCCGTCCTGAGCTTGTTTGCCTACTTGTCGATCTTTCCTAGGTTACACTGAAGCTTTAGAGCCGATTACTCAATCTTTTGGAGGGCTAGCACAACGGGCCAACGTTGTCGAAGTTGTACCGAGGCCATCGCACGTCGCCGACCTAGTTCCGGCCATCAGCGGCTTGTCCTGACCACACCAACGAGTTCAGCAACCCCCTAAAGTCTCAGGTGGCGAGAGCCAAGCCAGGAGGTGGCCGGAAACCCGACCCCAGTGAGCTACAGCGAGGGATCTTTGCGGACGCGCGCGCGGGCGCGGGAGGTTGAAGAAGGGACTGTGCATGGGACCCACGTGCAGTCTTTTAATCTTTTCCCCCAATTTTCATATTTAGTTCAAATTCAAACACCCATAACTTTTGCTAGGAAGCTTGAAATCAAGTAAACCGAATTTTGTTGGATTCATCTCTCGGATTACTTTCCAACAAATCAAGTTTAACTCTATGAAAATCAATATATCTCCAGAATCAATTCTCCAAAATTTAAACTGTTTATAATTTTAACTGGAGAACCCTTTAGTGGAAAATTCTGAAATTTGGCCAGGATGTTATTTATATTATCCTTGAGATACCATAAAAATTCAGATCCATCCGAGTTCATTTGATCCACCTAATGGTGTGATTAATGAAACTGTTCCAGAGAAAATGAAAAATGTCCCGAAACATTTTTCAGATTTTCTCTGAACTTGTTTAGCTCATATCTTTTGCTAGGAATCTTCAAATTAGGTGAAACCAGTTCCATTAGAACCCTCTGAAAAGCTAGTTTCCAGAAAGTCATGGATTGTTCCATGAAAATCCTTAGAACACCCTAAGAACTCTAATTAGGGCCAAATACACAATTATTTGTGCAGGGCTCAAATGAGCTTTTCTTCAAATGAAATTTGGCCAAGTCTATGTTTAGGTTGTATCCAAACCACAGTAAAAATTTCAGAGTCGCGGGGACCTCCTGCCCATTACCGATGGACTGGTTCGGCATTTGGGTTGCCTTTGAAAGGTTGTTGCATAAAACAGAGTAGGAAGGTGTGAAGCACCACATTTCTGAAAGTGGGTGTGTGACGTGTTGTCCGGGTGTCTCCTGATTGCAATCACCGTCCCTCGCGGTTATTTGAGTACCGCTTGTTCACTGTGATGTGATGTAGTGAAAAGGGAATGAAGCCAGATGAATATCACGCTGTGTTGAACTATTAATGTCTTGCAACCATGTCTGCTGTAGATGTAGAGCTAATTAAGTTTGTCTTCCACTTTGGGCATAACCACATCGGAGGAAAGTGTTTCTTGTTTGATTGTGGACTTTCGATGTGAGGGCTGCCTAAGGCACACTAAATGGTTGCTATAAAACTGAAAGTAAGGATTAACATGAAGGCGTGTCTATACTGCAATGCCTTTTTCCCATATTACTAATCCCTGCATGTAGATTTCCATGACTAATGTTGTCGGTTAAGCCTTGTTGAGCCATCGTGCTCATGGTTGCAATATTTGAGCTGTGTGCAGGTGAGAGTTATGAGGAAGGGTCCGAGGACGAGGTGATGCCCCCGTCGGGGTACACGGCCGAGCGGGAGCCCTGCACGCCGCCGTGATCATGGTGTGAGTGTTGCTAGTGTGTAGCGTACCCGGGCTGGACGGCTGCATTTTTGCTTAGTTAGTATGAGAGACTAGTTATGTATCATACTTCTGCTGTATAATTAAGTTTGTAAAAGACTTCCGCTGTTTTATGTAAAATAAAAGCTTATATGTTGTTCTTATCCTTTTCTTGTGTGCTGTTGGGTGCCGCATCGCACGGCACAACCCTCAGTGATCCCAGAGTGGGTGAACCACGGGGTGGTCCCCACAGACATGGTATCAGAACCGCATTGGGAATAGAACGCTCGAAAAGAGCCTATTTTGAAAACTTAGAAGTAGTTGAGTGAGGATTAGTCACTACGCTCACATAAGGTCTATTATAGTAGTAGATATTAATGTGGAAAAGCTAACTTATGTGTTATACTTTATGTAACGATGCTCCGACGTCAGGTAAGAGGTAAGGTATGCCACCGCAGTTGGATCAATTGCGGTAAGCTCTCCATACAAGCAATGGTATGGAATGGTTTATCGTGGCTTGGCACGGTAGTGAATATGAGTCTCTGAACCTTTCCATGGTTCTGAGAGCATATAAAATGCTGATATCCAGCATGCTTTAGGCAAAAGTGAGAATACCCCATCGTGTGGTGAGTAACACGATAGTATGCAACTCTTGAACGTTCAATGTTCAAAGGGCTATACGCAGCACTCGCCATCGGCGTGCCTCAACGGTCATGAGGCAGTAGGTGGTATCCGTTGGGTTGATAAAATTCCCAACCGTGACGACCTGTTCGCGATATACTCGGGTTCCCCGTCGTGTGGTGTGAAAACACGACTATGTATATTGAGACGTGGCTTGACTCAAGGACGATACGTATGACAATGATACGGACCGTATGTTTTTACTATGATATCGACCTGCCTGAAATGTTAAAACCTTTGTGTGCACCGTTATTGTGTGGTCTTCTGCAGGTACCTTAACCATGTTAGAGCATGACGCTTAGAAATCGTTTGGGAGTGACGTTCTTAGTTCCACCATTGGACACGTATATGCTGGAATACCGGCTTAGGATTTTTCTTTGGTGAGGAAACATAGTACCGAGATAAATTATTAGTGCATAAAAGGATATTTTCAAATAAAAGAGTCAAATTGTAGTTCAGGAGTCAATTTAGGGGTTATTGAGCTCCCATATTGAACTAAGAGTCAATTGGGAGTGTAGATTCATTTCCAAAGACTTAGGAGAAACCTCCCCTGTTTTGGTAGAATTTTTGCTGAACTTAAACAGGGTATAACTTTTGAGTGGTTGAACCAATGGAGGTGTGTGATACCATTCTGGAAAGGTTTTGATGTATTCTACAACTTTTCTGTAGAGCTCCAGAACAAAATCTCCCTCCAAATTGATGAAAATATCAGATGAGTATGCACTGTCCAGAAACAGGGCAGACAAAAATTGCTCTCTGGAATTTTCTGTATTTCGACCACAACTTCTTGTAGAAAAATTTCTAAGGGTCAAGTAAGATACTGTTGGAGTGTAGGAAATATGCTACAACTTTGTATTTCAGTGTTTTCCTAGATTGAGGGCAGAAATAGTTGGAATTTTGTGAACAAAACAGCCACTTAGAAAAGAGGTGCTGTCAAAATTCCTGAGAAAATTCTGTCAACTTGTAAAAATCATAACTCATATACTAGTTACTATATGGAGGCAAATAAATACAATATGGATTCCTTTTTTAGTCTACTACAATTTTGTAGTTGAACTCTAGTCCATATTTTTCCTCCAAGGTTGCCAAAACAGTTGAATTCTTCCAACTGGTCTGCCGGACCAAAAGCTGGACAGAGAAAACCATGGTTGAAGTTTTCAAACAAAACATTTGGTTTCACATTTCGATGTCCAGCGGCTGATGTAAAACAGCGAGTTGGAGTCGAAAATTTTATGCATTCAACATATCACTTTCAGCGAGGACATGTTTGTGTCCAATATAATAACGAGGAATTACGCATGCTAACGCACTTAACATCCCGTGGCGACCCACGATGGTCGAAATGAACTTTTAATCCATAAAGTTCATTACTTTGGAATTCGATTGCGGTGACATGGTCCAGGGATGTATATGTTGTATAAAGTTTATACTTTATCCATATTTGTGGATGTTATGCGTATTATTTATTCTATTCTCGCAATACTATTGTATAGACTGGATGAAGTAATCAAACATGTGCTGATCATTTGAATGATATGAATGCAGAATGGTGCGTACAAGTTCAACGCAAGAGGAAGGAGGTCCAAGTCAGGTTTGTGGTGACGAGTCTCCACCAACGGAGCAAACCACGACGGAGCAGCAACAACCTCCTCCACCGCCAGAACTTCCAATAAATCTTGGGAGGTTCTCGCTACAGTACTCAGCTCGCGCGATGAGCAAACCGAGTTATTGCGGATGCTGGTGCAGCAGAATGTGTCCCACCCAGGTGGACGCCAAGACAATGGTCAAAGACAGCCCCAACAAAGTTCATATTCGGACTTCCTGGCGACCCATACACCGGTCTTTATGGAGGCCGAAGAACCTTTGGAGGCAGAAAGCTTCATCCGCACTCTTGAGGCGAAGTTCGGTTTACTATGGTGCACAGAACACCAGAAGGCGCTGTATGCAGCGCAACAGCTTCAAGGGAAAGCCGGTACATGGTGGGCGAACTACATCGCCTCATTACCGGCTGGCCATGCCGTCACATGGATGGAGTTCCAGGAGGCGTTCCGCGCCTATCATATACCTCCCGGGGTTGAGGAAGCTCCAGGAGTTTCTGGAGCTGAAACAAGGCGAGAGGAGTGCTCATGAGTACTCCAGATCATTCAACCGGCTGGCGCAGTATGCGCCATACTTTGTGGGAACGGAGGAGCAGAAGCGAAAAACATTCTTCTGGGGCCTGAATTCCAAAATGAAGGTCCATCTCACCCAATGTAACCGCGGCACATTCAACGACCTTGTTAATGCCGCGATTTTACAAGAAAATGCTCAGCACGAGCGCGGTTCTGATAAGAGGAAATGCAGCGCGCTGGCAAGCAGCAGTGGTGGGGCGCCACAAAAATACCGCGTGGTGCATCGCGCACCATCCGGTCAGGGATGGCAGCCACCGGTGCGACCGCCTCAATTTCACAGTCGACAATTTAATGCGACAAGTTTCCAACCGTCATATCCACCATAGCAACAGCAGCAGCAAAGGATGGTCCCGCGTGCGCCTCAGTTTCAACCACGTGCACCGGGATTCCGTCCTCAATTCAGAGGGA
This sequence comes from Neostapfia colusana, assembly GCA_030760725.1. NCBI lineage: Eukaryota > Viridiplantae > Streptophyta > Magnoliopsida > Poales > Poaceae > Neostapfia > Neostapfia colusana. Next base: position 56,672,920 of record JASWHV010000009.1, read on the forward strand.
CCCCGACACCTTACACGTGCTTCACGTGTGGCCGTGTCGGGCATATTGCCAAGGACTGCCCCAAGCAGCCACAGGGCAGGGGTGCAGCACCGTATCAGGGTGCTAATCAGCCCCGCAACCAGCCCAAGAAACCAGTACAAAAACCCGGCAACGTCCACCACTTAGCCATTGAAGACGTGCTGGAAGACAAACCCGTCCTCACGGGTACGTTTTCTTATTTAGATCATCCCGTAGTCATACTTTTTGACTCCAGTGCTACCCATAATTTCATAAGTCAATCTTATGTTATTAAGTATCACTTGCCTATCATTCCCACAAATAGTTCATACTTGATTTGCTCTTCGGGTGGGAAAATAACACTGATAGGATGGTCTATAGAGCACCATTACAATTGGGTAGAAATCTATACCCGACTTCTCTAATCATGTTAGAGAGTCAAAAACTCGATGTCATTTTAGGAATGTCATGGCTACATCGCCATGGTGCTGTTCTTGACATCATTCCATGTTGGCTCGTTTAAACTCTCCACTCCATGAACCACATGTTCTTATTCTTGACCGTTCGGTTCAAGAAGTTCCATCCACATATAACACGGAAGCCACAAAGCTTGAGGATATTCGTGTGGTCCGTGAATACCCGGACGTATTTCTGGATGATCTCCCAGGCATGCCACCCAAAAGGGATGTCGAGTTCAAGATCGAACTTGTACCCGGGACGACACCTATATCACAGAGACCGTACAAGATGGCTCCAAATGAGCTAGCTGAATTGAAGGAGCAGCTCAATTATCTGATAAATAAGGGTTTCATTTGAACGAGTTCTTCGCCATTGGGATGCTCGGCGCTGTTTGTGAAAAAGAAGGATGTGACACGACCCCACGGTCTTGTCGAGCCAGGATCACGCTGAGGGGTGCTGCGTTGCACAGCACCGGATAACACACATCAAAGGTACAAAGCGGAAGCAAAGTTTTGTTAATAAAAAAAGTTTATGAACATTTGTACAACAAAGTATGTTCCGTCTACACTCACGGGCGTAGACTACGCATCGAGTTCACGTTCAGCCCGTGAACGTGTCCCCGCTAGCACGCACACACACTAACACGGCGGCGTGCACGACTCCCACTCGACGGGGTTCCCCTCCTGGGGTTCCGTCTCCTTCTCGGGAGTCCCTTCCTCATAAAATCCTGCAAAAGCTTCAAACACAAGCAGTGAGCACGATGGCTCAGCAAGACTGACCCGTCTCTCCTAAACATGAAACTTCTACATGGAGGGTTATAGGTTACATGAGGTAAAATATGTTGCAAGGACTCGCCTAATTAGTGGAACCTTACTTTCAAGTTTTAGCAGCAGGTTGTGGAGAACCTTACGCTAAGGCACATGAGAGAGCCGCAATCAAACAAGAAACGCATTTCTCTCATGTACTTTGCCCAAAGTTGAAAATAACTTTAGTTAGGTCTAAACTACAACAAATCATTAACAATCAAAGTCCATCTTTCAATCAGCAACGTTTTAACATGTATCTAGCCTGTTCTTTCTACGTCACGGTACAGTGAACAAGTGGTACTCACTGACCGCGAGGGATGGCGATTATAATCGATTTACACCTGCAGGGCTACCCGAATAACCCGTCATGTACGCCCGTACTCGATGTTGCTTACAGCAACCATCACGGACGTCGTATGCAACCACCTTTCGCCCGTTAGCCAAATGTTGAACCGGTCCAATCGTCCCGAGCAAGAGGTCTCTGCACGCGCATCCACAGTGCCGCCAGCCGATTTACACCTCAAGCTCTCAACCTACCCTCTGAACGACCATCTATGCCTCAACACCCAGCTACCCGAGTTACATTGGCTTCCCGGTTCCCATATAGCCGGTATGTCTTCGGTACTGTTCTAGCTTGTTCAACAGGCCCGCACACGGCTCGGTCCTCAATCAACACAAGCAGAGCTATAGCACCAAGGCCCCAAAGTCCTTCTGCCCTTACTCTCCGCTCGGTCTCATTTTTCTTGCCATGTGTTTCATTTGCTACCTTTACCCGAGTCGAGTGCCTCTAGCCTATCCTCGCGAGTAGTTCCAACTACTCGACTTGTACCGAATCCTACACTACCCTAGCATTGCAGTAGCTACACGGGGTTTTCAATCCTAATCCCAACCCATGGTTTTCTTGGCTATGCATTTGGGTTTTCAAACAAGACTCTAATGCAAGCAGCAAGGGTACTCAAAGTAAGTTCTCAAAACAGTATAAATTTGTAAAAGAGTTAATGCAAACTTGAGCTTGCCTTGCTGCTCTTGGTCGTAGGCTAGTTGCTCTTCCGGAGTGACGAAGTCTAAGACTTCAGGCTCCTCCTCAACCTTAGCGACTACATGAGGTAACAAGTATATGTATTAATTTAAATGTATTTGAATTGAATTTAAACTTGTGAAGACTATAAGTCCTACTAGACAGACCCAATGACTCTGAAATTTTTACTGTGGTTTGGTTACAACCTAAATAGACACTTGGCCAAGTTTTAGTTGCAGCAAAGCTCATTTGAGCCCTCCACAAATAATTATGTACTTGACCTTAATTGGAGCTCTTAGGATTTTCTAGAAATTTTCGTGGAGAAAGCCATGACTTCATGAAATCTAGATTTTCAGAGGGTTCTAATGGAGTTGGTCTTACTTAATTTGAAGGTTCCTAGCTAAAGATATGAGCTAAACAGTTTCAGAGAAATTCTGAAAATGTTTCTGGACATTTTCTATTTTCTCTGGAACAGTTTTATTAATCACACCATTAGGTGGATCAAATGACCTCAAATGAATCTGAAATTTTTATGGTAGCTCAGGGATATTTTGGTGAACATCCTATCAAAATTTCATAATTTTCCTCCAAAGGGTTCCCCAGTTAAAATTCTAACCAGTTTGAATTTTGAAGAATTAATTCTGGAGAAATAGGGATTTTCATGAAGTGAAACTTATTTGCAGGAAAGTACTCAGAGAGCTAAATCAAACAAAATTTGGTTCACTCAATTTGGAGTTTCCTAGCGAAAGTTATGTGGATTTGAATTTTGAACAAAATCTGAAAATCGGGAAAAGTTCAAACTGCTGCGCGTGGAACCCGGGGCTACGTGTCAACTTCTCAGCGGTCGATACACGGGCCACAGAATCTTTTACGCGCAGCCGCACCCGATCTGTGCCACAGAGAATCCCGGTTTTAAAATATCTGCCACTGACGCGTGGGACCTTGGGCTTCGTCTACCTTCGGCCTCCCACGCTCGGCCGCCGCGACCCCTCGCCAGAGAGCTCACCGGTGGCCTCTGTGGTGCGCCAAACTCCATGATTCTGGCTGCCTCTGCCTAAATCCACCCGGGGAACATGATGCTGGGCTCAGCTCGTTATGAAAATCACTGGCATAGTCGACGACGGGCGGCGTCTTCGGAAGGACTTCAGCCTTGTCGGCCGACCTTCCTAGCACCCCAACTGACCGAGCAAAAGGCTGGAAAGCATCAGCGCCGTATCAGGGTGCTAATCAGCCCCGCAACCATCCCAAGAAACCAGTACAAAAACCCGGCAACGTCCACCACTTAGCCATCGAAGACGTGCTGGAAGACGAACCCGTCCTCATGGGTACGTTTTCTTATTTAGATCATCCCGTAGTCATACTTTTTGACTCCGGTGCTACACATAATTTCATAAGTCAATCTTATGTTATTAAGTATCACTTGCCTATCATTCCCACAAATAGTTCATACTTGATTTGCTCTTCGGGTGGGAAAATAACAGCTGATAGGACGGTCTATAGAGCACCATTACAATTGGGTGGAAATCTATACCCGACTTTTCTAATCATGTTATAGAGTCAAAAACTTGATGTCATTTTAGGAATGTCATGGCTACTTTGCCATGGTGCTGTTCTTGACATCATTCCACGTGTGGCTCATTTAAACTCTCCACTCCATGAACCACATGTTCTTATTCTTGACCGCTCAGTTAAAGAAGTTCCATCCACATATAACACGGAAGCCACAAAGCTTGAGGATATTCATGTGGTCCGTGAATACCGGGACATATTTCCGGATGATATTCCAGGCATGCCACCCAAAAGGGATGTCGAGTTCAAGATCGAACTTGTACCCGGGACGACACCTATATCACGGAGACCGTACAAGATGGCTCCGAATGAGCTAGCTGAATTGAAGGAGCAGCTCAATTATCTGATAAATAAGGGTTTCATTCGACCGAGTTCTTCCCCATGGGGATGCTCGGCGCTGTTTGTGAAAAAGAAGGATGAAACCTTTAGGTTGTGTGTGGATTACCGACCTCTCAACGCCGTCACCATCAAGAATTAATATCCACTGCCCCGCATCGATATTCTATTCGATCAACTTGTGGGTGCGAGTGTATTTTCAAAGCTGGATCTTCGCTCCGGATTCACCAAATTAAGATCCGACCGAAGGACATTCCGAAGACGGCCTTCTCGATGAGATATGGGTTATATGAATATCTCGTCATGTCTTTTGGTATCACCAACGCCCCGGCACATTTCATGTACCTCATGAACTCAGTGTTCATGATGGAGCTGGACATGTTCGTGGTGGTGTTCATAGACGACATCTTGGTTTATTCCAAGTCTGAAGAAGAACACGCCGAACACTTGCATATCATGCTTCAACGATTGTGAGACCATAAGCTTTATGCCTTGTTCAGCAAGTGCGAGTTTTGGATCAGCCAAGTGCCATTTCTTGGTCATATTATTTCTGCGGAAGGCATTGCATTGATCAAAGCAAAATCGAACAAGTGCTGAAATGGAACTCTCCCACATCTGTCCATGAAGTCAGGAGCTTTTTCGGTTTAGCGGGATATTATCAGAGATTCATACCGAACTTCTCCAAGATTGCTAAGCCGATGACTGAATTGTTGAAGAATGGGATCAAATACATTTGGAGATCAGCTTTTGAAGGAGCTTTCCAAGCATTGGTGAAGCATCTTACAAAAGCCTCGGTGTTAGCTCAATCGAATACAACCAAGCCCTTCGACGTATATTGTGATGCGTCCAGCATCGGGCTTGGCTCTGTACTGATGCAAGGAGGAAGAGTGGTGTCCTATGGCTCATGTCAACTTCGTAACCATGAGCAGCACTATCCGACTCATGATCTTGAGCTCGCTGCTGTGGTGTTGGCATTGAAAATGTGGAGGCACTATTTACTTCAGAACTTAGTGCACCTCTACACCAACTACAAGAGTCTGAAATATATATTCACTCAAAAGGAGTTGAATATGCGGCAACGGAGATGGCTAGAACTGATCAAAGACCATGAGATCGAGATTCACTACCATCCTGGTAAGGGAAATGTAGTTGCCGACACCTTAAGCCGCAAATCTCACGTCAACCATCTGTCCATCACCCCACATGAAGAGGAGGAGCCGAGTTTATACTTGGTTCCATATGGGGCATTATATAATCTTGCTCTCGTCCCTACCATACGAGAGGAGATTATGGAAGCTCAGAAAGAATACATAGGAAAATCGCACATTCGGAGAAGAATCAAGAATGGCGAAATGAAATGCTTCCAAAGGGATGAACAAGGTACTCTAGGGTTTAAAACCGTATAGTGGTACCCCGTGACATGAACCTTCGGAAGAAAATCTTGGACGAAGCCCATTTGTCCAAGTATTCTATTCATCCGGGCAGCAATAAGTTGTACCAGGATCTGAAAACCAGGTTTTGGTGGACACGGATGAAAAGAGAAATCACAAAGTACCTATCCGAATGTGATACGTGTCGGCGTGTGAAAGCCGACCATATGCGTAAAGCTGGACAGCTGCAACCATTGAATATTCCAGCGTGGAAGTGGGAGGATATCAGCATGGACTTCATAGTCGGGTTACCTCTCACCTCCCACAACCATGATTCGATTTGGGTGATAGTCGATCGACTAACCAAGTCGGCTCATTTTATTCCCGTACATACGGGTTATGTGGCCAAGAAATATGTGGGGCTGCATATTGCAAGGATCTTGTGCGTCGACTGTGTTCCCAGCACGATTATTTCAGATCGTGGTATGCTGTTCGTCGCTCGGTTTTGGGAACAACTGCACACGTCATTGGGGACCAAAATGATCTGAAGCACCACGTATCACCTGCAGACGGATGGTCAAACTGAACGGATGAATCAAGTGCTTGAAGACATGCTACACGCTTGTGCCATCCACCACGGTAAAAACTGGGACGATCATTTGCCGTTGGCGGAGTTTTCTTATAACAATGGCTATCAAGCTAGCATCAAGATGGCGCCGTATGAAGCTCTCTACGGCCGGAAATGTCGCACACCACTCAACTGGTGTGAGTCCGGCAAGCGAGTTATCTACGGCATTGAACATGTGAATGAGGCTAAAGAACGAGTGCGAGTAATACAAGCCAATCTTAAAGCTGCTCAATCTCATCAGAAGAGCTATGCGGATAAAAGACGCAGTCCTCCCCACTTCGACATCGGGGACCATGTTTATGTCCGTGTGTCTTGGATGAAGGGTGTTCATCGTTTCGGAGTGGAGTGCAAACTTGCACCGTGATTCATTGTCACACCCGGTTTCTCCAAAGAGCAACCGAGTGAATATCACATGTATGCCAGGATCATTTTCTCATACATGTAACGACAAATAGTGAAGCATCATTTTATTACAAGCCAAGTGTTCGAATATAAATAAGTCTTACATAGCATACGTCTCGATGGAATATAATATGTTCATAACATGTAAATAAAACAGCAGCGGAACATAAATCTTGTGAACTCCGTCACAGGCGTTGCCCGGGGGACTCTGTGAACCTAAAATCCTTCTTCGGGTCCGAAGTCTTGGTCATTGAACACCACATCGTCCCCTTGACCTGAGCAGCAATTTAAACCAACAGAAAAGCAAGCTTGAGTACCGTTGGTACTCAGCAAGTGTGGGAAAGTTATGTCATGCATGGCTAGAGCAAGGAGAGGTTGTACTCATGGTTAAAGCACTACGCAAATAATACCTATCACCTTAGCTTACAAGCACCTACTTTACTACATAGGTGAAATGGTCCCAATCGCTCAACCCATCATCAGTATCAAGTAGACATAGTCTCATCTCCAATGTTAAGCTTCCCGCTTAACATCCTAAACTTTCCGATCCATCATCCTCTAATCATGAATAAGTCCAAGCCGCTCTTCACCGTGAGCACGGCTGTCATGACAGTTTTGACTCTGCAGAGTTTGCACCACTGTACCCACATGTAGTGATTTCATCCCCCGTTGCCGGGTGGACTAGAAGAACCTCCATTATGCCAGTGGCCGCGAACCATATTCACACTTCTGAGGTATGTAGCCAGGAGATCACTACGAGGCCTTTACAAAGGGATTTCCGACGAGCGTGGGCCCACTGAGGTTTCACCCCTAACAGCATACGAGAGGCTCCTACCCCGCTGCAGTGGCCCCCTCTTGAGCCTTGCGGTTCATATGGTAGTCCAGCTGACACCTATTCCCCGCGCGATCCAAACACACATACTATGCCGGAGATGCTCCTAATTAATTGGCCAAGCTGCCCCATCTCAGCATGTGGTTGGCACGGTAAAGCCAGGTTACATGCTCCATGAACCGGTCCTTAGGATCCAGGCAAGCACTAAACACAAACCCGAGTCTCGTGCACACAGCACCAACCAAAGCATCCAACTTGCCTCGATCCCTACCTCTACATAATTCATAACATCTCATTCAAGGTAAAGTAAACAAGTTGATGATCTCATATCCCATTTATCCCATTCTAAGCATGGCTAAGCATAAGTAGTATAAATGAATGACATAATAAATTAACTCCTAACCCGGGCTACAAGGAAGTAAGATAATGAAAATCTAGGGAAACTTCCTAGCATGGGTTCCATATTTCAATTGACAATGCAAATAATTCTGACTACACATCCTAGTATAGGATCAAAGTGGTCAAGGACTCTTGCCTTCTTCCTGCTGCTCTGGGAATGAAAAGCCTTGATCTTGAAAGGTGAGAACCTGCTCTGGGGCTGGTTCTACTCATGCCAATACACATAGCAAAAGCAAACAATATTCCATAAGCCATAGTCCATATTTCCACTCATGAAATCACACATGCATACATATGAAAGTCATACACATATTTAAGTGTTGTGTTTACTCTAAATATGTTGATCCTAAGCATTCATGCACTTTTAAACATATATATTATTTCTAGCTTTAATATTTAGATTCCTAAGTGCACACAATATATGAATTTCCAATTTGCACAACTTTTCTATATTGGGTAATACACCTCTTAGCCACAAAATTTGCATAAAAGGTAACTTCCTACTCCAAATAGATTCTCAGATCTTCTACAAAATCTTAATTTGAAGTTTTGGATTTGGGGACCTTATTTAGCATTTTCTAATTATGCATGCCTATTTTCCTACATTTTCAGATTTATTTTCTATGCCTAAAAGTGAACTTTATTATTAAAATAGTAAGATATATCACCTAAACAGAATATGTTCTGATCTAAAATGTTCAATAAAATATCTTTGGATTTCCTCTCTGATGAGAATCAATTTAAATTTATTTTTACCCATTTTTAGAATTATTTTCTAGCCTAAAAATGAATTTCTACCAATAAAACAAAAACCTAAATTCATACAAAAATTTCTACTGTTCCAATTACTTAAACAGAACCTTTATAAGTTTTTCCTACTCCTTTTTGGTTACTTAGATCATTTTCCCACATTTTAAATTTGTTTTATGCCTAAAGGGTATATTTCAGATATAAATTACAAAACAGCAATCCCATTGAGTTTAAAAGTTTATTTCCCCTCTAAATTGAGATCTTAGATTGTTCTACCAAATTTCAACAGGGTTAGAATAATTAAACTGAACATATACCTATGTTTGAATTTTAAATCCTATTCACATATTCAATTTCCTGAAATTAATTACCCTTAGGGGCTGATGTGCAAATCCACACAGCTGTGGGGGCCCCCTTTCTGATTTTCTAAATTTTCAGGGGTCTAAGTGTGCAAAACAGGGAGGTCTTCCTAATTCTTATTAAGTCCAGGGGCTAAAACTGATTTTTAAATGAATTTACATGAATTTCTAAGGGTCCAGGGGCTAGATCAGAAGTTTCCAGGGCTAGCTCGTGTTTTCCGAGGTCCACAGGGGGTAGCGCGTAAGATTCCCGGCCTTAATAACACGGGGCTGACGTGGGCCGTTGGATTTAAAACAGACGTCTGAGATTATAACGTGGAGCGGTACGGGTTAGATCTATTCGGGACCGCACGATTTAAAATGGACGGGCCTCAGGGGGCCACGTCACCCTGGCCGTGTGAGGGCGGCGCTGCCCGGCGGCGCGCGGCGGCGGGAGGCGGCGATCTCGCCGGAGGGTTTCGGGTTTTCGTCTATACTTCCTAAAACATGGATTTCTTAGCATAGAACGGACGAGGGGAGGTAGGGGATCTCACCTTAGGGTTTTTCTTGAGCTCGGAGGCCCTGGAAGGCGGTAGGCGACGAGGTCCGAGGGGAAAACATGGCGGTGCTCACCGGAGCTGTGTCTAGAGCGCAAAACACTGGGTCTCCTTCACCTACAAGACTCCCCGGCGGCGGCAGGATGCACTACACGCATTAGATCGGAGAGAACGGACGGAGATCGAAAGAAAAAAACGGCGATGGGAGCTTCGGTTCTCACCGGGAACCGAGGCGGGCCGATCGGGGAGGAAAAAGGGGCGGATTTCAGCGTTTAAATGGGCAAGGGAGGGCGGCAGGGTCGGTTGAGATGGTGCCGCACGCGTGGACTGGAGATCGCGGCTCTGGGTGCGCAGAATCCGGAGAGGGCTGGTGCGATCGGGTGCGGGAGCTCGGAAGAAACCGGGTGGCGGTTGGAGACGAAGATGCCGACAGGTGGGTCCCGCGCGGCAGAGAGAGGGGGAGGGGGAAACAGCCGCGGGCTGTTGGGCCGGCTGAGGTGGGTTTCGGCCCACTGGCCATTTTTCTTTTTCCTTTTCCTTTTCTGTTTTGATTCAAATTTAATTTCCAGTTTGAATTTGAATTGTTTCACCACATGCATTACGTCCAAAAATTTTAAATTCCGCTCTTTAACAGGTTTTGGGGTGTTACAACTCTACCCCCCTTAAAAGAAATCTCATCCTCGAGATTGGTGACTCTAGGAAAACAGATTCGGGAACTGCGCCTTGAGCTCGTCTTCTCGCTCCCATGTGGCTTCTGCTTTCGAGTGATGCTTCCACTGCACCTTGCACATTCGGATTCTTTTATTTCTTGTGAGGCGTTCCATTGTCTCCAAAAACATAACCGGTTGCTCGGCATAAGAAAGATCCTCCCGTACGTCCACCTCATTCATGGGTAACATCTCTTCGGGTGTTCTTAAACATTTCTTGAGTTGTGATACATGGAATACATCGTGCACATCTGATAGGCAAGCCGGTAGTTCTAGTTGATATGCCACTTCGCCTTTCCTCTCCAGAACCTGGAAGTGTCCGATGTATCGAGGTGATAACTTCCCTTTCACCTTGAACCGATGAAGCCCTCAGATAGGGGACACCTTCAGATAAACATAGTCCCCCACGTTGAAAATGAGCTCTCTTCTCCGTACATCGGCGTAGCTCTTTTGTCGGGTCTGGGCTATCGTCAAATTGTTGCGGATTTCCCTCACTTTCACCTCGGCTTCTTGTAGTACCTCGGGCCGAAACACTTTACTTTCCCCTGTTTGGTTCCAAAATAGTGGAGTTTTGCACTTCCTCCCATACAATGCCTCAAATGGTGACATCTTCATACTAAACTGATAACTATTGTTGTAGGAGAACTCCGGATACAGTAAGTTCTTATCCCAACTCCTATCAGCCTGTCGATGATGACCCATATCGAATCGTATCCCGATTGGGTCCTAGGTAGTCCCACTATGAAGTCCATACAGATTTCTTCCCATTTTCATTCAGGCACTTTGAATGGTTGCAATAGTCCCGTGGGTCGTTGATGTTCTGCTTTCACCAACTGACATGTGTCACATAGGGTAACATGTTCCGCGACACCTCGCTTCATGCCATACCACCAATATCTGCTCTTGAGGTCATGATACATCTTCGTACTCCCAGGATGAATGGAATAGTCGGAATCATGAGCCTCCTTCAAAATTAGTTCACGGATCTCCTTCACCTCAGGCACACAGATTCTTTTCCCATGCCACACGTACATTGTTCATCCTCTCTGAACCTAGGGGCTTTATTTTCTTTGATGAGTTGTCTAATTTCTTGTATCTTCTCATCATTCTTCTGACCGTTGTGTATGTCTTGCTCTAATGTGGAATCCACTTCCATGGCGATGGCCTCACCACTATTTACCAGACATAGATTGAGTTTTGCAATTTCTTCCTTCAATTCCATAGGCATGTCCTTTAAGCTCAACATATTGACATGCACCTTCCGGCTTAAAGCATCAGCCACAACGTCCGCTTTCCCAGGATGATAGTTGATGCCCACATCAAAGTCGTTGATTAGCTCTAACCATCTTCTTTGTCTGAGGTTCAGATCTGGCTGTGTGAAAATGTACTTTAAGCTCTAATGATCTGTATATATCTCTGTCCTCTTTCCTATCAAGTAATGTCGCCAAATCTTCAATGCGTGGACCACGGAGGCTAGTTCTAGGTCATGCGCAGGATAGTCCTCGTGTCTTCGGAGCTGCCGGGACGCATAGGCAACGACATGCCCCTCTTGCATGAGAACACATCCCAACCTGTGTCCAGATGCATCGCAGTACACCGAAAAATTCGTCTGCATATCTGGCATAACTAGCACTGGGGCTGTTGTCAATCTTTTCTTCAGCTCTTGGAAACTCGTCTCACACTCCGGTGTCCATGTGAATGTGATTCCCTTCTCTAACAATTTGGTGAGAGGTCTCGAGATCTTGAAGAAACCCTCAATGAACCGTCGATAATACCCAGCCAATCCTAAAAAGCTTCGAATTTCCCCAACATTTTCAGGGGTCTTCCACTTCTGCACATCCTCGATCTTGGCGGGATCGACGGAGATTCCTCCCTCCAAGATTATATGTCCTAAGAAGGGAACTCTCTTCATCCAAAACTCACACTTGCTCAACTTGGCATATAGTTGGTGTTCTCTCAACTTTTGCAACACCAATCTTAAATGTCCCTCATGTTCTTCTTCATCTTTGGAGAAGACAAGAATGTCATCAATGAAAACCACCACAAATTTGTCTAGATATTCCATGAATACCTTGTTCATGAGATACATGAAATACGCCAGGGCATTAGTTAGCCCGAACGGCATGACGGTGTATTCATACAGCCCGTACCGAGATACGAAAGCTGTCTTTGGAATGTCAGTTTGCCTTATCTTCAGTTGGTGGTATCCCGACCTGAGATCAATCTTTGACAATACACAAGATCCCCTCAATTGATGAAACAAGTCTTCAATGCGGGGTAATTGGTACTTGTTCTTGATGGTTACATCATTCAACGCACGGTAGTCTAAGCATAACCTTTGGGTTCCGTCCTTTTTCAGTACGAATATCACATGGGCTCCCCATGGTGAGGAACTAGGACGAATATACCCCTTCTCTATCAATTCTCTTATATGTTCTTTGAGCTCCTCCAGTTGTTTGGAGTCCATGCGATAAGGCCTCTTGTATATTGGGGCTGTTCGAGGTACTAGTTCAATCGAGAATTCCACTTCACGGTCTGGGGGCATACCTGGCAACTCCTCCGGAAAAACGTCTGGATATTCCCTGATAATCTTTATCTCTTCCACTTCCACCTCAAGTTGATGGAGTTTAATGTCGCTCCTAGGTTCTTGCACGGCTATGAACTTCACTTTTGTGCCACTAGTGTGAGTTAGTTCCACCGTTCTTGTCGAACAGTGGATGATACCTTTATGTTTGGTCAACCAATCCATACCCAAAATAATATCTATCCCTTGGGAGTCTATCACTATGAGGTTTGCAGTAAATACTACGCCATTGATGTCTAGATTCACCTTGGGACACACTTGTCTTGTTCTTATTTCTCCCTCTGGAGAGTTCACTGCTAACATATGATTCATTTGTGTTGTTGCTAGATCATGCTTCTTAACAAATTCTTGAGCAATGAATGAGTGGGTAGCACCAGAATCGAACAATAGGGTTGCAATGTGTAAATTTGCAGAGAACTTACCAATTACCACGTCAGGTGCCTCTTGCGCTTCCTCCATGGTCACGTGGTTCACCCGTCCTCGCATCACATTCTGCTGCTGTGGCTGCATAGGATTCTTCTTTGGGCATTTATGAGCGTAGTACCCCACTTCACCACAGTTGAAGCATTGCACACCAATTTTAGGTGCCTGGCCTTTGTTGTCTTGGGGTTGGTTCTGTGGCCCTTGTCCTGCTGGTCGAGGTTGATAAGTGTAAGGGCCTCAATTTTGACACATGCTTGAAGTGTTCATCACCACACACACACACACCTCATTTGAAGCAAGTTGATGAACACATTTGAAGAGCAAGTAACCACCATCAACATACTCATTAGAGAACAAAATCACATATTGCAAAAGTGGTATTTCCCACATGTAATATATAGGGGCTGGGCATATGAAAAACTCCTACACATTGCTAGGAATGTCCATGCCAAGTTTCACCCAAATGCAAAACCTTTTGAGGTCATTTTGGGCATAGCTAGAAAGAGGGCAGTTTGAAACTACATTCAAATTCAAACTGTTTTTATCCCATGAATTCAAAAGTGGGAGACATATTCTTACTCAGCACATTTTTGTGAGCTCACACGCCAATTTTCACTCCATTTGGAGATGATCTTGACATGAGCTAAGTGGGGCAAATTCAAACTTTATTTGAACTTCAAACTGAACATGTGCTGAAATTTATCCAAACCAAACGCAATTTGAATTCTAACCAATTCAAATGGCTCAGAGGTGAATAATTTAAATCACAATGGGCAGTTTAGGGCTTACTGTTTACAACAGTGATTTGGAGTTAATTTCAGAGGTTAAAACCCCGGGTGGGACCCACATGTCAGCCACTGATTCAAATCAAACCGACTGAAAACCCAGATCGGGTTCTTGCGCCGTACTGAGCAGCTGCCACGGCGAGGAGTCGATCGGGACAGCACCTGCTTGCCGCCCCAGCCTACTGAACCGCCTCGCGGTCCTCTTATCTCCGCAGCCACCCTGATCGGAGAGAATACCGCACACTCTGCTGCTCCCTCGCATCAGAAACACGCCATCACTGCCGATCATTTGGAGCTGATCAGGGAAGCTTGATCACCGCCTCTCCGTCCCCTCCAGAGCTACGGCAAGGTACTAGGAACCCTCCTCGTTCTTTCCCGTTGCTAGAACTCAGCTGAAACCTGACGAGCTCGGCTATACCGAGAGTTCAATTCGGTGACCTAAAACCGCCGCACTTCGGGCTCCCATGGACAGCCCAACCGGGAGGTTGTCACGCCCGAGCCAAGACACCCTTGGACGCGCTGGTGATCGGTGCTGCTCACCAACGAGCCACAGCCCGGGTGCTTGCTCACCGGCGGTGAATTTCTTGTTTTCCCCTTTCTGGGTACAGACCGACCTTCGGGTGCGGTTCTGTCAAATTCATACTCTAGAAAGGATTAGGGGGCCTCAATCCACTCCCACACAAACTAGACAAGGTAGCGCACAAGTTGCCTTCACAACCTTTGGCCTGAGAACCTCTGTAACCGGCGTATTTCGAAGTTTACTAACGGCGGAGCATGCGGTAGGCATCGGGCGCACGGTGAGGGCCTACTTTGGACCTCCCCCAAGATGCTTCAAGCTCGTGCCGACCTTCCCTACGGTCTACTGATGCTTCCCGACCGGTTGCTCGAGTGATTGGGGTGCTAAGGAGGTCAGCCGACACGGCTGAAGACTTTCCGAGGCGGTCGCTCGTCGCCGACCATGCACCGGCCATTGTCATGACGAGATGAGCCCAGAATCCTGTTCCCCGAGTGAAAGTAGGCAGAGGCAGCCAAAATCGTGAAGTTTGGAGCTCCACAGAAGCTGCCGGCGAGGTACCCCGGCGGCAGAGCGCGGGCGGCGAGAGGTAGACGAAGGGGGTGGACCCCAGCTGTCAGCGGCAGATATTTTAAATTGGGATCAGGCTGCGGCTGGGATCTGATGTGCTGGCGCGCAAAAATCCTGTAGGCCACAGTGTGCTGTCGCCTCCGCGCCCAACACGTGTCCCCGCGGGCCCTGGCAGATTTAAAATTTTTTCCCCGATTTTCAGATTTCATTCAAACTTCAAATCCTCATAACTTTGGCTAGCAAGCTCCAAATCGAGTGAACCAAATTTTGTTGGATTCAGCTCTCTGACACTTTCCAGCAAATCAAGTTTCACTTCATGAAAATCCTTAATTCTCTAGAATTAATTCCTCAAAGTTTAAACTGTTTGGAATTTTAACTGGAGAATCCTTTGGAAGAAAATTCTGAAATTTCGCTGGGATGTTCACCAAAATATCCCTGAACTACCACAGAAATTTCAGAACCATTTGAGCTCATTCGATCCACCTAATGGTGTGATTAGTTAAACTGTTCCAGAGAAAATAGAAAATGTTCAGAAACATTTTCAGAATTTTCCCTAAAATTGTTTAGCTCATATATTTAGCTAGAAACCTTCAAATTAAGTGATACCAACTCCATTAGAACCCTCTAAAAATCTAGTTTTCAGAAAGTCATAGTTTGTTTCATGAAAATCCTTAGAATACCCTAAAAGCCTTCAATTAAGTTCAAGTACATAATTAATTGTGGAGGGTTCAAATGAGCTTTGCTGCAACTAAAACTTGACCAAGTCTCTGGTTATGTTGTACCCAAGCCACAGTAAAAGTTTCACAGTCATTGGGTCTGTCTAGTAAGAGTTATAGACTTCACAAGTTTAAATTCAATCAAATGCATTTAAATTAATACATATACTTGTATATCCTATAGTCGCTATGGTCAAGGAGGAACCCAAAGTCCTAGACTTCGTTACTCCGGAGGAGCAGCTAGCCTACGACCAAGAGCAGCAAGGCAAGCTCCGGTTTGCATTAACCTTTTTACAAGTTTTTATTGTTTTTAGCACATACTTGAATGCCTTATTCCTTGCATTAGAGTCTTGTTTGGAAACCCAACTGCATACCCAAGAAAACCATGGGTTGGGTTTAAGATTGCAAACCCCGTTAGCTACTGCAATGTAGTGTAGGATTCGGTACAAGTCGAGTAGTTGGAACTACTCGCGAGCATAGGCTAGAGGCACTCGACTCGGGTAGAGATAGCACATGATACACATGGCAAGAAAGATGAGACCGAGCGGAGAGTAAGGGCAGCAGGACTTTGGGGCCTGTGTGCTGTAGCTCCGCTTGTGTCGATTGAGGACCGAGCCATGTTCGGGCCTGTTGAACAAGCTAGAACAGTACCAAAGACCTACCGGCTATATGGGAACCGGGAAACCGATGTAACTCGGGTAGCTGGGTGTTGAGGCATAGCTGGTCGTTCAGAGGGTAGGTTGAGTGCTCGAGGTGTAAATCGGCTGGCGGCACTGGGATGCGTGTGCAGAGACCTCTTGCTCGGGACGATTGGACCGGTTCAACATTTGGCTGATGGGCGAAAGGTAGTTGCGTACGACGTCCGTGATGGTTGTTGTAGGCTACATCGAGTACGGGCGTACGTGACGGGTTGTTTGGGTAACCCTGCAGGTGTAAATCGATTATAATCGCCATCCCTCGCGGTCAGTGAGTACCACTTGTTCACTGTACCGTGACGTAGAAAGAACATGCTAGTCACATGTTAAAAATGTTGCTGATTGAAAGGTGGACTTGATTGTTAATGATTTGTTGTTGTTTAGAGCTAACTAAAGTTCTTTTCAACTTTGGGCAAAGTACATGAGACAAATGCGTTTCTTGTTTGATTGCGGCTCTCTCATGTGCCTTAGCGTAAGGTTCTCCACAACCTGCTGCTAAAACTTGAAAGTAAGGTTCCACTAATTAGGCGAGTCCTTGCAAATGATTTTTACCTCATGTAACCTATCAACCCCTCATGTAGAAATTCCATGTTTAGGAGAGACGGGTCAGTCTTGCTGAGCCTTCGTGCTCACTGCTTGTATTTGAAGCTTTTGCAGGGTTCTTTGAGGAAGGGACTCCCGAAGAGGAGACGGAACCCCAGGAGGGGGAACCCCGTCGAGTGGGAGTCGTGCACGCCGCCATGTTAGTGTGCGTGTGTGCTAGCAAGGACATGTTCACGGTCTGAACGTGAACTTGATGCGTAGTATACGCCCGTGAGTGTAGACTGGACCTATTTTGATGTAAACATGTTCATAAACCACTTTATGTAATATAAACTTTGCTTCCACTTTGTACCTTTGATGCGTGTTATCCGGTGCTGTGCAACGCAGCACCCCTCAGCGTGATTCTGGCTCGAGAAGACCATGGGGTCGTGTCAATAAGTGGGGTGTGGCCGCTGCACAAACTGACGCTGCGGCTGTCATGGTGCTAATGGAGGCCTGACGTTCGGGTTGTACCCTCTCGGTGTCGGGTAGGGTACCACAGCACGGCTCGTCTGCCCTGCAGGTTGCTGCATCAGACGTGGATGTATGTTGCTGCTTGATGCTTGGTGTGATCATCGCATCTTCCTCTTGTTTTCATTCTCCAAGGCCTTCAGCTTCCTTTCCACGACAAACGCTCGGTCTACCATCTTTTGGAAGCTTTCATATTTGTTGGAAGACATTGCACATTGCATTTCCATGGTAAGTCCTTCCACAAAACAGTTCTGTTTCTGCTCATCCGTTTCGTTGTCCCATGGTGCATAACGGGATAGTTGGGTGAACTTAGTGAGGTATTCCCTCACAGTCATGTTGCCTTGCTGCAGTCCCAAGAACTCCTTTCTCTTGTTTTTGAGTTCACCCCTTGGTATGTAGTGGTTGCAGAAACTGCGCTTGAACTCTTCCCAAGTGATGTTCTCGGGGTCATGATGGGCTGCCACGTAAGTGTTCCACCAATCAGCGGCAGGTCCATGCAATTGGTGAGAGGCAAACAGCACCCTCTCATACCCTTGGCATTGTATGATCCTCATCTTGATCTCAATGGTCTTTAGCCAATCATCTGCCTCCAGAGGTTCAGCAGCACATGCAAACTTTGGGGGTTGAGTTCCCAGAAACTCACTCAACCTTGGTTGACGTGGTGAAGCTTGTGGGGGTGGAGCTTGGTGTAAGTTGGCCACCACTTGAGTTAAGCTCTGGATGAGCTGATTCTGATTTTTGATCATTTGGTAGATAGGATCAGCCCCTTCACGGCGATCACCCCTGTCTTGCCCTCCAGGAAGGTAAGGATTGGCGGCCTCATCGTTGTTGTTGTTGGGGTTGGCACCACGACCTTTTCCACTTCCAGCCATCTATCATGATCAACCAAATGTTAACTTTAATCATTATGCATTAACTTCCCAAATTGCTTGTGTAAACTTAAACTTTTGAGGCCTTAATATCTAGACAATTTCTGAAGATTTCACATAGATCTTTGGGCATCATGTCTCACGCGAAAATAAATGCACTATTGATTCATAGGGGTTCACACACCAAAGCAAAGCAATCTTAAAGACGAGGTTGTGGACAAATGCCCATGGCTTCCACAACTCACGTCACACACCAAACATTAACAAACAAATAAATAGGGTATTGACTCGACTACTCGATAACCTGCTGAAATAAGGGAAATGACTCTAAACAACTCGTATCACTGAGCTGGCTCGTCGGGGTCTTCCTCATCATTGTGGCTGCCCTCTGATTCTGCTTTATGTGGGGAAGCTGCTGGTGTAGAAGTGCGGCGACGCTTGCTCGCTTGGCGGTCTGGGGAGTCAGGAGTCCATGTGTCATTCACGGTGACACACAGGTCACTCCCATCTCCTCTTTCTCTTGCTCTCAAGCTGACGCGAAGCAACGCCTCAGTCCCCTTCAGGGTGTCACGAACATCCTGAAGCTCCTGTTGGCGCTCCTGCAGTCGAGTGCTGAGCATAGCTGCATCCTCCAGGCACAGGTCCATGTGCTCGTAAGAAGTCCCCTGCTGCACTGGCGGGTACTTGTACTCCGCGGTGCCACTCTCACGCTGGAGGACATACATGTACTCAGTCCTGTCCAGGTGGCGACGGTTGATGTAACTGTGGCAGGTGATGGCCTCCTAGGTGACATCCTTCTCACCATCGGCCTAAGTCGCCCGACAAGCTGGAGAGCGGTGGATCTTGAGCAGCTGGTTTTCATGGATAATCCTCATCTCTGAGCTCCATTCTTCCCGCTTCTCACGGATGGTCCTGGTGGAGCTGTAGTGTATGATCAGCTTGCCAACATTGCCAGCGGCATGGAGCATACGCCGAAGACGGCGCAACAAGCCTCCTACTGCCAACCCATAGGAGTGGTACATCACCGGACGGTTCTCCTCTCTCAAGGCAAGGGCAGCTACAGGAACTCTCCCTCCGGTGGACTTGTGGGCGATGCGAACCATGCGAACCATCTAAAACATAAAGCATTTAAAATCAAGTTAGATAAGAATTAAATAAAGATTATATATTGAATAAAAGTTGGGGCAAGATGAACAAATAAAGTGACCCCATTAAATAACACTTTCAACCCACACCTTTTGTAAAATAGTTTTTAAGAAAATAGGATCCTTAAATACGTCCATTTCTACCTAGGTCCACGTTCCTACGGGCAACCTTGGCTCTGATACCACTTCTGTCACACCCGGTTTCTCCAAAGAGCAACCGAGTGAATATCACATGTATGCCAGGATTATTTTCTCATACATGTAACGACAAATAGTGAAGCATCATTTTATTACAAGCCAAGTGTTTGAATATAAATAAGTCTTACATAGCATACGTTTCGATGGACGATAATATGTTCATGACATGTAAATAAAACAGCAGCGGAATATAAATCTTGTGAGCTCCGTCACAGGCGTTGCCCGGGGGACCCCGTGAACCTAGAATCCTTCTTCTGGTCCGAAGTCTTGGTCATTGAACACCACATCATCCCCTTGACCTGAGCAGCAATTTAAACCAATAGAAAAGCAAGCTTGAGTACCGTTGGTACTCAGCAAGTGTGGGAAAGTTATGTCATGCATGGCTAGAGCAAGGAGAGGTTGTACTCATGGTTAAAGCACTACGCAAATAATACATATCACCTTAGCTTATAAGCACCTACTCTACTACATAGGTGAAATGGTCCCAATCCCTCAACCCATCATCAGTATCAAGTAAACATAGTCTCATCTCCAATGTTAAGCTTCCCGCTTAACATCCTCAACTTCCCGATCCATCATCCTCTAATCATGAATAAGTCCAAGCCGCTCTTGACCGTGAGCATGGCTGTCATGACAGTTTTGACTGTGCAGAGTTGGCACCACTGTACCCACATGTAGTGATTTCATCCCCCGTTGCCGGGTGGACTAGAAGAACCTCCATTATGCCAGTGGCCGCGAACCACGTTCACACTTCTGAGGTGTGTAGCCAGGAGATCACTACGAGGCCTTTACAAAGGGATTTTCGACGAGCGTGGGCCCACTGAGGTTTCACCCCTAACAGCATACAAGAGGCTCCAACCCCGTTGCACTGGCCCCCTCTTGAGCCTTGCGGTTCATATGGTAGTCCAGCTGACACCTATTCCCCTCACCATCCAAACACCCATACTACGCCGGAGATGCTCCTAATTAATTGGCCAAGTTGTCCCATCTCAGCATGTGGTTGGCACGGTAAAGTCAGGTTACATGCTCCATGAACCGGTCCATAGGATCCAGGCAAGCACTAAACACAAACCCGAGTCTCGTGCACACAGCACGAACCAAAGCATCCAACTTACCTCGATCCCTACCTCTACATAATTCATAACATCTCATTCAAGGGTAAATTAAACAAGTTGATGATCTCATATCCCATTTATCCCATTCAAAGCATGGCTAAGCATAAGTAGTATAAATGAATGACATAATAAATTAACTCCCAACCCAGGATACAAGGAAGTAAGATAATGAAAATCTAGGGAAACTTCCTAGCATGGGTTCCATATTTCAATTGACAATGCAAATAATTCTAACTACACATCCTAGTATAGGATCAAAGTGGTCAAGGACACTTGCCTTCTTCCTGCTGCTCTGGGAATGAAAAGTCTTGATCTTGAAAGGTGAGAACCTGCTCTGGGGCTGGTTCTACTCATGCCAATACACATAGCAAAAGCAAACAATATTCCATAAGCCATAGTCCATATTTCCACTCATGCAAATCACACATGCATACATATGAAAGTCATACACATATTTAAGTGTTGTGTTTACCCTAAATATGTTGATCCTAAGCATTCATGCACTTTTAAACATATATATTATTTCTAGCTTTAATATTTAGATTCCTAAGTGCACACAATATATGAATTTCCGATTTGCACAACTTTTCTATATTGGGTAATACACCTCTTAGCCACTAAATTTGCATAAAAGGTAACTTCCTACTCCAAAGAGATTCTCAGATCTTCTACAAAATCTTAATTTGCAGTTTTGGATTTGGGGACCTTATTTAGCATTTTCTAATTATGCATGCCTATTTTCCTACATTTTCAGATTTATTTTTTATGCCTAAAAGTGAACTTTAATATTAAAATATTAAGATATATCACCTAAACAGAATATGTTCTGATCTAAAATGTTCAATAAAATATCTTTGGACTTCCTCTCTGATGAGAATCATTTTAAATTTATTTTTACCCATTTTCAGAATTATTTTCTAGCCTAAAAATGAATTTCTACCAATAAAACAAAAACCTAAATTCATACAAAAATTTCTACTGTTCCAATTACCTAAACAGAACCTTTATAAGTTTTTCCTACTCCTTTTTGGTTACTTAGATTCATTTTCCCATATTTTAAATTTGTTTTATGCCTAACGGGTATATTTCAGATATAAATTACAAAACAGCAATCCCATTTAGTTTAAAAGTTTATTTCCCCTCTAAATTCAGATCTTAGATTGTTCTACCAATTTTCAACAGGGTTAGAATAATTAAACTGAACATATACCTATGTTTGAATTTTAAATCCTATTAACATATTTAATTTCCTGAAATTAATAACCCTCAGGGGCTGATGTGCAAATCCACACTTCTGTGGGGGCCCCCTTTCTCATTTTCTAAATTTTCAAGGGTCTAAGTGTGCAAAACAGGGAGGTCTTCCTAATTCTTATTAAGTCCAGGGGCTAAAACTGATTTTTAAATGAATTTACATGAATTTCTAAGGGTCCAGGGGCTAGATCAGAAGTTTCCGGGGCTAGCTCGTGTTTTCCGAGGTCCCCAGGGGGTAGCGCGTAAGATTCCCGGTCTTTATAACGCGGGGCTGGCGTGGGCCGTTGGATTTAAAACAGACGGCTGAGATTATAACGCGAAGTGGTACAGGTTAGATCTACTCAGGACCGCACGATTTAAAATGGACGGGCCTCAGGGGGCCACGTCGCCCTGGCCGTGTGCGGGCGGCGCTGCCTGTCGGCGCGCGGCGGTGGGAGGCGGCGATATCGCCGGAGAGTTTCGGGTTTTCGTTTATACTTCCTAAAACTTGGATTTCTTGGCGTAGAACGGAAGAGGGGAGGTAGGGGATCTCACCTCAGGGTTTTTCTTGAGCTCGGAGGCCCTGGAAGGCGGTCGGCGATGAGGTCCGAGGGGAAAACGTGGCGGTGCTCACCGGAGCTGTGTCTAGAGCGCAAAACACCGGGTCTCCTTCACCTGCAAGACTCCCCGGTGGCGGCAGGACGTACTACATGCATTAGATCGGAGAGAACGGAGGGAGATCGAAAGAAAACGGCGATGGGAGCTTCGGTTCTCACCGGGAACTGAGGCGGGCCGATAGGGGAGGAAAAAGGGGCGGATTTCGGCGTTTAAATTGGCGAGGGAGAGCGGCGGGGTCGGTTGAGATGGTGCCGCACGCGTGGACTGGAGATCGCGGCTCTGGGTGCGCAGAATCCGGAGAGGGCGGGTGCGATCGGGGCGCGGGAGCTCGGAAGAAAACCGGGTGGCGATTGGAGACGAAGGTGCTGACAGGTGGGTCCCGCGCGGCAGATAGAGGGGGAGGGGGAAACAGGCGCGGGCTGTTGGGCCGGCTGAGGTGGGTTTCGGCCCACTGGCCGTTTTCTTTTTCTTTTTCCTTTTCCTTTTCTGTTTTGATCCAAATAGAATTTCCAGTTTTAATTTGAATTGTTTCACCACATGCATTACGTCCAAAAATTTTAAATTCCCCTCTTTAACAGGTTTTGGGGTGTTACATTCATTGGTCTGTTCGCCGTCATTGAAAAATGCGGACCCGTGGCCTATCGCCTGGAGTTACAGGCGTCGCTCGCGGGAATTCACAATGTTTTCCACATCTCTAAGCTGAGAAATTGTCTCAAACCCTCGGCTGAAATCCGCATCGAAGACATAGAAGTTCTTCAACTGGATCTCACCTACTCGGAGTATCCGATCAAGATTATCAATGAAAAGACTCGCGCCACAAGAAACCGGACCTTATGGTTTTACAAGGTCTTGTGGAGTAACCATACCGCTGATGAGGCGACATAGCAAAGCGGGGACTATCTACAAGCAAATTATCCGGACTTACTATCATCGTATACCCGGTAAAGTTTTCCCTACTTTTATTTTCTTTTGGGAATCTCGGGACGAGATTCTTTTTAGGGGGGGTGTGAAAGCCCAGGTTTACACGGTGGGTGTAGCATCCAAAAAGGTGGAGAAAATTCAATTTTTTAAAACTTGGTGGCAACTGATCACATTCATAGGATACTAGTGCAAATTCAAGTTTGAGCTTGCCAACTGGTTCCCAATAATTCAAAAAGCCCTCATGCAAAATTCCATAATTTTGGAAGCATGTTTGCTATTTAATTCTAGGGTGACACCAAAAACCATTAGCATTCAAACTTGAATTTGGAATTTGAACCAAACTTGATCAAATGCAGCATTGAAGTCCAAAATGGAATTCTACATATTTGATTTTGCTTCCCTGCAAATATCTAGCATTTTTGGACAAAAGTTTGTGGCAGAATTAGAAGATCAGAAACATTAAGAGGGGAAGAGAGAGGATGACATGTGGGGCCAGCTAGTCAGTCTCTCACGAGCATGTCGGTTTCCCGGTTTCTCTCTGCGGCCGACACCGTGATGCAGCGTGCCACGGCGATGCCGCTGTCTTGGCGCCGAAGCCACCGTTTCACTCAGTGCGGTCGCGCGTGAACGAACGTCGCAGCAGCCGGTTGTGTTGTACTCACTCAGTGACGAAAACGCGCACGTCTACTGCTCCTGTGTTTTTTTCTGCCGGACCGAGAAATCGCCATTTCCTCTGCTGTCTCGTTGTTAGACCGAGGGTTCTTCGGCTGAGCAGGGTCGCCGGCGGTACGGGGTGCTACTGTCCAGCCTAGGAACAGCCGCGCTTCCTCTCCAGCTGTGATCGCGGTCCATTTTTTCTGAGCTACAGAAAGAACCAACGTCCGTCTACCCTGAAATTTGGTTCCAAGGTGAAGTAATAGTCTAATTCCTTTAGCTCGTTGCTTCTACACAACCTAGTGCATCTCCTCGATGAAAAATCATCGGAAACCGTTGAGAAATGAGGCCATAAGCTGAGTTTTTCCGGCCACCAACGCACAACCCTAGCCGCACCGTCGAGCTATACTTTGCACAGGTTTTTACACATTTTAGGATGCAAAAAGTGCTCCTCACATCACCCTGGTGCTTGTGGTTCTCTCCCCAACCGTAATACTCTTCTCCCATGAGAGAATGATGGCGCTGTGGTGGAGTTTGCCACTGCCGCCGTCGGGGAGGTATTTCCGGCCATTTATCGCCGCCACCGAGCCTCCAGCTTGTTTCTCATCGAGTTTTGGGAACAGGCGGCGAAGTTCGAGCTGTTTGGGGAACGGCGCAGCCATTCCGGCGAGTCACCGCCGCTGCTCCGGCGAGGGGACCGTCCAGGCACGAGGTAGACGAAGGGGGAGGCGTGGGACACCTGTCAGTGACTCAGACCAGGCGCAGGATCAGGGTGTGGAACGGGATCGAGTGTAGCTGCACGGGTTAACTCCGTAGCCCCGGTGTTGCCACAATTCCACTGGCGGATTTAAAACAGTGTGCCCAGTTGCAGTTATTTGAAATTTCCTGTTAGCAAATAATTCCAGGAATTAGCTCATCTTCTAAATTCAGTTATGGCTACTAGAATTGCTCCAAAAATTCCAAATAAATTCTGGTAGAATCCTCATGTTCTAAGCTTTGCAGTGATGCAATTTCCCGAACATGAAAGTCCCAATATTTCTGTAGTTAATTCCTTTGCGCTAATGGCTTTGAAATTAATTACCACTGTACCTGTAATGGGAAAATTTCCAATTTTGGACATGACACTTCAAGTTCATTAGGATTTATTTACTGGGTCAAATAGTCTTCTAATCCTCAGCCTTCAATGAAAATCCCCCAAAAATAAAAAGAACCTTCTCAGGATTCCATATCAACTTCAAAAATTCATATCTCCCTGTAGGTAGCTCCAAAAATGGTGAAACAAATTTTGTTAGAACCATAGAGACCTCTTAGTCCAAAGCCCGGGTAAAGGAGGAGGGGTTGTGATAGGCTTGGTGAGCCAACAACTACACTTAGCCATTCTCATGGAAATGAAACCCAATTGAAATTCGTTGGGGCCATATCGGAACCCAGGTATGGTGTTAAGTGGGCAAGGGCCGGGTCGCCACCGCCTTAGTGGCGTGCCATATCAGAACCCGGATATGGTGTTAAATGAGCAAGGGCCGGATCGCCACCACCTTAGAGCCGCGCTACATCATCGCCCGGATGTAGTCATAAGTGAGCAAGGGTCTTCTCATCTTACTCGACGGGTGCAAAGCGTAAGGAAGTTAGCCGAGGAACATAGATTTCGGGTGGGTAGATGGAATGTAGGATCGTTGACGGGGAAGCTACGTGAGTTAGTAGATGTTGACATTAGGAGACGAGTAAATATCCTTTGTGTACAAGAGACTAGATGGGCGGGTCAAAAGGCGAGAGAAGTCGAGAACACCGGTTTCAAGCTTTGGTATTCTAGATCGGTTGGGACTAGGAATGGCGTAGGTGTTCTAATAGATAAGAGTCTTAAGGATGCAGTAGTGGATGTTCGAAGACGAGGGGATAGGATCATCTTAATCAAGATAGTAATTGGGGACATTGTCTTGAACGTCATTAGTGCTTATGCCCCACAAGTTGGGCTCAACATGAGTGCTAAGAGGCAATTTTGGGAGGACTTGGAGGACAGGATTAGTAGTGTACCGATAACCGAGAAACGCCTTATAGTGAGAGATCTCAATGGTCATGTGGGTGCAACTAACTTAGGATTTGAGGGAGTACATGGAGGCTTTGGATGCAGCGATACAAATCAAGAGGGTAAGGACATCCTAGACTTTGTCGTAGCCTATGATCTATTGGTAGCTAACACCCTCTTTAGGAAGAGGCAATCTCACCTATTGACCTAGTCACCTAGTGACTTTGTCCTCACTAGGAGAAGGGATAGACGGGAGTGTCTAAATTGTAAGGTGATCCCCGGGGAGTGTGTTGTGACACAACATAAGCTTGTGGTAGTTGACTTTTTCTTCCATACATGTTCTTTGGCGGACAAAGGTGTCAAAATCACAAGAACAAAGTGGTAGAAGTTGAAAGGAGAATCACAAGAATCCTTTAAAAATAGGGTGATCACAGAAGGGCCCTGGGCAGAAAATGGAGATGCAGATGGTATGTTGGTGAAGATGGCAACTTGCATTAGGAAGGTAGCTAGTGAGGTGTTCGGTGTGACAAAAGGAAAGAAACTTGTAGATAAAGACACTTGGTGGTGGAATGAGGATGTACAAAAGGCCATTAAGGAGAAGGAGTGTTACAAGAGTTGGCATGATGATAGAAGCGCAAGCACATGCTTAAGTACAAATAGGCTAAGAAAAATGCAAGGCGGGCTGTGAGTAAGGCAAGAAGACAGGCCTATGATAAGTTATATGAGAGACTAGAGACAAAAGAAGATGAAAACAACATATACAAGGTAGCAAAGATCCGCGAAAGAAAGATGAGGGATTTCAATCAAGTTAAATGCATCAAAGATGAGACTGACCGCATTCTAGTGAAGGATCAAGAGATTAAAAATAGATGGCATGATTACTTTAATGGGCTATCCAATGATGGGAATGGGAGCACTATGGTTGAGTTGGATGACTCCTTTGATGACTCCAATAGGCGGTTCGTGCGGATGATACAAGAGTTTGAGGTTAAGGAGGCCTTAAAAAGGATGAAAGGAGGAAAGGCCCTCGGCCCTGACGATGTCCCTATTGAGGTGTGGAGATGCCTTGGGGACGTGGCAATAGTATGGCTCACAAAGCTATTCAACCACATTTTTCAGTCAAACAAGATGCCTGAAGAATGGAGGAAAAGTATATTAGTACCTATCCTCAAAAATAAAGGAGATATTCAAAGTTGTACTAATTATTGAGGTATTAAGCTTATGAGTCATACTATGAAACATTGGGAGAGAGTGATTGAACACCAGCTGAGGAAAGTGACCAATGTCACTAAAAACCGGTTTGGGAGGTCTACAATGGAGGCGATTTTCTTGCTTCGCCAGCTTATGGAGAAATATAGGGAGCAGAAGAAGGACTTGCATATGGTTTTCATTGACTTGGAGAAGGCATACGACAAGATACTAAGGTCAGTCATGTGGTGGGCACTAGAGAAACATAAAGTGCCAACAAAGTACATTACCCTTATCAAGGATATGTACAATAATGTTAGGACAAGTGTGCGCGTAAGTGATAGGGAGACCAATGCATTTCCTATCATGGTAAGAATACATCAAGGATCAGCTTGGATCCCATACATATTTTCCTTGGTGATGGATGAGGTGTCAAAGGATATACAAGGGGATATCCCTTGGTGCATGCTCTTTGCCGATGATGTAGAGCTGGTAGATGAAACTAGAGATGGTGTTGATAAGAAATTAGAGTTATGGAGACAAACCTTAGAGTCCAAGGGGTTTAGACTTAGTAGGACCAAAACCGAGTATATGAGGTGTGACTTTATTGGTGTTGGTCGTGAAGAGGGAAATGTTGGTCTACAAGGACAAATAGTACCTAGAAGGGACTCTTTCTGATACTTAGGATCAATGTTACAAAGCAATGGCGATATTGATGAGGATGTTTGCCACAGGATCAAGGTAGGGTGGATGAAATGGCGGCAAGCCTCTGGAATCCTATGTGATAGGAAAGTCCCACAAAAGCTAAAAGGGAAGTTCTATAGGACGGTGATCAGACCCATGATGCTCTATGGGGCGGAATGTTGGCTAACTAAACGGCAACATGTCCAACAAATAAGTGTCGCAGAGATGCGCATGCTACGGTAGATGTGCGGGCACACGAGAAGAGACTGAATAAGGAATGAGGTGATTCGTGATAGGGTAGGGGTGGCGCCGATTGAAGAGAAGTTAGTCCAACATCGACTTAGGTGGTTTAGACATATCCAATGGAGACCTCCAGAAGCACCGGTTAACAGTGGGATTTTAAGAGGTAGAGAAAATATTAGGAGGAGTAGAGGACGACCAAGGTTAACCTGGGAGGAGGCGGTAAAACGAGATTTGAGAGATTGGAATGTATCCCGAGACTTAGCTCATGATAGGACTGCATGGAAAGCAGCAATTCATGTGCCAGAATCCTAGTCTTGTTTTTTTTTTTTTTTTTTCTTTTCTTTTCTTTTTCTTTTTTCTATTTTCTTTTTTTCTTTTTTTCTTTTTCTTTTTCTTTTTCTTTTTTCTTTTTTTTCTTTTTTTCCTTGTTGTTCTTATATCTCATTTCCTTCCTGGCTGAGAATCCTATCAGTTCGATGTCACGCGAGCAAAAGGCTGTGGCAAAGTCCACATGTGAATCTGAGTATATGGCAGGTGCTGCAGCAGCTAGCCAGGCTGTTTGGCTCTGGCATGTGCTTGAAGAGGTGACAAGAATTCAAGTACCTGCACCAGTGATCAAGATGGACAAACGGCAGCAATTGCACTTGCAAAGAATCTGGTCTTGCATGATCGAAGTAAACACATTGACATCAAGTTTCATTTTGTTAGTGTTGAAATATAAGTGAATTGCCCACCCTTCCCCATCAGTTTGGAGAAGTCAGGAAATGTGTTGACCGTGGAGAAGTCATCTTGGAGCACGTTGGGACGAAGGATAATCTTGCCGAAATTCTCACAAAGCCACTGGGACGTACTCTTTTTCAAGAGCTTCATGAGAAGATTGGAGTTCTGGAGATCAAATCTCAGAAGTAGGGGGAGATTGTTGAGTACTTCTGAAGGTTGATAAAGTTTAGTTTTCTTTATGATTTCAAGCAAATAATGCAAACGTGACAAGATCCAGCGGATTGTCCTGCGCCTCACAAGTTGCACCGAGTCCTAGTGTGTGTGTGAGTTTATTTTTCAAGTTTCAAACGTCCGGGGTTTGTGTCATGCATGCATGGGCACATGCATGTGAATACATGCACTGCATGGGATCAAACTTGCATGGTGTTGAGCCTGGGCGGGAGGGGTTGTTGCACCAGGGTGCGCTTTCGGTTAATAGAAGGAGCAGATCGGCACTGGAGTTGTTGAGCGCCGCCAGATACATTTTTGTGTTCATCCACTTTCGGTACTCAGTCCAAAACCCGAGCTCGTGAGCATTGAAAACTTTTTTGGTTTCTCTCACTTGTGACACAGATCCTTGAGTGTTTGTGAGGAAATTTATCCAACAGAAATGCTTTCCCTTTCATCAGAAATTCAGTCATAGGCTTCGCTATTTTGGAGAAATCCTTGATGAACCGGTGGTAGTATCCAGCCATCCCAAGGAAACTCCGAATGTCCCTCACATTCTGCGGTTGTTCCACTTCAAAATATCTCTCACTTTTCCTGGATCAACTGATACTCCTCCTTCACAGATGATGTGGCATAAGAAGGATAACTCCTACAGGCAAAATTGACACTTGCTGAACTTGGAATAAAATTGATGCTCTCGTAGTTTCTGCAATGTCAATCTCAAGTGTTCCTCATGTTCTTCCTCACTTCTTGAATACACCATGATGCCGTCGATGAAAACCACGACGAACTTGTCCATGTACTCCATGAAGACCTTATTCATGAGGTACATAAAGTATGCAGTTGCATTTGTAAAACCGAATGACATGATGGTATATTCATACGAACCATACTGTGGGTGCCACCCCGTGGTCCTCCCACTCCAGGGTAGCAGAGGGTGGTGCCGTGCGATGCGGCACCCGACAGCACACAAGGAAAGAATAGGAAAATATACAAACTTTTCTTTGCATAAACAGCGGAAGTCTTTTACAAACTTATTTACAGCGGAAGTCTTATTTATAGCTAAACTCTCAGCCTATCTATGCAAAAGTGCAGCCGTCCAGCCCGTGGATGCTACACACTAGCAGCAACCATCCGGAGATCACGGCGATGTGTAGGGCTCCATCTTGGCCGTGTACCCCGACAGGGGCATCACCTCATCCTTGAAGCCTTTCTCATAAGTCTCACCTGCAGTAACTCAATTATAGAAACCGTGAGCACGATGGCTCAGCAAGACTTATCCGTCACTCATAAACATGAGACTCTACATGCAGGGATTTTTAATATAGGAAAATGATATTGCGATAAAGAACTCGCCTACATGTTGATCCTAACTTTCAGTTTTGTAGCAGCAATATAATGTGCCTTGAGCAGCCTTCACATCGGAATTCCACAATCAAACAAGAAACACTTCCTTCCAATGTGATTCTAACCAAAGTGGAATATAACTTTAGTGAGCTCTACATCTACAACATACATGGTTGCAATACAGTAATAGTTAAATGCATCATATTCTTCTGGCCTCTTTCCATTCTTACTACGTCACAGCACAGTGAACAAGCGGTACTCAAATAACCGCGAGGGACGGTGATTGCAATCAATAGACACCCGGATAACACGTCACATACACCCATTTCAGAAGTGTGGTGCTGTAAAAGCCCAAGAATTCACTTGCAAAAATGTTCATCACATCCCCACACCACAGCTCGTTTGGTGGATAGCTCATGAACATTTGTGAAGAGCAAGTAAACACCATCAAGAGGGTGATTAAAGGAAAAACCCATCACTCCAAAAAGTAGGAGCTCACACACATAAACATGAGAGGATGAGTTTACCGTTAGGCCCTATACATTCTTAGGGGTGCTCATGCCAAGTCTCATGCAAATCCAAATTAGTTTAAGGCACTTTTGGAGACATTTGTAAAAAGGGCTAATTTGAATGCAAATTCAAATTTCAGCTACTTTCATCATGTGGATTCAAAAGATGACTTCACATTCAAACTCAGCATATTTTTCTGAGTTAGTCCACCAATTTTCGTCCTCTTTAGAGTTCATCTTGTCGGGAGCTAAATTTGCATTAATTCAAAACTGAATTTGATTTGCAAATTCAAATGTGAAGCAAATTTAGCCAAACAAATTTCAAATTGAGGAAAGTAAATTCAAATCATGACTTTGGGGCTAATTATATCATTCAATTGTCAGTAGCTGATATCTTTTCAGTGAAAACAAGAATTAAAAAGAGAAAAGGAATTAGAGGGGAGGGGACCCACTGGTCAGTGACTGAGAGAGGAGAGAACCGCCTCTGTTTTCTTCGGTCTGCTGCCGAGAGCGTTGCCGTCACAACCCGTTGATTGCACGCGCACACCAGCGCTTGTTCTGATCAGCTCGTGACCCTTCTGATCGCCCACGTACGCTGCACAACCAGACTTCACTTCCTTCCCCAGCTAGCGCCGCTCTGTTCAGCTCCCGCGCGCAGAAACAGCCACCGGCTACCGCGCCTTCTGAGACAGCCCCGATACCATGCTGCGGGGGACCACAGGACCTCGTCGGGTGGTGCCGTGATATGCGGCACTGAACAGCACACAGGTTGCAGAAACACATCATATTACATAAATAGTTTAGCGGAAACGTACAAGAATGTTTTACAAATAAGTATATCAGAGTAAGCTACAGCGGAAGACTATCACTCTCACGACTCATCTCTAACTTGGCAACAAAGAAACAGTCCAGCCCACGGACTGTCTCTTACTAGCAACACGAAGAACAATCTGCAGCGGCGAGGATGCCCTTGAGTAAACGCTCGGAGGTTCCCGAGTCTCATCGGCATCCCTTCTCTTAAGCATGAAGTCAAATTCCTGCAAAACAACTCGGATAGCATCCCTGAGCATAACGCTCAGCAAGACTTAGCCGTCACCCTAAACATGAAACTCTATGTGAGGCTATGAATCTAAAATAGGATGGCATAAGCATAATTAAACTCGCCTGAAAGTAAATCCTTACATTCAGGTATTATTTGCAGCAACTTTTAAGTAACCTTGGGCACGCCACATCGGGAGTCCACAATCAAACAAGAAACGCTTTCTCCCGATGTAAATTGCTCACGGCATAAAGGAATCGAGTTTGCACTAGCCTATTCATCAAGATCCAATACAAAGCTAGTATGATACTTCCAATCAATATGATTACTTCCTTTCTCATGCAAGTTCTTACTACGTCATGATTGTGAGAACAAGTATGCTTGGTCCATTCCACGAGCGACGGTGATCCGAATCAATAACACCCGGACTACACGACACGTACGCCCGTACTCGACGTTGCCTATAGCAACCATCACTGGCGTCGTACGCGGCAGCCTTTCTCCCGTTTCACCACCGTTGAATCGATCAAGTCGCCCCGTACAGTAGCCACTCTCATGGTGCACCTGCCGACGTGAGATGTCATGAGAATGTTCCCCACATACTGCACACTGGCCGTCCGCCTGAGGCGACCCGAAAAGTCCCAACGATAGCTTCCCGAGGTACATCGGTTTACTGGGTCCCATATAGCCAGCATGAGTCTGGTCCACAACTCAAACTTGTTCAACAGGGCCGCATACGGATTGGTCCTTGACTGACACGGACAGGTCTATAGGACCCAGGCTCCTATGTCCTGCTGCCCTTACAACCTTTCGGTCTCAACTTTCACTTGCTAATTCATTTATGAACCAATCCCGTATGCCCCTGTTGTTCCTGAAACTGTGAGTAGCGTCTCACCACTCGACTTCTACCGAACCGTACTTAAGCATGGCAGTTCTACACGGTGAAAGACACATACCCAATACTCCATGGGTCATTTGGCTATGCAAGAGAAGTATCAAAGACTAGACCTAATGCACAGTTCAAATCTTAACCAAAGGTGAATACAAAATAAAAACTTAATAGCTGTTAAATGCAAACCGGAGCTTGCCTGTTTTGCAGGGTAGTCGTATATAATCAGTTAGTGCCATTGCTGATCCACCCTTGATTCTCTGGAGCTTGATCCACTTCAATGAATCACTCCTTTGAATCCTCTTCGTTGTGGTTCCTATTGAAATGCATATGCATATGTTTTATAGAATGTAATGGAAAGAAGTTATAGAATTCATTTCTTAGGAACAGAGCTTGTGTGGGAAAAGCCAAGAATTTCTTGGTTTGCCTCTGTTGTCCAAAGAAACAGAATCGATCTACTTGATTCTAATGTCTTAGTTATATATACTAACTACTTTCCCCTAATGAACACAATATATGAGCTGAAAGGATTTGAGTGCAACTGAAGAACAAGAACTCCAATGGCCTCAAAACGTTTACAGCAGGTTCTATACTACCTAAGGATTTAGCTTGCCAAATTGCAGCTAAGGTGGAATTAAATTGTGTTCTCCATAATTCTCATAATGTCCCTCATGTATATACACATATACATAAGTATGGAGAACAAGAACAGGAAGTTCTAGGGCTCAACTTGAGCTAATAATTTACATGTTAGGTGCTGGTCACATGAAAGTCATTTGGTCCAAAATTCAGCCCTTTTACTTAAGTAGTTCTTCTAGAACAATTCTTTAATCATTTCCGCTCAAAAGAATTAATTCTGAAGTAATGTACATTTTCATGCTCAAATAAGTGAACTACAATTTCAAGTATGTCTCAGAGAGCCTGCCTAAATTTTCCTATGATTTTGGAGCTATGGATTGCTCAGGATTTATTTTAGAAGTGGGAAACATTTTCTGACAATGTTTCTGAAATCTTATGAACATAGTAGTTTCTATTTAGCAAATTCCTACTCAAATATGCTTAAAATGAGCTGAAATTTTGCTAGAAGGTCCATACTATGCTAAAGAATATTCTGGCAAAATTTGGGGAATTTTGGATAAACCAAACCCTCTCAATAATTCTTTTTTCAGAAAACCCTCAAAGAATTCTCCAGAATGTAATATTGACTTTCATATAATTCTGAGTTCATATTCGGATAGAACTCAGAGAGATGAATCCAACCCAGGTGGAATCGCTCAAATTGGATGTTTCTACAGGGAGCTATGAATTTCCAAAATTTGAGCCCTCACTGGAATTGTTTTCCTACAGAAAATCCTACTGGCCCCGCTTATTTAAATTCCAGCCACTAGAATTGAAGCCACACCGGGACCACGGGGTTTTTCGCGCCAGAACACGGGATCCCGGCCACACCCGATCACGGGTTTGAATTCTGAGCTGCTGACAGACGGGGCCCATGCTTCGTCTTCTTCCTTCGGCTCCCCTCCCGCGCTCGCGCTCTCCCCCTCGCCGGAGCACGCCGGTGCTCGCCGACCGGCCGTTTCCGGCCACCATCCAAACTGGAACTCGCCGCCAGGGGGTTTAGGGCACCGAGGAACACGGCTGTGGGGTCGGTTTAGGCTGCCTGCGGCCGGAAAATGGCCGGCGACGTGCGGCAGTTACTGTGGAGGTTCAGCAGCGTCGCCCGAGGTCTCCAGCCTGCCAACACCTGTACCTACGAGCCCTACAGCACCAGCGCACCTCTAGGAAGATCAGCACGACCTCAAAGCGGCTCGGGAGTGGCTGTAAATAGGTTGTCGTCGTGCGACCGAATGGGTCCGCCATGAACAACCCAAGAAGAGCTCGAATTCCGTTGGTCTGAGGCGTTTTCGTGCTATGGATGCAAAAGGGAAAGTGATCGCCGGCTAATCCAGCATATACGTGCAAAGTTTGATGACTTAAGGAGGAGTAGAGAAGGAGAATTTTAAGGAACTGTACTGGGAGCTCGGGTTAAGGCCGCCGGAGAAAAATCTCAGAATTCGCTGGTGAGAGCTCACGACGTGGCTTCAGCTTCTGGTGGAAGCAGCATGGTAGCCGTGCGCTCCTTTTTCCGCCCTTTCTCAGCCGTGAAAGTTGCTGTGGTGCGCTGCCCACGTGTGTCCGGTCGTTGGTTGCATCTAGCTCGCCGCTGCGGCGGTGGTTCTCGGGCACAGGAGGCCGGAGCTCGGTTGTTTTCGGGTCAGGGAGGTGGAGGCCGAGCTCAGAGCAATGTTTAGCAGCTCGGGGAGGGATGAGCGCGGTTGTTTTGCCGTTCTCATGATCGGCTGAGCAGCGAGGGAAGGAAACGGCTCGGTTCCGCGTTGCCCGTGAGGAAGAGAAGACGGATGGCCTTTGCTTTGTCCAGGGGGGTGATCGAGCCGCTGAACCGCCTCTGGGCGCCGCGCGTGGGGGAATGAATCAGCTGGTGGCGCTGCCGAGACCCTCAGTGCCTCCACGGTGGGAGCTGCTCGTGGCTCACACGAGCTGTTCGGTGAAATCTCCCACCGAGGCTGAAACATAGTGTACAAGGCAGCCTCTTTAGCCCTATGACATGTGGGTCCCACTCCACATTTATTTTTCCCCAAATATCTTCTCGAGCTGATCCTCTCAATCCCCAAAAATCTGAATTTAAAGGGTGGCTAGAATTCGAATTCTTCAAATTCAGTTTGAATTTGCAAGACAAAATCTGAATTTGGTTGAAGTTTGCAAATTCTTCTATGAACTCAAACCTTGGTTTTTATTCATACACATTTTTGGGACTTTTACATTCCTTCCCCCTTAAACGAATCTCTTCCCGAGATTACAAAAGAGGAACGAGACGGGAGAGGTAATTACAAACTGTGCAAAGCTAAAGGTTCCGGATAGTTGGTGCGGAGGTAATCTTCACTTTCCCACGTCGCCTCTTCCGCGGGTGTGATTACTCCACAGCACCTTGAAAAATCTGGTCGTCCGGTTCCGGGTTACCCAGGCCTTTTCATCCAAAATCTGAACCGGTCGCTCGGTGTAGGTAAGGTCCGGTTTCAATTCGTCGACGTCCTCGGTGCGAACAGCAGCGGTGAATTTGAGACACTTCCGCAGCTGTGATACATGAAATACATCATGAACACCCGCTAGACTTGCCGATAAATCCAGCCGGTAGGCTACGGGTCCGCACTTCTCCATGATAGCAAAAGGACCAATAAAACGGGGAGCGAGCTTCCCCTTTACACCAAACCGGTCAATTCCATTCATCGGAGATACATGAAGATACACATGCTCCTCGACGTTAAAATGTAATGGCCTACGCCTTTGATCAGCGTAGCTCTTCTGTCGGGATTGTGCAGCCTTCAAGTTCTCTTGTATCAACCGAACTCGGTCTTCGGCTTCATTCACAAGATCAATCCCAAACAGAACTCTTTCGCCGGACTCACACCAATTCAGCGGTGTGCGACACTTCCGGCCGTAGAGAGCTTCATACGGTGCCATTTTAATACTAGCTTGATAACCGTTGTTGTATGAAAACTCCGCCAACGGTAAGTGATCGTCCCAATTCCTACCGTGGTGGATGGCACACGCCCTCAACATATCTTCCAGCACCTGGTTCACCCTCTCGGTTTGTCCATCGGTTTGAGGGTGATATGCGGAGCTTCTAATCAGCTTGCTGCCCAACGAGGCGTGCAGCTGTTCCCAAAACCGAGCAACGAACAGCGCGCCTCGATCTGAAATGATGGTCTTCGGGACACCATATGAGCAAATGATCTTCGAGATATATAGCTTCGCATATTGTCTTGCTCGATAATGAGTGTTCACCGGTATGAAATGAGCCGACTTCGTCAACCGGTCGACGATCACCCATATCGAGTCATGCTTCCTGGATGTGAGCGGTAATCCGATGATGAAATCGATACTAACATTCTCCCACTTCCATGCCGGTATCTTCAAAGGTTGTAGCGGTCCGGCTTTCCGCATATGATCAGCCTTGACCCGTCTACATGTATCACACTCAGATACGTACTTCGAAATATCCCTCTTCATCCTTGTCCACCAAAATTTCTGTTTCCAATCTTGGTACATCTTGTTACTTCCGGGATGAATGGAAAACTTAGACAGGTGGGCTTCATCCAAGATCTTCTTCCGGAGTTTCATATTATGCGGTACCACTATACGGTCATTGAACCATATTGTACCGTTCTCATCCTTCCGGAAACATTTCACCTCTCCGTTGTCTAGTCTTCTCCATATGTGAGACATACCCTTGTCTCTTCTTTGAGCCTCAACATTCTCTTCACGGATTGTTGGAATGAGCGCGAGATTATAAAGCGCGCCATACGGAATGACACGGAGACTTGGTTCTTCATCTTCCAACTCAGCAGCCGCTAAGTTGTGTACGTGGGCTTTCTGACTAAGCGTGTCGGCAACCACGTTTGCTTTTCCTGGATGATAGTGGATCTCAATTTCATAATCTTTGATGAGCTCCAACCATCTCCGTTGTCTCATATTCAACTCCTTCTGCGTGAAGATATACTTCAAGCTTTTATGGTCGGTGTAGAGGTGAACAAGATTACCAAGTAGGTAATGCCTCCACATCTTCAACGCCAACACCACTGCAGCAAGCTCAAGATCGTGAGTTGGATAATGCTGCTCGTGGTTTCGCAGTTGACGAGACCCATAGGCGACTACACACCCTTCTTGCATCAGAGCGCAGCCGAGACCGGTGCCGGATGCATCACAGTATACATCAAATGGCTTCGTCGTGTCCGGCTGAGCAAGAGCTGTAGCTGTTGTGAGATGTTTCACCAAAGTTTTGAATGCGGCTTCACATGCTTCACCCCACATGTATTTAGTGCCCTTCTTCAGCAGCTCCGTCATTGGTTTAGCAATTTTTGAGAAGCTCGGAATAAACCTCCGATAATACCCCGCTAAACCTAGGAAACTTTGGACCTCGTGGACAGATTTGGGAGATTCCCACTTCAGCACTTGTTCAATCTTGCTGGGGTCCACGGCAATGCCTTCTGCTGAAATGATATGACCTAGGAAAGGCACTTGATCAATCCAAAATTCGCACTTGCTGAACTTGGCATATAATTGGTGCTCCCGCAACTGTTGTAGCACGATGTGCAGATGTTCAGTGTGCTCTTCTTCAGATTTGGAGTAAACAAATATGTCGTCAATGAATACCACGACGAACTTGTCTAACTCCGGCATGAACAGAGAATTCATCAAGTACATGAAGTGTGCCGGAGCGTTAGTTAGCCCAAATGACATGACGAGATACTCATAGAGTCCATATCTCGTCGAGAAAGCTGTCTTCGGTATGTCCTCCGGTCGGATCTTAATTTGATGATACCCCGACCGAAGATCCATCTTTGAAAATATCTTTGCACCCACAAGTTGATCGAATAGGATGTCGATGCGGGGCAAAGGATACTTGTTCTTGATGGTGACAGCATTGAGAGGACGGTAATCAACACATAGCCATAGTGTTTCGTCCTTCTTCTTAACGAACAGCGCTGAGCAACTGTAAAGGTCCCAAAATATGAATACAAAGGAACCCTTGTTTGCACAAAGATGGTTTCATATATATGATAAATGGGACTTGTTAATTTTTTTTCACATGTAATAACACACATGAGAGTTTTCTTCACACAAGTTCAAACATTCATTTGAAGACTTGGAACCCAAGGGGGATGTGAAACCATGTGGGAAGTTCCCATATGTGTGAGAAAAGCTAACGTCAGATTTTGGAACAACTTGTTCTACTAAAAATGTCAAATAAGAGTAACACAACGAT
Organism: Neostapfia colusana; assembly: GCA_030760725.1. Taxonomy (NCBI): domain Eukaryota; kingdom Viridiplantae; phylum Streptophyta; class Magnoliopsida; order Poales; family Poaceae; genus Neostapfia; species Neostapfia colusana. Next base: position 56,711,851 of record JASWHV010000009.1, read on the forward strand.
TTTCAAACTGTTGTGTGAAAAAATTCTCATTTGCAGCAGCCAAAGCGAAGATTAGAGTTCATATTTGAATTCCTTAGGTCCAAATTAGAGGGTAGGCAAAATCTCATGAATTTTTTATGATGTTTGCTATCCATTTTTTTCCAAATGGACTTAAATTTGCAAGGAATTCAAATATACATTTGAATTTGGATAAAACTTGTCCAAATAACCACACACAATTCAGAAGTGAATTCCCACCATTTGAGTCCCAGCATTTGCTAAATTATGGAGATATTTGAGAAAATTTTGGGGAGATAAGTTGAGCAATGGGGTCCACATGTCATGGAGGGAATTTGGTGTGCAAAAGATCTTCATTGACAGTGCCCAGTCCCTGTTTTTCCTCCTCCACGTGAAGGAACCGCGCCACCGAGACAGAACTCGGGTTTTCTCACCGTGGCACACAGGGGCAGGCCGAAGCCACTTCCTCCTCGTGACCTTTGCGCTGGCGAGCTGTTTTCCCCCTCCTTATCACCTCGGCCGTGTTCTGTTTCCCACAACCCCCAGGCCAGTTCCGTTCATTTTCCTCCTCGCGCAAAAGCTCGACAGACGCTGCCGCCACCATGTCGATCGCTCGGACACCGCCAAGCTCGCGGGCAAGCTTCGAATAGGCAGCAAAACTGCACCCTAGCAACCTCCACGACGCCCTCAAACCTTCACTGAGGGTGCTAAGCCCCCTCACGCCGAGCTTCCGCGGTGACCGAGAGCAACCGCCGGTGGGGTCTCACGTGGACACCCCTACCAAGAGCTTCTCAGGCCCGAGCAAGAGTACCCTCGGACGCGCTAAGACCCTCTGATGCTCATCCCCGAAGCTCGAGCCATGACATGATCTACCGAGCGCGAATTTGAGGAAAGTTCTCCGGTGGGCACAAACCGACCTTCTGGCATGGTAAATTCAAATTTGACCTCCATTCTCGTTCTTATATCATGAAATCTTGCACACAGGACCGCCACTAGTCGGCAATCATTATCCCTCCACATCCCTAGCTTGAAACAGCACGTAGGCCGAGTATTTCTAGGTTTTCCAACGGCGGTTATGGCGGGGAGGATCGGGCTCACGGTGACAGTTAGGTTAGAGCCTTCCCCGAGCTTTTGCATGGCCATGTTGACCTTCCCTGGGATTCCCCGGTGCTATAGAGACCTCGCACCGAGGCTTTGGCGGGCTAGAAGCGTCGGGCGACATCGCCGAAATGGTCCCGAGCCGCCACACCGTCGCCGGCTAGGATAGAGCCACTGGCGGTTGGAGAAAAGGTTCCCATCGTGTTCAGTGCACAATTTTAGGCCCTAGCAGCGAGGGAGGACTGGGGAGCTGGCCATACGGCAAAGCTTGGCTCAGTTCCGGCGAGCCCGGCGGCGCGCGGGCGCGGGTGGCCGGAGGTTGAAGATGACCTGCGGGTCCCGCATGTCAGTGACAGATGTTTAAATTCTTGATCGCCTGCGGCGCGGGGATCTGGTGTGGCTGCACGGGAAAAGTCCAGTAGCCCCGTGTGGCTTACCCCAGCGAGTGACACGTGGTCCCCCTGGACCCACAGTCAGTGCTTAAACATTTTAGGATTTTTTGTTTTCAGTTTAAACTTTGGAGAGCCGCAACTTGGTGTAGGAGTGTCCATAAATTGTCAAACAAATTTTGTTGTATTCCTCTCAGAGAGTACTATCCAAGAGTACAGCCCAATATTTATGAAAATCTCTGGTTTTGGCTCATTAATTCGTATAAGGGAAATCTTGTAGGAATTTTTCCAGGAGTTATGTGTATTGGAAAATTCCCAAATTTTGGAAGGAGATTCTTCAAAAAATACTTGAACTCCAGTAAAATTTTCAGAAACATTGGACCTCATTTGCTTGGCCAAATGTGGTGTTAATTTCTTATGTCTCTGAAAATTGGAAGTAAATAGAACAGAGAGCAATTCCAGAATTTTCCCAAAACTTTAGAACCTCCTAACTTTTGCTAGGAAGCTCCAATTTTAGTGATTCAACTTGGGTTGGATTCATCTTGAATAGCTCTATCCAAATATGCAACCCGATTTGTATGAAACTCATTATTTTATTCTGGAAAGTCCTTTAAAGCTTTTCAGCAAAAGAATTAGAGGGAGTTTGGTTAATTCAAAAATCCTCAAACTTTGCCAGAATATTATCTAGGATGTTAGTGGACTCCTGTGAAAGTTTCAGCTCATTTGGAGTTGATTTGGTCAGGGCAATTCATATTTGAAGTTGCTGTGTTCAATTGAATACTGAAACATTTTCAGAGAATTTCCAAAACATAGAAATTCATTTCTGGGAGATGCTTATCTCCAAAAATCATAGGAAAATCCATACAAGCTATATGAACTATAATTGAAATTTTAGTTCACTAAGTTTGGCATGAACATGGATGTGATCTCAGAATTAATTCTTTTTGCTTAATTGCTTGGAAAATTGTTCTGAACAAACCACTCAATGAAAAGGGCTGATTTTTGGTCCAGAGGGCTTTCTTGTGACAAGGAACTCACATGAAAATTCTCAGCACCATTGGAGCTCTGGATCACCCCTGTTCTGTTTAACCTCTTAAGGTGATCATCATAGAAGAGGGAACGACTAGAATGCGAATGCAAACAGTCATTTGGTGCAATCGTGCAAAAATCCCTTCTAAACCACACGATCTACATCCTGCAGTGAGTGTATTTTTACACTTAAACCCTCCCACCTGGCAATATAAGTTGAAAGAATTGAAGTGTGCAGGTGGGAGGGTTTAAGTGTAAAAATACACTCACCGTAGGATGTAGATCGTGTGGTTTAGAAGGGATTTTTGCACGATTGCACCGAATGACTGTTTGCATTCTAGATGTTCCCCATAGAAGAGGGGAAAAACACTTAGCACTTAATCATGTTACTTAGACCCAAACTCAAACCACTAGCACCAGTGTCATTTTAAATTCTTAAACAGAGTTCCAGTTTCTAAAAACTTGTTATTAGAACTTGTAGCAAAGTCTTTATAATTAAACAAATGTGCATATTCACTACGTGTAGCATCTCCGTGAAGAACTTGAAGTCATTGGAATAGAGATCAAAGGAGGGAGGCAACAGATCAAGCCAAGTGGTCTTCACTAACTGAACTCCATATATATATAAGTCCCATGCAAAACAAAGGCAAGCCCCGGTTTGCATCAAAACTTACAGGTTTTATTTGTCTTCACTTTATATGTCTAGCATTTAGTTTCTTGCATTAAGTCTAGATGGTATGAAACTCCAAATGCATGACCCAGAAAACCCTGGAGTATAATGTAGAGTAGGTTAACACTTGTTTATAACTGCTGATCTCAAGTCAACAAAAGTGGATTAAAAGAAGCAAAACTCAACTGGGCATTTTCCTACTCGTGAACCGGGATTAAGGGGGATCAATCGGAAGAGTTGGGAATCGATCCTCATAGTTGGGAATGGAGACCGGGCAGTGGATGGAAGGCTCAAAGACGTGGTCCTGTGAACCTAGTCTATGTCTGAGTCGATTAAGGCCCGTTCTCGTGTGCGGCCCCACTGGAAAAGTTTGAGATGTGTACCAGATGCATACTGGCTATATGGGACCCAGGAAACCGATGTACACATGTTAACCTGGATGTCGAGGCATACCTCACCGTCTGATGCCGATGCTGAAAGGATAGAGAAGTCGGCTCTATGAGGGTTTGCCGTAGAGAGACTTAATGCCAGTCGGTGGGACCGGTTCGACATTTGGGTGTCGCGTGAAATGTTGCCACGCACGACGTCAGTGACTGTTGCTGTGTGCAACGTCGAGTACGGGCATACGTGTCGTGTCAGCCGGTTGTTTTTTATTGCAATCACCGTCGCTCATGGTAGTGAGCATACTTGTACACTGAGTCGTGATGTAGTAATAACTGGGAAACGTTTAATATGCTTTGTAAGCAATCTTTATAATGGAGATGAGGAATGATCAACACTTTCACTAAATTTATTTTCCACCTTGGGCTAGTAGCGTCGAGGCAAAGCGTTTCTTGTTTGATTGTGGAGTCTCGAAGGTAATGGCGCAAGGTCTGTATGAGTCTAGGGTAGCTCACTAAAGTTAATTTCACCTCGGGCAAGTAACATCGAGATGAAGCGTTTCTTGTTTGATTGTGGAGTCTCGATGTAAATTGCGCGAGGGTTATAAAAGTTGCTTAAAACTTGAAGTAAGGACTCTCCTTTAGCTCACGTTCATCATTTGTGCAAACTGCTATATTCAGCCCTCTATTTTCATCATATAGAGTTTCATGACTAGGGTGACGGTTAAGTCTTGCTGAGCTTCGTGCTCACAGATGCTGCATAAGTTGTTTTGCAGGAAATAACTGTACACTGATATGTACAGGTGTCCGATGAGACTCGGAGATCTCCGAGTGGTGAACTCATGGCAACCCCTGCCGCTGCTACGGTGATAGTGTTGCTAGCGAGAAGGGTCCGCGGGCTGGACACCTTCTCTGTTGCTTAGCATAAATATGAGACGTGAGTTGTAATAGTCTTCTGCTGTAGAATATTTTGAGAAGTATTTGTAAAATTTACACTTTGTAAGCTTCCGCTTGATTTATGTAATATGATGCTTTATTATGTGAGCTGTTGGGTGCCGCATCGCACGGCACCACCCAATGCGATTCATGGGCGAGGCAGCAACCCCAAGGTGAAGAACTTGGCCGTATGAAACCCTTGCTCATGAGTTTATTCAGTTGCTCTCCCAACTCTGCTAGCTCGTTAGGTGCCATCTTATAAGGCCTTCGTGAGATAGGCGTCGTACCCGCGCCAGTTCTCTCTTAAACTCAACGTCCCGTTCGGGCGGCATGCCCGGTAAATCAGCGGGAAATACGTCGGGATAATCATGTACCACCGGAATATCTTCAAGTTTAAGCGCTTCCGTGTGGTAAGCCTCTACCATATCTGGGTCTTCGCTGTCTAACAACAGCGTGTGCTGCCCGTGAATCGGCGAGTCGATCTGGATAGTCCGGTTACCGATATTGAGAACGGCACCGTGATGATTTAACCAAGACATCCCCAATATAATGTCTATCTTCTGCTGATCCAACATAATCAGCGATGTTGGGTATATTCTTCCGCCCAAACACAAAGCTGCTCGGGACACAATCTGATTGGCAGAGATATTTCCTCCCGGTGAACGTATAAGAAAACTCGTTGTGGGAGTATTGGTGGATAATTGGTGCTGATCCACGCATGTTTGGCTGATAAAATTGTGGGTTGCACAGGAATCAAAAAGTACCAGCACGGGCACGTCTTTGAGAGTAAACATGCCTGCTAACACCGGTGCTCCCTCCGGGACATCCTCAATAGCAAGATGTTGCACACTCCCGTATTGCAATGCTGTTTTGTTGACATGAGCAGGTGGCGGCATACCACCTGATGATGATGGCTGTCTGGTGTTCCCCAACTTCTCCTGGCATTGCTGCCTAAAATGCCCAAAACGGTGGCAATAAGAACACGGAGATTTCCCTGGTTCTTCGTTGACTTGTGATTGAGAAGTTGACGTACTCGGTTGCAGCAATGATGCAACAGGTGTCATTAGTTGCTGCGGCAATGGTGTTGCTTCAAGACAAGATTCTTGAGCAGGAAATCTGTACGGAGTGGATCCCACTGGTGCTTGCCATAAATCATCAGATGGTGTGTGTGATACACCACACGGTACTTACGAGGAACAACTGGTGTGGCTTCTTTCACATCATCCCGGTCCCTCTTCTCTGCTTGACACTCCGGTGTCGCTTGTTCTTGCAGCAGGGCAACACTGATCAACTCCGTGTAACTGCTTGATTGAACAAAGCCAACTTATCTTTTAACATGGCACTCAGGCCATAAAAGAAATAGTCACACCTTGCAGCTTCGCTCGTCGCATAAGCAGGAGCATATTGTGCCAAAAGGTTGAACCTTTTGACATAATCGAGGACACTCATGTCCCCCTGCCTCAAGTTCCTAAATTCTTGCTGTTGGGCCTTGATAAAACCCATAGGAATGTGACGAGCATGGAATGCTTCACGAAATTCCGTCCATTCCACTTGATGGCCTTCCGGAATGGTGGCGACATAAGCGAACCACCAATTACCGGCGGCCCCATGGAGCTGTTGAGCTGCAAATAAAGTCTTCTGATATTCGTCGCACTCAAACACTCCAAACTTGTACTCCATGACTCGAAGCCACTGATCAGCTTCCACTGGTTCATTGGCTTCCGTGAAAATTGGCGGTTGTGTCACCAGGAAATCCAAATAGGCGTTCCGAGGTGGAACATCCCGTTGCGCATGTTGGAGTAAACTCTGTTGTACCAAGGCTTGGAGTAGTCTTGTGTTCTCTTGACTTGACTCGACCATCTGAGCCATGACATCCGCCCATACCGTTGATGGCGGTGCCCATGGTGGAGTCGAGTCATTATCGTCTCGGCGAGAACCTTCAGCCTGACTCGGAGAATGACTACGCACCATACTGCAAAAAAATAATTTTGAGGGGGGTCAAAACTTGATCTCAGCAGTATATGAAAGTATGTACAACATGAACATGCTAAAACTTTATGAAAGCATAACAAAATTCCATGTTTACACATCTTCCTAAAGCCAACATAATCAGTTCCCTATTCTGTACAGAACCGACCTTTCTGAACTTAACCCAGATTTTGATCTAGTCACCAGCATTTTCATAACTCAAGTTGAATACCAAAGTTAAAGTTAACTTCAGTATTTTTGCAACGAGTACTCACATGCCTCTGGATCATCCCTTAATCAGGAGTTATGATCGTTCAAAGTTGACAGGATTTCTGGATAAATTTGCCAGCAGCTCCATTGTATATAGCTGTTTTCATCACAGTTTTACATACAAATGGGGTACAATTCTGAACAAACTATGAACTACAAAATCGTTGCAAGTTTCATATCCTTTCCAACGGTGTATCATATGACCCTTAGAACTTTTTCTACAGAATGTTATGGCCAATTTACAGGAACATCCAGAGAAGTTTGCAGCTGATCTGTTTTCTGAACAGTTTGCTTACATCTGTACAATCAACCAAGTTGGCATCTGATTTTGCTCTGGAGGTCTACAGAAAAGTTGTAGAGCACTGAAAAACCTTTCCAGAACTGTATCATTCACCTCCATTTGGTCAAGATATTCAGAGTTATGCTTTGTCCAATTCCAGCAAACTTTCTGCCAGAACAGAGCACTCTGTTTTTGAGATCAAAAGAAGCCTAGTAATTCTCTTCTTTGAAACTTAGTTCAAATGAAGAGTTCGGTAACTATTATGTGCTTTCCAACATCCATTTTTAGTTTGAAAGTTAGTCATGAATGATTTCTTCATAGGAAAGAATACTATTAAGTGTAGTACGGTGACGATGCACCGTAAGACATATGACGGTACTACGTTGCCTCACCAAAGAAAAACCTAACCGTATTTCACCGGCATATACGTATCATTAGGTGGCACTAAAACGGTCACTCGCAAACGTGTTCTACACGCACTACGGTTTTCATGGTTAGCACCTGCATAAGCCACACTCAATCATCAAGCCCGGCAGCACACCGAACCCGGTATCCATACAGTTCGTACACCCGGCCGTCATCACTCGCCCAGGTGTTCTCAAGCCAAACACGCCTTGAGCTACGTGTTCACATTACTGACCACGTGACGGGGTCTCCCAAATTGCAACACGCACGTCAGGGAATGGCGTTGCTCGAATACCACAAACGACATGAAAAGTCGTAGAGGATACTAAAGCGGGTCGGGTTACCTGCCACCCGTGGGGCTCCACCCATCAGCTTGTGCGCACTGGTGGACAGCGCTTACGTGCACCCCCAAGACATAGACGTGCCGAGATGCACGGTTTTCTGACATAACAAATAGGTTAGCTTGCCACCTTCATATTATGCTAATAATAGTACTTATGTGTGCCTAGTACCGTTATCTCACCGTATCCTAAGTTTTTAACGTAATATGATGCTCAATCCATGTGCTATTCCCAACGCAGCTCTGATACCAGCCGAGACAGCCCCGATACCACGCTGCGGGGGACCACAGGACCTCGTCGGGTGGTGCCGTGATATGCGGCACCTAACAGCACACGGGTTGCAGAAATACATCATATTACATAAATAGTTTAGCGGAAGCGTACAAGAATGTTTTACAAATAAGTATATCAGAGTAAGCTACAGCGGAAGACTATCACTCTCACGACTTATCTCTAACTTGGCAACAAAGAAACAGTCCAGCCCGCGGACTGTCTCTTACTAGCAACACGAAGAACAATCTGCAGCGGCGAGGATGCTCTTGAGTAAACGCTCGGAGGTTCCCGAGTCTCATCGGCATCCCTTCTATTAAGCATGAAGTCAAATTCCTGCAAAACAACTTGAATAGCATCCGTGAGCATAACGCTCAGCAAGACTTAACCGTCACCCTAAACATGAAACTCTATGTGAGGCTATGAACCTAAAATAGGATGGCAAAGCATAATTAAACTCGCCTAAAAGTAAATCCTTACTTTCAGGTATTATTTGCAGCAACTTTTAAGTAACCTTGGGCACGCCGCATCAGGAGTTCACAATCAAACAAGAAACGCTTTCCCCCGATGTAAATTGCTCACGGCATAAAGGAATCGAGTTTGCACTAGCCTATTCATCAAGATCCAATACAAAACTAGTTTGATACTTCCAATCAATATGATTAGTTCCTTTCTCATGCAAGTTCTTACTACGTCACGACTGTGAGAACAAGTATGCTTGGTCCATTCCGTGAGCGACGGTGATTTGAATCAATAACACCCGTACTACACGACAAGTACGCCCGTACTCGACGTTGCCTACAGCAACCATCACTGACGTCGTACGCGGCAGCCTTTCTCCCGTTTCACCCCCATTGAATCGATCAAGTCGCCCCATACAGTAGCCACTCTCATGGTGCACCTGCCTACGTGAGCTGTCATGAGAATGTTCCCCACATACTGCACACCGGCCATCCGCCTGAGGCGACCCAAAAAGTCCCAACGACAGCTTCCCGAGGTACATCGGTTTACTGGGTCCCATATAGCCAGCATGAGTCCGGTACACAACTCAAACTTGTTCAACAGGGCTGCATACGGATCGGTCCTTGACCGACACGGACAGGTCTATAGCACCCAGGCCCCTATGTCCTGCTGCCCTTACAACCTTCCGGTCTCAACTTTAACTTCCTAATTCATTTATGAACCAATCCCGTATGCCCCTGTTGTTCCTGAAACTGCGAGTAGCGTCTCACCACTCGACTTCTACCGAACCGTACTTAAGGATGGATGTTCTACACAGTGAAATACACCTACCCAATACTCTATGGGTCATTTGGCTATGCAAGAGGAGTATCAAACACTAGACCTAATGCACAGTTCAAATCTTAACCAAAGGTGAATACAAAATAAAAACTTAATAGCTGTTAAATGCAAACCAGAGCTTGCCTGTTTTGCAGAGTAGTCGTATATAATCAGTTAGTGCCCTTGCTGATCCACTCTTGATTCTCTGGAGCTTGATCCACTTCAATGAATCACTCCTTTGAATCCTCTTCGTTGTGGTTCCTATTGAAATGCATATGCATATGTTTTATAGAATGTAATGGAAAGAAGTTATAGAATTCATTTCTTAGGAACATAAGTTGTGTGGGAAAAGACAAGAATGGCTTGGTTTGCCTCTGTTGTGCAAAGAAACAGAATCGATCTACTTGATTCTAATGTCTTAGTTATATAAACTAACTACTTCCCCTAATGAACATAATATATAAGCTGAAAGGATTTGAGTGCAACTGAAGAACAAGAACTCCAATGGCCTCAAAATTTTTACAGAAGGTTCTATACTACCTAAGGATTTAGCTTGCAAAATTGCAGCTAAGGTGGAATTAAATTGTGTTCTCCATAATTCTCATAATGTCCCTCATGTATATCCACATATACATAAGTATGGAGGACAAGAACAGGAAGTTCTAGGGCTCAACTTGAGCTAATAATTTACATGTGAGTTCCTGGTCACGTTAAAGTCATTTGGTCCAAAATTCAGCCCTTTTACTTGAGTAGTTCTTCCAGAACAATTCTTTAATCATTTCCACTCCAAAGACTTAATTCTGAAGTAATGTACATTTTCATGCTCAAATAAGTGAACTACAATTTCAAGTATGTCTCAGAGAGCTCGCCTAAATTTTCCTATGATTTTTGGAGCTATGGATTGCTCAGGATAGATTTTAGAAGTGGGAAACATTTTCTGACAATGTTTCTGAAATCTTATGAACACAATAGTTTCTATTTAGCAAATTCCTACACCAATGTGCTTCAAATGAGCTGAAATTTTTCTAGAAGGTCAACACTATGCTAAAGAATATTCTGGCAAATTTTGGGGATTTTTGGATAAACCAAACCCCCTCAATAATTCTTTTTCAGAAAACCCTCAAAGAATTCTCCAGAATATAATATTGACTTTCATATAAATCTGAGTTCATATTCGGATAGAACTCATAGAGATGAATCCAACCCAAGTGGAATCGCTCAAATTGGATGTTTCTACAGGGATCTATGAATTTCCAAAGTTTGAGCCCTCACTGGAATTGTTTTCCTACAGAAAATCCTACTGGGCCCGCTTATTTAAATTCCAGCCACTGGAATTGAAGCCACGCCGGGACCATGGGGTTTTGCGCGCCAGCACACGGGATCCCGGCCACACCCGATCACGGGTTTGAATTCTGAGCTGCTGATAGACGGGGCCCACGCTTCGTCTTCTTCCTTCGGCTCCCCTCCCGCGCCCGCGCTTCCCCCCCCCCCCCCTCGCCGGAGCACGCCGGTGCTCGCCGGCCGGCCGTTTCCAGCCACCATCCAAAATGGAACTCGCCGCCACGGGGTTTAGGGCACCGAGGAACATGGCTGTGGGGTCGGTTTAGGCTGCCTGCGACCGAAAAATGGCCGGCGACGTGCGGCAGTTACTGTGGAGGTTCGGCTGCATCGCCCGAGGTCTCCAGTCTGCCAACACCTGTACCGATGAGCCCTACAGCACCAGCACACCTCTAGGAAGATCAGCACGACCTCAAAGCGGCTCGGGAGTGGCTGTAAATAGGTTGTCATCGTGCGACCGAATGGGTCCGCCATGAACAACCCAAGAAGAGCTCAAATTCCGTCGGTCTGAGGCGTTTTCCTGCTATGGATGCAAAAGGAAAAGTGTTCGCCGGCTAATCCAGCATATACGTGCAAAGTTTGATGACTTAAGGAGTAGTAGAGAACGAGAATTTTAAGGAACTGTACCGGGAGCTCGGGTTGAGGCCGCCGGAGAAAAATCTCAGAATTCGCCGGCGAGAGCTCACGACGTGGCTTGAGATTCAGGTGGAAGCAGCGTGGTAGCCGTGCGCTCCTTTTTCCGCCCTTTCTCGGCTGTGAAAGTTGCTGTTGTGCGCTGCCCACGTGCATCCGGTCGTCGGTTGCAACTAGCTCACCGCTGCGGCGGTGGTTCTCGGGCACAGGAGGCCGGAGCTCGGTTGTTTTCGGGTCAGGGAGGTGGAGGCCGAGCTCAGAGCAATGTTTAGCAGCTCGGGGAGGGATGAACGCGGTTGTTTTTCCGTTCTCACGATCGGCTGAGCAGCGAGGGAAGGAAACGGCTCGGTTCCGCGTCGCCCGTGAGGAAGAGAAGACGGATGGTCTTTGCTTCGGCCAGGGGGGGTGATCGAGCCGCTGAACCGCCTCTGGGCACCGCGCGTGGGGGAATGAAGCAGCTGGTGGCGCTGCCGAGACCCCCAGTGCCTCCATGGTGGGAGCTGCTCGTGGCTCACGCGAGCTGTTCGGTGAAATCTCCCACCGAGGCTGAAACTTAGTGTGCAAGGCAGCCTCTTTAGCCCTATGACATGTGGGTCCCACTCCACATTTATTTTTACCCAAATATCTTCTCGAGCTTATCCTCTCAATCCCCAAGATTCTGAATTTAAAGGGTGGCTAGAATTCGAATTCTTCAAATTCAGTTTGAATTTGCAAGAAAAAATCTGAATTTGGTTGAAGTTTGCAAATTCTTCTCTTTACTCCTTTTTGAGCCCACCCTACAAATGGAATGTTTGTGATCAAACTTTTCCCTATAATTCCAATTATATGGCTGCATGTTTATTCAATGTTTTTGGTCACTACATGTGTGAACTTTGAATTTCAAATCTGATTTTTAAACCTACATGCAAAGAGGTATTTAACGCCTTATTGGTTCAACACTTTTAAATAAAAAAAAGTGAGCCTCATTTTGGATGGCCATCCATGTATTACTTTGCACGAAGAAAAGTTTTAGCAAGTCCCATTTTTCATGTCTTTGCCACACATATGAACTCAAAACTTGGTTTTTATTCATACACATTTTTGGGACTTTTACACCTTCGATCCTTCAGCAACCACCGGCGCTGATCACAGGTTTCTTGCGGGCTATACAGCAAAAAGGAGCGCCAAGAAGTGCTCTAGCTGCTCCCCATGCTACACCAGAGAGTGGCGCTCTGTTACGTGCCATTTAGCCGTCGAAGTCGAGGACCGGGAAGGAACCAGCGGAGCTTCGCTTCGGCTCACGGTCGACAGCCCAATCCGGCCATCTTCTCCGTCAACTTGCTACACAAGAAAGGTGCGTGGGGATCCCTAGATGGTGTATCCGCAAACCATTCAGCAAATTATCCACCGTGTAGCAAGAATTTTAGAAAGTTCCAAACCCTAGTGCAACGTACTGAGTTCAGCCAAAACCAAAAATTTGGTTTACACGTTGAATCAATGGCCAAGCTAGTTTGCAAGTAGTTTCTACACCTCCTAGCGTCCCTCCTCGAGGAAGAACCGAGTACAACCATCAAGAAATGCCAGAGTTATAGCCATTTTCATAGCCGTCGGTGCAAAAACGGCTCGGGTCACCGTCGAGAGTGGATTTGCAAGCACTCTTAGCTTCCGAGGCTGCTCATGTTGGGTTCCTTGTGATTCACTGGTGCTCCACGAGCAAACCATGACCCTTGTTGTGCCTCAGAAAGGAAGAACTACATTGCCAGAACCCTAGCCACCGCGGTTGCCGTCGCACGGTCATTTCCGGTCACTGCCGGCAAGCTCCGACCCCGGGGATGAGTTCCTTGTGTCCAAAAAGGTAGAGGCGGCGAGCTGTGGCCCTATAGGAGGCAGGGAAAGCCCTTCCTGCAGACCTCGCCAGAGATCACCGCCACCTGAGCTCGGGCGTGCGCAGGGAAGAAGAAAGGCATTGATGGGGCCCACGTGCAGGGTTTAACCATTTCTTTGAATTTCAGAATTTGGTTCAAACTTCAACTAGCCTAACTTTTGCTAGGGAGTTCCAAATTAAGTGAACAAAATTTTGTTGGATTCAAATTTTTTAGTACCATCCAGCAAAACAAGTGTCAGCTCATGAAACTTATTATTTTTCAAGAATTAATACCCTAAAGTTTAAACTGTTGGGAATTTTATCTGGTGATTGTTTTTTATAGAAAATTCTGAAATTTGGCCAGGAGGTTCATTTGAAAATCCTTGAGTCACAGGAAAAATTTCAGATCCATCCAAGTTCATTAATTCCCCTAATGGTGTGATTAAGTGAACTGCCCTGAGAAAATGGAAAAATGTACAGAAACATTTTGCAGATTTTCTCAAATCTTGATTAGGGCATAACTTCCTCTAGGATTATTCAAATGACATAAACCAGTTCCACTAGAACCATATCAAACTCTAGTTTCCAGAAAGTAATTATTTGAGCCATGAAAATCCCTGAAAATCCTTAGAAGCTCTAGTAATGACCAAATAGACTTTTATTTGTACAGATCTCAAATGAACTTTGTTTAAAATGAAAGTTGGTCAAGTCTCTGGTTAGGACCCTACCAAGACACCATAAAAATTTCAGAGCCAAAGGTGAGGGCTAGCTAGAGTTATGATTTTTACATACTAAGTTCCACACATTGCATTTTGATTTGACATATCATTAATGTGATTACGTATAGTCGCTGAAGGCAAGGAAACCCCGGAAGTGCTGGACTTTGTACTTCCGGACGAGACACTAACTCCTGACCAGCAGCAACAAGGCAAGCCCCAGTTTGCATTTAACAAAGTTTATAAAGTTTTGCTTTATATACACATTTAGCTTGAGGTATGTATGTGCATTAGATATAGGATGGATGAAACCCCAAATGCATAACCAGATTATTCCAACAAGAGTGAGGGTAGTATCTAAGTCCTCGAGTAGTTTATGCTAAGCTTAATGTTTATAGACTTCTGTACAAGTCGAGTAGTTGGAATCTACTCACGAGTATAGACTTCGGGACACACGTGATTGGTTCGAGTGATGTGAGATCACTTTAGTAAGAAAATGAGACTAGGCAGGGGCTAGGACGCAGAAAGAGGAAGTCTTATGGGCGCAGCCCTGTCCATGTCGATTGAGGACCGATCTGTGTGCAGCCCCGCTGAACAAGTTTTGAACGTACCGAAGGCATATCGGATGTAACCTAAACCTCCGGGCGTTGAGGCATAGTACAGCGATTTATAGGTGTAAGTTGAGGGCAGCCAGGTGGGAATCTGCTAACGGGCATAGAGAGATGCTCCGTGTAGGGAACCTCCTTCTCGTTTCGGTGTGACCGGTTCGACATTTGGGCTGTTAGGTGAAAGGTTGTCCCATACGACATCGAGTGAGCGTGCTGTGCAGCTCCACGGGTGGGCGTACGTGATGTGCTATTTGGGTATCCCTGCAGGTGTATATTGAGTCGATTCGCCGTCCCTCGCGGTTATGAGTACCGCTTGTTCATTGTGTCATGACGTAGATAAATTATGGAATATTGTGATTCAGTTCTGCTGATATGTATAAATTATATTGCTACATGTGTGCCACCAAATATTGCTCACTAAATTTCAGTTTCTTGAACTGTTAACTTGTGGCTAAAAGATGAATTAAGGATGAACTTGTAGGCGTGTCCTTTGATGCAATGTGCCATCCTAATTTTGTTATGTCCTGCATGTAGTGTTTCATGTTTAGGAGCGTCGGTTAAGACTTGCTGAGCCATTGCGCTCACAGTTGCTGCTATTGAGTGTTTGCAGGTGAGGACTACCCCATGGACTCGGGGTACGAGTCCACCGGTGAGGGCTACCCTCCGTCAGGGACCACAGCTGAGTGGGAGCCGTACACGCCGCACTGAGCTGAGGAGTGGAGCTAGTGTGGGTTGTCCATAGGGCTGGACAACCGACTTTTGCTAGTTAGGTGGGCGTGAGTTGTATAAATTTAGCTTCTGCTATTGTAGACTCCGTAGATAAATGTAAACTGATGGTTTGTACTACTTTGTACATATTCAGTTTGTTTCCTATGTAATACCTGTGTGCCTTATGGTGTGTGCTGTTGAGTGTCGCATCGTGCGGCACCACCCTCTTAGATCCTGGGCGTACAGGTTTCGGTCCGTCACAGGTGCCTCACACCATCCTACTCTGTTGTATGCAGCAACCTTTCAAAGGAAACCCAAATGCCAAACCGGTCCATCCGTAACAGGAAGGAGGTCCCCACGAGGAGTGTGTTTGTGCCCGCCGGCAGATTTAACCTTGCTACCCTCAACCCACTCCTATAAAACGGTTGGGTAAGCCTCGACATCCAGGTTAACCAATTACATCGGTTTCCTGGTTCCCATGTAGCCAGTATGCATCCAGTACAGTTCAAACTTGTCCAGCAGGGCCGCATACGGCTTGGTCCTCAACCGACACCAACAGGGATACGCACGTGAGACCTCCGCTCACCGCATACTATCCCCCTGCTGGGTCTCAATTTCACATTCTCAAGCCATTCTTTGTTTATTTCTATCCCGTGTTATAAAATCTTATCTCGAGAGTAGATTCCAACTACTCGACAACTACCGAGATCCTAAGAACATTAGCACGTCATTCTCTACTTATCGAGATGTAGACTAACCAACCCTCCATAGGATTTAAAGGTCATGCAAGTGGGGTTTCAATCACCTTAACTCTAATGAAAACATTTAATCCTAGACATAAGTGATACAAAGCAAAACTTTCCAAAAGTAATTAAATGCAAACCGGGGCTTGCCTGGTTGCGAGTCAAATGGGCAGTTAGCTTCTGGTGGGAGCATCTCCAAGGCCTCCGGAGCGTCTTAGACTTCAGTTACTATATGAGCTGCAACAAAATATGCATATAAGTGATAATGATTTATAAGAAGCAAGCTTCTACTAATAGTTACTGCTATTAAGGGTTCTTAATTGGCTTTGGATTTTTTCCAGGAGAGATTAGAATCTATGAGGATGATCTAAGCAAAATTGGAGGAAATTTCATGAAAGCTTGTGGTCTCCGAAATTCCCACAAGTACTTAGGTCTCTGAATTTTGATCTCAAATATGCAGCTTTGACATAGATAACAGTGGAAGATCTAATTATAAAAGGTCTCGCTGGTTCTAGCAAAATTTGTTTCATAATTTTTCGAGCCACCTACAGGGGAAAATGGTTTTTTGATGTTGGGGCAAATCGCTGGAAAAGTTTCTGTTTAAATTTGGAATTTCCAATGAAAGCTGAACTTTGGATCATGGTTTATCCTAGCAAAAGGTGTCCAATGATGCTCAAATTGTTACAGGAGATCACTAGAGTTATGAAGGACCTTATGACCAAAATTGAACAAATTTCATAACAAGGATCTCCTGGAATTAATTCCCAAAAATTTAATTTTGATAATTTTTGGAGAAAACTACATAGCCTCATTACCGGCTGGCCATGCCGTCACATGGATGGAGTTTCGGGAGGCGTTCCGCGGCTATCATATACCTCCCGGGGTTACGGAGAGGAAGCTCCAGGAGTTTCTGGAGCTGAAACAAGGCGAGAGGAGTGCTCATGAGTACTCCAGATCATTCAACCGGCTGGCGCAGTATGCGCCAGAATTTGTGGGAACGGAGGAGCAGAAGCAAAAAAAACATTCTTCCTGGGTCTGAATTCCAAAATGAAGGTCCATCTCACCCAATATAACCGTGGCACATTCAACGACCTTGTTAATGCCGTGATTTTACAGGAAAATGCTCAGCGCGAGCGCGGTTCTGATAAGAGGAAACGCAGCGCGCTGGCAAGCAGCAGTGGTGGGGCGCCACAAAAATACCGCGTGGTGTATCGCTCACCACCCGGACAGAGATGGCAGCCACCGGCGCGACCGCCTCAATTTCGCAGTTGACAATTTAATGCGCCAAGTTTCCGACCATCATATCCACCACAGCAACAGCAGCAGCAAAGGATGGTCCCGCAGGCGCCTCAGTTTCAACCACGTGCACCGGGATTCCGTCCTCAATTCGGAGGGACCCCAACACCTTACACGTGCTTCACGTGTGGCCGTGTCAGGCATATTGCCAAGGACTGCCCCAAGCAGCCACAGGGCAGTGGTGCAGCGCCGTATCAGGGTGACAATCAGCCCCGCAACCAGCCCAAGAAACCAGTACAAAAACCCGGCAACGTCCACCACTTAGCCATCAAAGACGAGCTGGAAGACGAACCCGTCCTCACAGGTACGTTTTATTATTTAGATCATCCTGTAGTCATACTTTTTCACTCCGGTTCTACCCATAATTTCATAAGTCAATCTTATGTTATTAAGTATCACTTGCCTATCATTCCCACAAATAGTTCAGACTTGATTTGCTCTTCGGGTGGGAAAATAACACTGATAGGATGGTCTATAGAGCACCATTACAATTGGGTGGAAATCTATACCTTACTTCTCTAATCATGTTAGAGAGTCAAAAACTCGATGTCATTTTAGGAATCTCATGGCTACATCGCCATGGTGCTGTTCTTGACATCATTCCATGTGTGGCTCATTTAAACTCTCCACTCCATGAACCACATGTTCTTATTCTTGACCGTTCGGTTCAAGAAGTTCCATCCACATATAACACTGAAGCCACAAAGCTTGAGGATATTCGTGTGGTCCGTGAATACCTGGACGTATTTCCGGATGATCTCCCAGGCATGCCACCCAAAAGGGATGTCAAGTTCAAAATCGAACTTGTACCCGGGACGACACCTATATCACGGAGACCGTACAAGATGGCTCCAAATGAGCTAGCTGAATTGAAGGAGCAGCTCAATTATCTGATAAATAAGGGTTTCATTCGACCGAGTTCTTCACCATGGGGATGTTCGGCGCTGTTTGTGAAAAAGAAGGATGTGACACGACCCCACGGTCTTGTCGAGCCAGGGTCACGCTGAGGGGTGCTGCGTTGCACAGAACCGGATAACACACATCAAAGGTACAAAGCAGGAGCAAAGTTTTATTAATAAAAAAAGTTTATGAACATTTGTACAACAATGTATGTTCCGTCTACACTCACGGGTGTAGACTACGCATCAATTTCACGTACAGCCCGTGAACGTGTCCCCGCTAGCACGCACACACACTAACACGGCGGTGTGCACGACTCCCACTCGACGGGGTTCCCCTCCTGGGGTTCCATCTCCTCCTCGGGAGTCCCTTCCTCATAAAATCCTGCAAAAGCTTCAAACACAAGCAGTGAGCACGATGGCTCAGCAAGACTGACCCGTCTCTCTTAAACATGAAACTTCTACATGGAGGGTTATAGGTCACATGAGGTAAAATAAGTTGCAAGGACTCGCCTAATTAGTGGAACCTTACTTTCAAGTTTTAGCAGCAGGTTGTGGTGAACCTTACGCTAAGGCACATGAGAGAGCCGCAATCAAACAAGAAACACATTTCTCTCATGTACTTTGCCCAAAGTTGAAAAGAACTTTAGTTAGTTCTAAACTACAACAAATCATTAACAATCAATGTCCATCTTTCAATCAGCAACGTTTTAACATGTGTCTAGCCTGTTCTTTCTACATCATGGTACAGTGAACAAGTGGTACTCACTGACCATGAGGGATGGCGATTATATTCGGTTTACACCTGCAGGGTTACCCGAATAACCCGTCACGTATGCCCGTACTCCATGTTGCCAACAGCAACCACCAAGGACGTCGTACGCAACCACCTTTCGCCCGTTAGCCAAATGTTGAACCGGTCCAATCGTCCCGAGCAAGAGGTCTCTGCGCGCGCATCCACAGTGCCGCCAACCAATTTACACCTCGAGCTCTCCACCTACCCTCTGAACGACCAGCTATATCTCAACACCCAGCTACCCGAGTTACATCGGTTTCCCGGTTCCCATATAGCCGGTAGGTCTTCGGTACTGTTCTAGCTTGTTCAACGGGCCTGCACACGGCTCGGTCCTCAATCGACACAAGCGGAGCTATAGCACCCAGGCCCCAAAGTCCTGCTGCCCTTACTCTCCGCTCGGTCTCATTTTTCTTGCCATGTGTTTCATTTGCTACCTTTACCCGAGTCGAGTGCCTCTAGCCTATCCTCGCGAGTAGTTCCAACTACTCGACTTGTACCGAATCCTACACTACCCTAGCATTGCAGTAGCTACACGGGGTTTTCAATCCTAATCCCAACCCATGGTTTTCTTGGCTATGCATTTGGGATTTCAAACAAGACTCCAATGCAAGCAGTAAGGGTACTCAAAGTAAGTTCTCAAAACAGTAAAAATTTGTAAAAGGGTTAATGCAAACCGGAGCTTGCCTTGCTGCTCTTGGTCGTAGGCTAGTTGCTCTTCCGGAGTGACGAAGTCTAAGACTTCAGGCTCCTCCTCAACCTTAGCGACTACATGAGGTAACAAGTATATGTATTAATTTAAATGCATTTGAATTGAATTGAAAATTGTGAAGACTATAAGTCCCACTGAACAGACCCAATAACTCTGAAATTTTTATTGTGGTTTGTTTACAACCTAAACAGAGACTTGGCCAAGTTTTAGTTGCAGCAAAGCTCATTTGAGCCCTCCACAAATAATTATGTACTTGACCTTAATTGGAGCTCTTAGGATTTTCTAGAAATTTTCATGGAGCAAGCCATGACTTCCTGAAAGCTAGATTTTCAGAGGGTTCTAATGGAGTTGGTCTTACTTAATTTGAAGGTTCCTAGCTAAAGATATGAGCTAAACAATTTCAGAGAAATTCTGAAAATGTTTCTGGACGTTTTCTATTTTCTCTGGAACAGTTTTATTAATCACACCATTAGGTGGATAAAATTACCTCAAATGAATCTGAAATTTTTATGGTAGCTCAGTAATATTTTGGTGAATATCCCAGCAAAATTTCAGAATTTTCCTTCAAAGGGTTCTCCAGTTAAAATTCTAACCAATTTGAATTTTGAAGAATTAATTCTAGAGAAATAGGGATTTTCATGAAGTGAAACTTAATATGCTGGAAAGTACTCAGAGATCTGAATCCAACAAAATTTGGTTCACTCAATTTGGAGTTGCCTAGCCAAAGTTATGTGGATTTGAATTTTGAACAAAATCTGAAAATCAGGAAAAGTTCAAACTGCTGCGCGTGGAACCCGGGGCTACGTGTCAACTTCTCAGTGGTCGATTTGTAAAAGTCCCAAAACTTGTAAATAGAAAACTTGAGCTATGAAAAAATTTGAGTTTGAATACAAGAAATGGGACTTACAAAAACTTTTGTGTTCCTAATGAGAGTGTTGGCATGTGCAATAGAACTTTGAATTCAGTTTGAATTAAGAGGTGCACTTCAAAAAGAAGGTGGGCATATTCAAAAGAGAAAATTCAAACTGTTGTTTGAAAAAGTGTATTTGCAATAGACAACTCAAATATCAGAGGACATATTTGAATTCCTCAGATCCAAATTATGAGGGAGACCAATTTGGAGGAAATTTGGAGGTGCTTGGATATGAATATCAAGAGGACTTGTAAATTTCATCCAAATTTGAATTCAAATTTGAAACTGAGGCAAAACTGGTCAAATTGCCAAATGACTTTTGGATTTGAGTACCTCATAGCTGAATTTGCAAGGTGCCAAAATTTGGAGATATTTGTGAGAGTTTTGGGGGATAAGAAGAGGGGTGGACCCCACATGTCATAGGGATGAGTAGACTTAATCCCTAAGTATTTGCTCTCTGTTCCTCACTCCACCGAGGCCCTGCCTCCGGCCGACACCCAGCTGCTGCTCCACGCCCCAAAGCTCCACCTCCTGCCTGAATTCTTCACGCTGGCGAGCTGCTCAGGCACTGATATTACCCCCACACAGCTGAGCCAACCGTGTTGGTTTTCCTCCTCACGATCAGCAGCTGCAACGTGTGTGTTTTCCCTCACCGGCGCTGCTCCACTGCTCCCTCTCTCCCGGCCAGCCCAGCGCCCCTCCGGCAGGCTCAAGAGGCCACAGAGATGCGCCAGGAGGTACTGATCCTCATCCCATCGTCCCCCTGCTCTCCCCCGAAGCCGGTTCGCCGGAATTTGAATTTTGGTACCGGCGCACGTATAGAACAGACCGTGTTTAATTCGTGAATTTCTCTCAAACCGATTGATCATACCTCCTACAATTCAAACCACAGCAACTAGATGCCCTAGCGCCCTCCCACACCGAGAACCAAAGAAAACCGACCCTCCTATGCTCTGGGCGACGAGAAATCGTCGCCGGCGGCCAAAACTGCCACGGTCCATGGTGACGACTAGTTTGCAGCCATGTTCTGCACGGTTTGATCTCCGTTCCATGTTCCTAGACCTATAGGGATGCTGTAGGACATCGTAGCTCGCCAGGAGATGCCTTGGACACGCTGAAACGCGTCCATGTCGAGCTCCCGAGCCGCCCCGCCGGTGCCGACCTACCTACAGCCGTTTTCACGCGGGGAAACCTTGCCCGGCAGCTGCGCCACGTTCCCAGGAACATGTAGGGCGAAACAGGAGCTCATTTGGTGGAGAAATGAGTGAGAACGAGCCATGCCAAGTTTTCTGCCGGTGTGCACCCGCGGGCTCCGGCGGGAGGTTGAAGAAGCACCTGACCCGTGGGCCCCACATGTGACTGTGCTGTTTAAAATCAAACAGAGAGTTGTTCAAACTTGTAAAATGCATAACTTGGTGTAGGAAGCTCCAAAAATAGTGAGATAAATTTTGTTGGATTCCTCTAAGAGAGTACTATCCAGGGGTACAGCCCAATATTTATGAAAATCCCTGGTGTTTGCTCATTAATTCATATAAATAAAATTTTGTAGGAATTTTTCCAGGAGCTCTGTTTATTGGAAAATTCCCAAATTTTGGCAGGAGATTCCCACACAAATGACTGAACTCCAGTAAAATTTTCAGAAGCATTGGACCTCATTTGCTTGGCCAAATGTGGTGTTAATTCCTTATGTCTCTGAAAATTGAAAAATAAACAGAGTTCAATTTCAGGATTTTTCCCCCAAACTTTAGAACCTCATAACTTTTGCTAGGAAGCTCCAAAATTAGTGATTCAAATAGGGTTGGATTCAGAATGAAGAGCTCTATCCAAATATGGAACCCAATTTGCATGAAAACCAATAGAAAATTCTGGAGAATTCTTTAAAGCTTTTCAGCAAAAGAATTTTGTAGGGAGTTTGGTTCATCCAAAATTCCCCAAATTTGCCAGGATATTCTTGAGGATATTAGGAGACTCCTGTAAAAGTTTCAGCTCATTTGGAGTTGATTTAGTTAGGGTAATTCTAATTCCAAATTTCTGTATTCAAATAAATACAGAAACATTTTCTGAGAATTTCCAAAACTTGGAAATTCAGTTCTGGGAATTCCTTAGCTTCAAAAATCCTAGGAAAATTCATGCATACTCCTTAGCTATGTATAAAATTATAGTTCACTTGAATTTGCATAAAGTGCAAATTTAATCAGAATTAATTTCTTTTTGCTTAAATGCTTAGGGAATTGTTCTGGGTGATCCACTTAGTGAAATGATCTGAATTTTGGTCCAGAGGACTTTCTTGTGACAAGGAACTCCCAAAAAAATTCCCAGCTCCATTGGAGCCCTGGATCATTAGTGTTCTGTTCAACCATTAGTTGATCCCCCACCCAAGTGATGAACCCCACTTCTCACTTGATGATAGTGCTCAAACACACACCTAAACCACCACCCCAGTGTCATTTTAAATTCTTGAACAGAGTTCCAGTTTTAAACTTGGCTTTAGCATTTGTTAGCAAAAAGTTTTATAATTGAACATGTATGCATATTCATAACGTGTAGTGATTAAACGTGGAAAGTGAAGAAGGAGGAGGTGAACTTGGATCAAGGAACAAGAAGGGCAGGAGTGAACTTCAATACATCAGAAACTGACTTTCTTTCAACTGACATTAGTCACCTGCAAAACCAAGGCAAGCCCCGGTTTGCACTTAAGTTATTTTCTAAAGTTTTTACTTTGTTCACTACTATGGGTCTCAGTTTGTATGTGCATTAGGTCAAGGATGTTTTATACCCCACTTGCATAACCAAAAATGAACCCTTGGATCAAGGGTAGAATTATGTCATTGCTGTAGAATAAGGCCATGCTAATTAGACCAGGGCATCCGGTAGAAGACGAGAAGTTGGAAACTACTCACGAGCTATAGTTCAGAATATCATAAGTGTGGTTGGGGAAGGAAGCAAACTAAAGTTTACATTTCTAAAGATGAGACCGGGCAGAGGGGTTAGGCTGCGACAAGACGAGGTCTTGGTCGAGTAGCTCTGCCTGTGTCGGTTAAGGACCGATGCGTATGCCGCGTCCAGGAGCAAGTATTGAGTTGTGTACCGGATGCTTACTGATATATGGGAACCAGGAAACCGATGTACCATGTTCACTGGATTGTAGAGGCATACCACATCGTCTCGTTAGACCTATGAGTCCGAGACGGCGCGACCGGTTCTACAGTTTAGTGTCCTGAGAAAGGTTGCCACATACGACGTAATGAAGGACGCCAGAGTTGGGTCTTCAGAGGCGGGCGTATGCGTCGAGTTATCCGGGTAGTGTTTGATTCGAATCACCGTCCTTCGCGGTTATTGAGTACCGCTTGCTCCCATGTTGTGACGTAGTAATCAACTTGTGTGGAAACAGTTTGCAAAAAGTATAATTGCTGCTATGATTATGTTAAGTTGCATGAAAACCATGTGTGAAGTAGAAATAGTGCAAACTAAAGTTATTTTTCCACCTTGGGATGAGTAACATTGGAATGAAGCGTTTCTTGTTTGATTGTGGAGTTCCAATGTTACTGGGCGCAAGGTCACTATGCTATTGGGTGCCGCATAACACGGCACCAGCCAATGCGATTCCTCGGGCGAGGTGGCACGACCCCGTGATCGGGACCGGGCCCCCTTAGCGTGGTATCAGAGCCGCATTGGTAATAGCGCACGGAATAAGGATCGTATTACGACAAAAACTTAGGATACGGTGTGGAAACGATATTAGGCCCACATAAGGACTATAGTAGTATAGTTACTTAAAGTGGCATGACTAACCTACTTGTTATAATTCTGAATTTTGATTCTGTAACGACGCACCTACGCTCAGGTAAGCATGGTAAGGAACGCCACCGAAAGCGGTTCAATTCCGGTTAGCTCTCCTGACGAGGAAAGTGGTTCAGGGCTAGGTCTCACAGCTTGGTGTGAGACGTCAATATGAAACTCTTGGACTCTCCATGTTCCTGAGTTCATATGAAACGCTGATCCCTAGCGTGCATTAGGCAAGTAAGTGGAGACCCCATCGCGTGGTCAGTAACGCGATAGTGTGTTAGTCTGGAAATAGCCCAGGAGGACAGACGCAGCGCTTGCCATCGGCGTGCCCTGCAGGGCAGTAGGTGGTATCCGTTGGGTTGATAACATTCCCAACAGTGACGACCCGTTCATGACATACTCGGGTTCCCCGTCGTGTGGTGTTGAAACACGATCACGTACCTTGAGACGTGACTTAACTCAAGGACGGCCATATGACAATGATACGGGCGTTTGTATTTACTTTCAAATATGAAACTGCCTGAAATGAAACAACCTTTGAGTGCACCACTATTGAGTGTTCTTCTGCAGGTACTAACCACGTACGTATCCCATGTAGTACACGTGTGCGAGAGACCGTCTTAGTGCCACTGATAAAACGTATATGCCGGTATAATCCGGTTTAGGATTTTCTTTGGTGAGGCTACGTAGTACCGGCATGTTCTTACGGTGCATCGACATCGTACTACACTTAATAACCTCTTCCCTATTAAGAAATAATTCATGAGCTAACTTTCAACTAAAATTGGAAGTTTGAAATAAGTATTAGTTACTGAACTCTTATTTTGATCTAAGATTCAAATGAGAGTATAACTAGGTGTCAACGTTTTCAAAAACAGAGTGCTCTGTTTCTGGCAGAAATTCTTGCTGGACTTTGACAGAGCATAACTCTGAGTATATTTAACCAATCAAGGTGTATGATACAGTTATGGAAAGATTTTCAAGTGCTATACAATTTATTTGTATACCTCCAGAGCAGAATCACACGTTAAATTGGTGAAAATCCCAGTTGAAGGCAAACTGTTCAGAACCAGGACAGTAGCAAAAACCTCTCTGGACCTTTCTGTTTTTAAGCCATAACTTCCTCTAGAAAAATCCTTAAGGAGCACATAAGTACTTGTTGGAAAGCTACTGAAGTTTACTAAAACTTTGGTATTGAACTCAAGTCAAGAATCTGTTGATAACTTGAGTAAAATTTGGAGTTTGTGTGAGCTGGTCAGGGTAGTCCCGCTGATTAGCTTAGCGTACATAAGATTTGTTTAAACATGAATGTGGTTGTGCTTTCATAAAGTTCATGACATGTTCATGTTTTACTTATCTTTACTTACTACTGGGATAGAATTTTGATTGACTCAAAATTTTGTTTCGTGCAGTATGGTACGTACACATTCTCAAATGGAGCTTGGAGGTTCAAGTCGAGGTGGGAATGACTCGACCTCATCACAAGAGCCATCGCCAACCGGATTGGCGGAAATTATGGCCAAAATGAATGAAACTCTTCAAACTCTAGTTCAGCAAGGCATAGATCGAGAAGCTCAACGTCACATGCCAACCAAGAGCACGTATCTGGATATCTTGGCGACACAACCGCCGGTATTCTCCGAGGCGGCTGACCATTGTGAAGCAAACCACTGGTTACGTGTCATTGAGTCCAAGTTTGGGTTGATCCAATGTGATGAATTCTCGAAGACTCTATATGCCGCTCAGCAGCTTCACGGCTTTGCTGGAGCATGGTGGGCAGAGTACCTTGCTGTCCAACCAGCAGGGCATCGTGTCACATGGACGGAATTCCATGCTGCATTCCGTGCTCGTTTCATCCCTGCCGGCATAATGCAGACCAGTCATGATGAGTTCTGGAGTCTGAAGCAAGGGGACAGAAGTGTTATTGAGTATGCGAAGGAATTCAATCGCTTAGCTCAATATGTCCCTGACTATGTGAAGTCACCAGCCATGAAGGGTTATCATTTTTATCGAGGGCTGACGGCTAGGCTGCGATGTGAATTGGCTCAAGTTAGCCAAGAGAATTTTGATGAGTTTGTGAGCTGTGCTATCGCTCAAGAATATTATTCCAATCTCTACCTCAAAGAAAAGAGGGAGAGGGACTCATCACAGGATGAAGACAATCGTCTACCCCAGAAGTATCGGTTGGTAATCCGCTCACCTTCCGGTCGAGAGATTCCACAAGAGGTGCAATCATTCTGGGAGTGTGACGACTCTTCTACTCCACAGAGGTCATATTCACCTCCACCGCAGCAGCAAATTATTTCTTATGCACCTCAGTATCAACAAGGTGCATCAGAATATTATTTCCCTCAAGAGGTTGAAGATGAACAAGGTGATTTCTCAGCTGAGCCAAGTGCTGTCCCACTTCAGCTTGACAATGATTTGAAGGTCAATAAAGCAACTGAACCGAGCAGCAACAATGTGTCTGCGGGTCCAGTTCCACAGAGCGATCTTGGGCAGCAAAGAAAAACTATGTCCAAAGTGGGGACAGTTAATTATGTGTCAGTCGATGATCTGCCAAAAGGAGGACCTGTTCTTGCCGGCAGGATCACCTTAAATGACAAGCCGGTTGTCATTTTATTCGACTCTGGTGCAACACATAACTTCATTAGCAGGGCAACGGTAATCCAGGATCAGATCTCCACCACTGTCACAAAAGGTTCATACCTTATTCATTCGCCAGGTGGAGACATATCGACTAATGAAGTCGTCTCTCGAGCACCACTCTGCTTGGGTGGAAAAATTTATCCTACCACCCTCATCATTCTCGAAGACCAGGGAATCAATGCTATATTGGGAATATCATGGTTGACCTTCCATAAGGCTGTTCTGGACATCGAGAACAGGAGTGTTCACTTGGACTCTCCACTTCACGGACGTCAAACATTGTACCTCGGTGAAGCGATTTCCAAAGACCCGGAAGTATGTAATGCCGAGGTGTGCAAGTTAGAAGACATTCCGGTAGTCCGTGAATATCCGGACGTGTTTCCCGAAGATCTTCCAGGCTTACCACCTGAGCGCGAGGTGGAATTCAAAATAGAGTTGATGTCGGGAACCACGCCAGTCTCTCGGAGACCCTACAAAATGGCTCCGAGTGAGTTAGCAGAATTGAAGGAGCAACTCAAAGATCTGATGGACAAGGGATTTATTCGTCCAAGTTCATCACCATGGGGTTGCTCATCTTTGTTTGTGAAGAAGAAGGATGAGACGCTGAGGCTATGCGTCGACTATCGTCCTTTGAATGTTGT
The DNA here is from genome assembly GCA_030760725.1 of Neostapfia colusana. Lineage (NCBI taxonomy): Eukaryota > Viridiplantae > Streptophyta > Magnoliopsida > Poales > Poaceae > Neostapfia > Neostapfia colusana. Next base: position 56,739,443 of record JASWHV010000009.1, read on the forward strand.
GACCATAAAGAACAAGTATCCACTACCAAGAATTGATATCCTCTTCGATCAGCTAGTGGGTGCTAAAGTCTTCTCCAAGATGGACTTAAGGTCGGGATATCATCAAATCAAGATCCGAGCGGAAGATATCCCGAAAACAGCATTCTCGACAAGATATGGACTCTATGAGTATCTTGTCATGTCATTTGGGTTGACCAATGCTCCGGCTCACTTTATGTACCTTATGAACTCGGTGTTCATGCTGGAGCTGGATCAGTTCGTCGTGGTATTCATCGACGACATCTTGGTCTATTCCAAATCTGAAGAGGAACACGCTAAACATTTGCATATTGTGCTCCAACGACTGCGAGATCACAAGCTCTATGCAAAGTTTAATAAATGTGAATTCTGGATCAACCAAGTGCCATTTCTTGGGCACATTATTTCAGCAGCAGGCATTGCTGTTGATCCAAGCAAGATTGAACAAGTGCTGAAGTGGAAGTCTCCAACATCAGTCCATGAAGTTCGTAGCTTCTTGGGTTTGGCGGGATATTATCGGAGGTTCATCCCGAGCTTCTCAAAAATCTCCAAACCTATGACGGAGCTACTGAAGAAAGGCATCAAGTATGATTGGAGCAATCCATGTGAGGAAGCTTTTCAAGCGTTGGTGAAACACCTCACAACAGCCCCGGTTCTAGCTCAACCGGATACAACCAAGCCTTTTGATGTTTATTGTGATGCATCCAGCGTCGGGCTTGGTTGTGTACTGATGCAAGGAGGACGTGTGGTCGCATATGGATCACGGCAATTACGGAATCATGAGCAACATTATCCAACTCATGATCTCGAACTGGCTGCCGTGGTGTTAGCTTTGAAGATGTGGAGACATTACCTATTGGGAAATCTGGTTCATCTCTACACCGACCACAAAAGTTTGAAATACATATTCACTCAGAAAGAGTTGAATATGCGACAACGGCGATGGTTGGAGCTGATCAAGGACTATGAGATTGAAATTCATTATCATCCGGGCAAGGCAAATGTGGTTGCCGATGCACTCAGCCGGAAGTCTCATATTCATAACCTAACCATTACGCCGATAGAAGAGGAAGAACCAAGTCTCTACTTGGTTCCATATGGAGCTTTGCATAATCTAGCTCTCATACCCACAATAAGAGAGGAGGTGATGGAAGCTCAAAGGAGAGACAAGGGCATGGCTCATATCAAAAGGAGGTTAAAGAACGGGGAGATGAAATGTTTCCGGTTAGATGAGGAAGATACCTTGTGGCTCAAGGACCGGATAGTCGTACCCCGTGATATGAGGCTGTGGAAGAAAATTTTGGATGAGGCTCACTTATCCAAATTTTCTATTCATCCTGGCAGCAATAAAATGTACCAAGACCTCCGGAAGAAGTTTTGGTGGACAAGTATGAAACGTGAAGTTGCAAAATACGTTTCAGAATGTGATATGTGTCGAAGAGTTAAGGCCGACCATGTGAAGAAGTCGGGCCTGCTGCAACCGCTACAAATACCGGCATGGAAGTGGGAAGACTTGAGTATGGATTTCATCGTTGGGTTGCCGATGACCTCCCACCACCATGACTCGATTTGGGTAATCGTTGATCGATTAACCAAATCAGCACGTTTCATTCCGGTGCATACCAACTACAGCGCCACGCAGTATGCGGAGTTGTACATAGCACGAATCTTATGCCTGCACGGAGTTCCCCGTACCATTGTCTCCAATATAGGATCGCTGTTCATATCCCGTTTCTGGGAACAGCTACACACATCCTTGGGAACTAAATTGATTCGAAGCTCCGCGTATCACCCTCAAACCGATGGACAAACTGAGAGGGTGAATCAAATACTTGAAGATATGCTGAGAGCATGTGTGATCCACCACGGTAAGAGCTGGGACGATCACTTACCGTTGGCAGAGTTCTCATATAACAACGGATATCAATCAAGTATCAAAATGGCGCCTTATGAAGCTCTCTACGGCCGGAAATGCCGCACACCCTTGAACTGGTGTGAATCCGGCGAGAGAGTTATTTACGGGATTGATCTCGTAAATGAAGCCGAAGAGCGGGTAAGGCTTATTCAAGCAAATCTGAAAGCCGCTCAGTCCAGGCAAAAGAGCTATGCGGATAAGAGACGTCGTCCTCTGAACTTTCAAGGTGGAGACCACGCCTACCTCCGCGTATCTCCTATGAAGGGTATTCACTGATTCGGAGTGAAAGGGAAACTAGCTCCACGTTTTATCGGTCCCTTCGCCATCATTGAAAGGTGTGGACCCGCGGCATACCGTTTGGAGCTACCGGCAGCCTTAGCCGGAGTGCATAACGTCTTCCATATATCTCAGTTGTGGAAGTGTGTAAAAGTTCCAACGGAGATTCTCACGGATGACGTAGCAGATTTGAAGCCGGACCTCACCTATGTTGAGCATCCAACCCGGATAATTGACGAAAAGACTCGCGAGACCAGAAGCCAGACGCTGTGATTTTTCAAGGTGCTATGGAAAAATCACACGTCCGATGAAGCTACATGGGAAAGCGAGGAGTATTTGCAACGAAATCATCCAGAGTTGTTAGAGGCGTATGTTGAGTAACTGTCCTCTCCACATTGTCCTTAATCATGAATCCCGGGACCAGATTCTTTTTAAGGGGGGAGGAATGTAAAAGTCCCAAAACTTGTAAATAGAAAACTTGAGCTATGAATAAAGTTGAGTTTGAATACAAGAAATGGGACTTACAAAAACTTTTGTGTTCCTCATGAGAGTGTTGGCATGTGCAATAAAACTTTGAATTCAGTTTGAATTAAGAGGTGCACTTCAAAAAGAAGGAGGGCATGTTCAAAAGAGAAAATTCAAACTGTTGTTTGAAAAAGTGTATTTGCAATAGCCAACTCAAATATCAGAGGACATATTTGAATTCCTCAGATCCAAATTATGAGGGAGACCAATTTGGAGGAAATTTGGAGGTGCTTGGATATGAATATCAAGAGGACTTGTAAATTTCATCCAAATTTAAATTCAAATTTGAAACTGAGGCAAAACTGGTCAAATTGCCAAATGACTTTTGGATTTGAGTACCTCATAGCTGAATTTGCAAGGTGACAAAATTTGGAGATATTTGTGAGAGTTTTGGGGGATAAGAAGAGGGGTGGACCCCACATGTCATAGGGATGAGTAGACTTAATCCCTAAGTATTTGCTCTCTGTTCCTCACTCCACCGAGGCCCTGCCTCCGGCCGACACCCAGCTGCTGCTCCACGCCCCAAAGATCCACCTCCTGCCTGAATTCTTCATGCTGGGGAGCTTCTCAGGCACTGATATTACCCCCACACAGCTGAGCCAACCGTGTTGGTTTTCCTCCTCACGATCAGCAGCTGCAACGTGTGTGTTTTGCCTCACGGGCGCTGCTCCACTGCTCCCTCTCTCCCGACCAGCCCAGCGCCTCTCCGGCAGGCTCAAGAGGCCACAGAGGTGCGCCAGGAGGTACTGATCCTCATCCCATCGTCCCCCTGCTCTCCCCCGAAGCTGGTTCGCCGGAATTTGAATTTTGGTACCGGCGCACGTATAGAACAGACCGTGTTTAATTCGTAAAATTCTCTCAAACCGATTGATCATACCTCCTACAATTTAAACCACAACAACTAGATGCCCTAGCGCCCTCCCACGCCGAGATCCAAAGAAAACCGACCCTCCTATGCCCCGGGCGACGAGAAATCGTCGCCAGCGGCCAAAACTGCCACGGTCCACGGTGACGACTAGTTTGCAGCCATGTTCTGCATGATTTGATCTCCGTTCCATGTTCCTAGACCCATAGGGATGCTGTAGGACATCGTAGCTCGCCGGGAGATGCCTTGGACACGCTGGAACGCGTCCATGTCGAGCTCCCGAGCCGCCTCGCCGGTGCCGACCTACCTACAGCCGTTTTCACGTGGGGAAACCTTGCCCGGCAGCTGCGCCACGTTCCCAGGAGCATGTAGGGCGAAACCGGAGCTCATTTGGTGGAGAAATGAGAGAGAACGAGCCATGCCAAGTTTTCTGCCGGTGTGCACCCGCGGGCTCTGGCGGGAGGTTGAAGAAGCACCTGACCCGTGGGCCCCACGTGTGACTGTGCTGTTTAAAATCAAACAGAGAGTTGTTCAAACTTGTAAAAATGCATAACTTGGTGTAGGAAGCTCCAAAAATAGTGAGATAAATTTTGTTGGATTCCTCTAAGAGAGTACTATCCAGGGGTACAGCCCAATATTTATGAAAATCCCTGGTTTTTGCTCATTAATTCATATAAGAAAAATCTTGTAGTAATTTTTCCAGGAGCTCTGTGTTTTGGAAAATTCCCAAATTTTGGCAGGAGATTCCCCCACAAATGACTGAACTCCAGTAAAACTTTCAGAAGCATTGGACCTCATTTGCTTGGCCAAATATAGTGTTAATTCCTTATGTCTCTGAAAATTGAAAAATAAACAGAGTTCAATTTCAGGATTTTCCCCCAAACTTTAGAACCTCATAACTTTTGCTAGGAAGCTCCAAAATTAGTGATTCAAATTGGGTTGGATTCAGAATGAAGAGCTCTATCCAAATATGCAACCCAATTTGCATGAAAACCAATAGAAAGCTCTGGAGAATTCTTTAAAGCTTTTCAGCAAAAGAATTTTATAGGGAGTTTGGTTCATCCAAAATTCCCCGAATTTTGCCAGGATATTCTTTTGGATATTAGGAGGCTCCTGTAAAAGTTTCAGTTGATTTAGTTAGGGTAATTCTAATTCCAAATTTCTGTATTCAAATAAATACAGAAACATTTTCTGAGAATTTCCAAAACTTGGAAATTCAGTTCTGGGCATTCTTAGCTTCAAAAATCCTAGGAAAATTCATGCATACTCCCTTAGCTATGTATGAAATTATAGTTCACTTGAATTTGCATGAAAGTGCAAATTTAATCAGAATTAATTTCTTTTTGCTTAAATGCTTAGGGAATTGTTCTGGGTGATCCACTTAGTGAAATGTTCTGAATTTTGGTTCAGAGGACTTTCTTGTGACAAGGAACTCCCAAGAAAATTCCCAGCTCCACTGGAGCCCTGGATCATTAGTGTTCTGTTCAACCATTAGTTGGTCCCCCACCCAAGTGATGAACTCCGCTTCTCACTTGATGATAGTGCTCAAACACACACCTAAACCACCACCCCAGTGTCATTTTAAATTCTTGAACAGAGTTCCAGTTTTAAACTTGGCTTTAGCATTTGTTAGCAAAAAGTTTTATAATTGAACATGTATGCATATTCATAACGTGTAGTGATTAAACGTGGAAAGTGAAGAAGGAGGAGGTGAACTTGGATCAAGGAACAAGAAGGGCAGGAGTGAACTTCAATACATCAGAAACTGACTTTCTCTCAACTGACTTTAGTCACCTGCAAAACCAAGGCAAGCCCCGGTTTGCACTTAAGTTATTTTCTAAAGTTTTTACTTTGTTCACTACTATGGGTCTCAGTTTGTATGTGCATTAGGTCAAGGATGTTTTATACCCCACTTGCATAACCAAAAATGAACCCTGGGACCAAGGGTAGAATTATGTCATCGCTGTAGAATAAGGCCATGCTAACTAGACCAGGGCATCCGGTAGAAGACGAGAAGTTGGAAACTACTCGCGAGCTATAGTTCAGAATATCATAAGTGTTGTTGGGGAAGGAAGCAAACTAAAGTTTACATTTCTAAAGATGAGACCGGGCAGAGGGGTTAGGCTGCGACAAGACGAGGTCTTGATCGAGTAGCTCTGCCTGTGTCTATTAAGGACCGATGCATATGCCACGTCCAGGAGCAAGTATTGAGTTGTGTACCGGATGCTTACTGATATATGGGAACCAGGAAACCGATGTACCAGGTTCACTGGATTGTAGAGGCATACCACATCGTCTCGTTAGACCTATGAGCCCGAGACGGCGCGACCGGTTCTACAGTTTAGTGTCCTGAGAAAGGTTGCCACATACGACGTAATGAAGGACGCCAGAGTTGGGTTTTCAGAGGCGGGCGTATGTGTCGAGTTATCCGGTTAGTGTTTGATTCGAATCACCATCCCTCGCGGTTATTGAGTACCGCTTGCTCCCATGTTGTGACGTAGTAATCAACTTGTGTGGAAACAGTTTGCAAAAAGTATAATTGCTGCTATGATTATGTTAAGTTGCATGAAAACCATGTGTGAAGTAGAAATAGTGCAAACTAAAGTTATTTTTCCACCTTGGGACGAGTAACATTGGAATGAAGCGTTTCTTGTTTGATATTGGAGTTCCAATGTTACTGGGCGCAAGGTCACTATGATTATGGCTAAAACCTGAAAGTTAAGGATGAACTCATAGGCGAGTCTTTTCGCAAAAGACAGGTTTAAGTCTTAGGTCCCTTTCATGTAGAGTTTCATGTCTTATGAGAGACGGTTAAGTCTTGCTGAGCCTTTGTGCGCACTCTTTCTATATAAGTGGTTTTGCAGGTAAACATCAACGCTATAAAGAAGGTTGTCCGGTGAGACTCGGGAACTTCCGAGTCATGTCACACTTGGAGAACCTAGCCGCTGCCATGTCTTCGTGTTGCTAGCGAGAGGAGTCCGCGGGCTGGATCTCTTTCTCGAGTGCTTCGTAGTTATTCAATGTGAGCTGGTTATAGACTTCCGCTGTAGCTATTTTATTTAAATTATTTACAAAGAATAATTGTAAGCTTCCGCTTTTGATTTATGTAATATTGTGTTCCTTATATGTGTGCTGTTGGGTGCCGCATAACACGGCACCACCCAATTCAATTCCTCGGGCGAGGCGGCACGGCCCCGTGATCGGGACCGGGCCCCCTCACGATACACGGGCCACAGAATCTTTCATGCGCAGCCACACCCGATCCATGCCATAGCGAATCCCGGTTTACAATATCTCCTGCTGACGCATGGGACCGGGGGCTTTACCACCGGCCTCACGCGCTCGGCCGCTGCGACCCCTCACCGGAAAGAGCTCACCGGTGGCCTCTGTGGTGCGCCAAACTCCATGATTCTGGCTGCCTCTGCCTAAATCCACCCGGGGAACATGATGCTGGGCTCAGCTCGTCATGAAAATCACCGGCACATAGTCGGCGACGATCGGCGTCTTCGGAAGGACTTCGGCCGTGTCGGCCGACCTTCCTAGCACCCCAACCGACCGAGCAAAAGGCCGGAAAGCATCAGTGGCCCCCTAAGGAAGCTCGGCATGGGCTCGGAGCAGCTCGGGAGAGGTCCGAAGTAGGCTCTAACCGTGCGCCCGATGCTTCTCGCATGATCCGCCGTCGGCAAGCTTTGAAATACGCCATGTACAGGAGTCCTCATGATATAGGTTGTGAAAGCAAATTGTGCGCCACTAAGTCTAGGTGGTGTAGGAACAGATTGAGACTCTCTAAACCTTTCTGGAGTGCGAATTCGGTGGAGCCGCACCCGAAGGTCGGTCTGCACCGAGTGAAAGGGAAAACAGAAATTCGTCGCCGACGATCAAGCACTTGGGCTGTGGCTCGGGGGTGAGCAGCACCGGTCCCTAATGCGTCCAGGGACGCCCTAGATTGGGTGTAACACCCTCCTGTTTGTGCTGTCCACGGGAGCCCGAGGTACGACGGACATAGGTCCCCAAAAAGAACTCTCGACCTTGTCGAGATCATCCGAGTTCAACCAATTTCCAGCGATGGGGAAGGAGAAAGAGAGCCCTTCGTACCATTTTACAGCTTGGGGGGATAGAGAGGCTGTGGTCGTGGGCTTCTCCAATCAACCGAGAGAGAGCGGCGGCGAGAGCTGTTTTTCTAGCGCGAGGGAGCAGAGGATCAGCCGAATACTCCACTCACTGGCTTGGGCTCGGGGATAAGAAGGCGGGGGCGACGTCGGTCGACGCGGCCAGCCCGAGCAGGAGCTGTCCCGGCGATCAGCTCGGTGGCGCCCTCGGAGGAAGCCCGAGAAACCGAGTGTTGAATCTTCAGTCGGTTGAATTTGCTTTAGTGGCTGACATGTGGGTCCCACCCAGGGGTTTAACCTCTGAAATTAACTTTTCTCCACTGCTCTAAACAGTAGAGACCAAATTAACCTCAGGCATTTGAATTATCTACCCTTGGGCCATTTGAATGGGATAGAATTCAAATTGGTTTTTGTTTGACTAAATTTCAGCACATATGCAGTTTGAAATTCAAATAAAGTTTGAATTTGCTAAACTTAGCTCATGTCAAGATCATCTCCAAATGTAGTGGAAATTGGTGTGTGAGTTCACAAAAATGTGCTGAGTAAGAATATGTCTCTCACTTTTGAATTCATGGGATGAAAACAGTTTGAATTTGAATTTGAGTTCAAACCACCCTCTTTTTAGTTGTACCCAGAAGACCTCAAAAAGGTTTTGGATCTGGGTGAAATTTGGCATGGACATTCCTAGCAAGGTGTAGGACTTTTTCATATGCCCAGTCCCTATATGATGCATGTGGGAAATGCCACTTTGGCATTTTGTGAGTTTGTTCTCTAATGAGCATGTTGATGGTAGTTACTTGCTCTTCAAATGTATTCATCAAGGTTCTTCAAATGAAGTGTGTGGGTGGTGATGAACACTTTGAATATGTGCCAAAAACTTAGGCCCTTACAGGATGAAACCTTGAGGTTGCGTGTGGATTACCGACCTCTCAACGCCGTCACCATCAAGAATAAATATCCACTGCCCCGCATCGATATTCTATTCGATCAACTTGTGGGTGCGAGTGTATTTTCAAAGATGAATCTTCGCTCCGGATTCAACAAATTAAGATCCGACCGAAGGACATTCCGAAGACGGCCTTCTCGACGAGATATGGGTTATATGAATATCCCATCATGTCTTTTCGTATCACCAACGCCCCGGCACATTTCATGCACCTCATGAACTCAGTGTTCATGACGGAGCTGGACATGTTCGTGGTGGTGTTCAAAGATGGCATCTTGGTTTATTCCAAGGCGCCATCTTGATGCTGGCTTGGTACCCATTGTTGTACGAGAACTCGGCCAACGGCAAGTGATCATCCCAATTCTTGCCGTGGATGATAGCGCATGCTCGTAGCATATCTTCTAGAATTTGGTTTACCCGCTCAGTTTGTCCATCCGTTTGCGGGTGGTATGCTGAACTACGGATCAGCTTCATCCCCAATGCAGTGTGTAGCTGATCCCAAAAACGGGACACAAATAAAGTGCCCCAATCCGATATGATGGTACGGGTACATCGTATAATCATAGGATCCGTGAGATGTACAGTTCAGCATACTTCTTGGTGTTGTAGTTGGTGTTGACCGGGATGAAATGGGCAACTTTGGTGAGCCAGTCGACGATCACCCACACAGAATCATGCTTCTGAAAAGTGGTGGGTAAACCGACGATGAAGTCCATGCTCACATCCTCCCACTTCCAGGCAGGAACGCCTAGTGGTTGTAACAGTCCCAGTTTCCGCATATGATCTGCCTTCACCCTGCGACATGTATCACACTCGGACACGTACTTTGCGATCTCCCGCTTCATCCGTGTCCTCCAAAACTTGCTTCTGAGTTCTTGATACATTTTGTTGCTGCCGGGGTGAATAGAAAATTTTGACAAGTGAGCCTCATCAAAGATTTTCCTACGTAATTCCAGGTTACAGGGTACGACAATCCGGTCCTTGAACCATGGGACGCCGTCTCCGTCCTTTCAGAAACCTTTCAGCTCCCCACTGTCTATACGTCTCTGCAAATGCGACATGCCCTTGTCATGTTTCTGAGCAGCCGCTATCTCTTCACGGATGGTGGGGATCAAAGCTAAGTTGTAGAGAGCTCCGTGTGGAATCACATGCAGTGGTGGTTCGCTCTCTTCCAATGGTGTGATGGTCAGATTGTTGACGTGTGACTTGTGGCTCAGCGCATCTGCCACTACGTTTGCCTTGCCGGGGTGATAATGGATCTCTATTTCGTAATCCTTTATCAATTCTAACCATCTTCGCTGCCTCATGTTCAGCTCCTTTTGAGTGAATATGTACTTGAGGCTTTTGTGGTCGGTATATAAATGTACGAGGTTACCGAGTAGGTAGTGCCTCAACATTTTAAGTGCAAGTACCACGGCAGCAAGCTCCAAGTCGTGAGTTGGATAATTCTGCTCATGGTTTCTGAGCTGCCGTGATCCATACGTGACCACCCTTCGGTCTTGCATCAGCACACATCCGAGCCCAATGCCGGATGCATCGCAGTACACATCGAACGGTTTTGTTGTGTCTGGCTGCGCCAAAACCGGTGCTGATGTTAGGTGCTAGACTAAAGCCTTGAATGCTGCTTCACATGCTGGACTCCAAACACATTTGGTAGCCTTCTTCAGCAGCTCCGTCATCGGCTTGGCAATCTTCGAGATGTTCGGAATGAACCTCCGATAATATCCCGCGAGTCCGAGGAAACTCCGTACCTCATGAACAGTTCTCGGGGACTTCCAATTCAGCACTTGTGTGATCTTACTCAGGTCTACAGCGATGCCCTCCGCTGAGATAATATGCCCGAGAAAAGGCACTTGCGATATCCAGAACTCACACTTGCTGAATTTCGCGTATAGCTTGTGATCCCGCAGCCATTGCAAGACTATATGCAGATGTTTCTTGTGCTCTTCCTCCGACTTGGAATATACCAATATGTCGTTGATGGAGACCACGACAAACTTATCCAGTTCCGGCATGAATACCGAGTTCATCAAATACATGAAGTGAGCTGGAGCATTGGTGAGGCCGAAGGACATGACCAGGTACTCATAAAGTCCGTACCTCGTCGAGAAAGCCGTTTTTGGAATATCCTCAGCCCGTATCTTAATCTGGTGGTACCCGGATATTAAGTCCATCTTGGAAAAGATCTTTGCTTCGACCAACTGATCAAAAAACATGTCGATCCGTGGCAACGGGTACTTGTTCTTGATGGTTACAGCGTTTAATGGACGATAGTCCACGCAAAGCCGCAACGTCTCATCTTTCTTCTTCACAAATAATGCCGAACAGCCCCATGGCGGAGAGCTCGGACTAATAAAACCCTTCTCCAACAAGTCCGTTAGCTGGGTCTTCAGTTCAGCCAACTCCTTGGGCGCCATCTTATACGGCCTTTGGGATATTGGCATGGTTCACGGTGCAAGTTCAATCTTGAACTCCACCTCTCTGTCGGGCGGCATCCCCGGTAAATCATCCGGGAACACGTCAGGGAACTCTCGGACCACTGGAATATCTTCCAATCTGACGGTTGTGGATTGATAGACACTTGGAAGTTTTATTTCTGGACTGTCCAGAAATAAGGAATGAGATTGGTGCACTTCTGAGTTCAAGTGCACAATTCGGAGGACGGTGTCTAAAACAGCGCCGTGGCGGGTTAACCACAACATCCCTAAGATGACATCAACCTTCTGTCCCTCTAAGACTATGAGGGACGTAGGGTATACTCTACCCTCTACGCATAATGGTGCTTTTGGGACCATTACGCTTGCTGAAATATTCCCACCCGGTGAACAAATCAAATATGGACTATCGGTGGGTAGTATGTGCAAGCTGTGTTTAGCAATGAAAGCTTGGGTAATAAAACTATGTGTGGCGCCTGAATCAAATAATACTATGGCGGGATGCTGGTGGAGTTGAAACATACCCGCAAGGATTGGATCTCCCTCCGGCATGTCCTCTAGGGCAAGTTCATGGACAGTGCCGGGCCTAGGGTTTGCCCCCCGCGCATTAGTAGGGTTCCGGGGCTGATTCCTCCCCGGAAGTTGCGGTGCAACTCTGCCGCCTTGCTTCTCAGGACAACTGCTGGCGAAGTGTCCTGGACGACCACACTTGTAACATGTGGCTGCTTCTTGTCCGGTGCTTGGGGGACGAAAGCCCGGCATGCGCTGCTGAGGTGCATATGCACGTGGCATCACCCGCTGCTGTTGTTGCTGCGGAGGTGGTACTGGCAGTGCCGGCCTGAATGCCGATGGAGAATATGGCCGACTGCGGAATGGCATCGACCTCTGTGGTGGCTGCCAGCGTGGACCCGATGGTGGGCGATTCACCATCCAGTATTTTTGAGAAGGACCACCTCCTTCTCCGCTGCTTTGCGGCGCACTTCGCTTCCTTTCCGCCGCCGCTAACTCTTTGCCGGAGTCTTCATGAACAATCGCAGCATTAAATATATCGTTAAGGCTTCCACGATTGAACATATCCAACTTGTCTTTCAGGAGCGGGTTAAGCCCCTGGTAGAAGTGATCCTGCCGCTTCTCGTCGGTATCGGCGTGATACGACGCGTAGAGCGCAAGTCATTGAACGCCCTGGAATATTCCAGCGTGTTTCAGCTCCCTTGTTGCAGGCGTAAGAACTCCTGCGTCTTCCTCTTCATGAGACCCGGCGGTATGTGATAGGCCCTGAAGGCCATCCTGAATTCTGTCCAGGTCATAACTCGGTCGATGGGCTGTGAAGCACAATAGTTCGCCCACCACAGCTGTTGGACCGTGAACTGAGCCTTACGCTGCTAACTCACTTGGAGCAGCCCGAACTTCATCTCCATCGTGCAGAGCCAGTTGTCCGCATCGAGGGATTCATCCGCCCTTGAGAATACTGGGGGATGAGTCACTAGAAAGTCGGAGTAGGAGCTCTGTTGGCGCTCCACACGATCTTGACGCCTCTCTGGTCGAGACGTATTTGCAATAAGAGTTTGCAGAAACTCCGTGTGCTGCTGATGAGAACCCGCCATTGCCGCAATGATGTCGGCCAATGTAACCGTTGGCGGTGGCGGTTGTTGCTGTTGCTGTACCGAGGAGTCCTCGGGAGGCTGTTGGGAGGTTTCTCCCCCCTGACTGGAACCCCCAACATCCGGGTTGGCACGAGTACGAGTCATTCTGAAATTCAAAACAGCAGCGATCAGCACATGTCATACTTAAATTCCATATGAAACAGTAGGTATTGAAGTGGCGCATGAATAACTTGCACAACATTCACATATATTGATAAATCATAAACTTTACACAAGATACATTAGTCTCGGGTCTCCGAGAAGTCGTGATCATGTCGTCACTACCTATACATATGCTACTGTTTACACGACATGTCACTGATTACAAGATTTTTGGTTACATTACCCTTGCTGCCCTACTTGGCAACAGTAACCTCCTACTCGGAGTAGAACTCGACCTCCTGCGGGTCGTCCTCCTCCGGTATCTCTGCTAGTGGCTCTGGGTCTACATCCTCCTCTTCCGGCTCGGGTTCTCCCATTGCCGGAAGACCCAAGACCACGGGTACGGCGCCTACCACCGGTATGCCCATTACCGGAGGTACGAGGTCCTGCAACGCGTGCACCTCGTCCATGGCTTGGTTGTAGTCCTCTTCCCAGCCTTGTCCCTCCTCAATAGATTCGTCCCGCTCTTGAGTAAGGACCTCATTCTGTTGGGTCAGGGCTTGCACTTGCTGTTGCAAAGCCGTGATGTTGACGCGGCTTTTCCTTTTCACCTTCTTCAGACGATGCAACTGATTGTGTTGTTCGTTCAGTCGCTTTATCGTCGGAAGGAGAACATTGCGAAGTGCGCTGTGAGCACTCTCGAAATGATCTCCACGGCTGGTGCTCTCCTTGAGCTTTGCGGCAAGACAATCCGTATGAACAGCTTGGCTGTCCATCACGGCTTTTCCTGCCCTCAACTGGAGGCTGAGGTTCGCCTTCGCGGGGTTGTACCATGGGCTACCCGGATCTGTTGCCTCCAGGTACCTTTCCCCCCCGCACATGATTATCTCGCCCCTCCACCGGAACGAGCGCATATGGAGTGCCCTCCATAACTCTCACGTGTAGTTGGCAGAAACGCGACATGGTGTCACGGGCTTCCACTTGCCACATCCCCTCCGGCTGTCTACCTCTCACCGTGACGGTGAACGGCGCCCAACCGGGTGGCGTGGATCCTGCAGGAACATCGACATGTATTGTCCACCTCTTTTTCTCCTCCTCGCCTTCTTCCTTGCTGAAGAACTGCGGCATCTCGCTGTACCTGAAATATTGAAGCATTTGCATCAACGTTTCCGGATAACCGCTGCAGTGAGAACAGTGGGATACCACCCACCAGTTCTCCAATTGTCTATCCCGCTGTCATCTGTAGAAACATATTTGAGAAATGTCAAATATTGGTTTGAATAGTAAACCATTGAGTTATAACATAAAACATGTCATTGAACTCATAAAACTTGGAAACATAGTTCAAACTTAAACAAATTTGACTGCTGATCTGCTGTCCAATATGACAGCCCTGACCAGTTTCCATTTCAACCTGATTTAGACCATCCTAAAGGCAAAACCAATTCTGGAGCTCAACATAAAAGTTAAAGCTCACTTCAATAGCTTTCCAGAAAGTATTTGCTTAGCTTAATATCTGTACTGGTTCAAAAGTTATGAGATGTTGAAGTTGATAGAATTTCTGAAGAAAATTGGACAGCACCCCCCTGCTTTAGGTACTGATTTGATACAAGAATTCCAGTTAATTCTGCTCCAAATCTGTAAAGGTCCCAAAATGTGAATACAAAGAAACATGAGTTTGCACAAATGTTGGAGTCATGTGTATGAAAAAGGGGCTTAGTTGAAACTTTTTCCCACATATGATAACATAGGTGAGATTCTTCTAAACAAACTTAGGGTTGCTGCAGGGATGGACCTCATGTGGATTAAAACCACAGAAATGAAGAGCTCAAGTGCAATGGAAGGGTTTAAAAATCAGTGATGAACTAAATGTAGATTCAAACTTCAAGTGAGGGGAAGACACAATGGAAATTCAAAACTGTTTGTGTCCAAACTATTGTTTGCAGCAGCAAACAGAAGGATCAAGTGGCATAATTGGATTCCTTAGGTCCAAATTAGTGGGGAGGCAAAGTTTCATTAATTTTTGAAAAGGTGTGCTACCCATTTTTACAAATGGAGTCAAATGTGCAAAGAATTCAAATAAACATTTGAATTTGGATGGAATTTGTCCAAACTATTCAAATGAGCTCAGTTTCCAACTTTCAAACATTTGGGTTGGATAATTGTCAAACTTGGGAGATATTTGTGAGAAGAATGAGAGGGGACAAGAGGGAGCTGTGGTGGTGCCCACATGTCATTGAGCTGAAAGGTGTGCCTTAACCCCTAAGTAATTCTCTGTTCTTCTCATCCACGGGGTTCTGTACCCAGGCGCCACCGAGGGGCACCGCAAGCCACCTCCTGCTCCTCACCACGCGCTGGCTTTAGGGCGTAAGCCTCCTCTCGACGTTACCCTCCCTCCCAGACTGAAGCAAACGAAGTTTTCTTCATCCTCGCTCACAAAACGCAGTGAACAGAGCCACCACGTCTTCCACCCTCGGCTGATCACGCTGTGCACTTCCCACAGGTTGGACGCCCGGCTGAGGCACCAAGAAGCTGCGCCCATCTCTCCTCAACGTGTTACAGCGATCCCCAGCTCCTCTCCGGCCTTCCTCTGCTGTGACCGAGCCAGTTTCTGCCGGCAGAACCGAGCAACGACACAAGCTCGCTGCTACACATCGACTGGCCAGTCCAGTGCTTCTCCGGCATGATCAAGAGGCCACAGAGGTGCGCCAGGAGGTACTGATCATCATCCCGTCGTCCCCCTGCTCTCCCCCGACGCCGGCTCGCCGGAATTTGAATTTTGGCATCGGCGCACGTATAAAACAGACCATTGGTAAATCTTGAAATTCGCCCAAACCGATTGATCATCCCTCCTACAATTCAAACCACAGCAACTAGATGCCCTAGCGCCCTCCCACGCCAAGAACCAAAGAAAACCGACCCTCCTATGCCCCGGGCGACGAGAAATCACCGGCGGTGGTCAAAACTGCCACGGTCCACGGTGACGACTAGGTTGCAGCGATTTTCTTCACGATTTGATCCCCGTTCCATGTTCCTAGGACCATAAGGATGCTGTAGGACATCGTAACTCGCCGGGAGATGCCTTGGACACGCGGGAACGCATCCATGTCGAGCTCCCGAGCCGCCCCGCCGGTGTCGACCCACCTACAGCCGTTTTCACGCGGGGAAACCTTGCCCGGCAGCTGCGCCACGTTCCCAGGAGCATGTAGGGCGAAACCGGAGCTCATTTCGTGGAGAAATGAGAGAGAACGAGCCATGCCAAGTTTTCTGCTGGTGTGCACCGCGGGCTCTGGCGGGAAGTTGAAGAAGCACCTGACCCGTGGGCCCCACGTGTGACTGTGCTGTTTAAAATCAAACACAGAGTTGTTCAAACTTGTAAAATGCATAGCTTGGGGTATGAAGCTCCAAAAATTGTGAAACAAATTTTGTTGGATTCCTCTGATAGAGTACTATCCAAATGTAGAACCCAATTTGTATGAAACCCTTTATTTAATTCTGTAAAATTCTTTAAAGCTTATTAGCAAAAGAATTTTAGAGAGAGTTTGGTTAATCTAAAAATCCTCAAATTGTGCCAGAACAGTCTTTAGGGTATTATTGAACCCCTGTAAAAGTTTCATCTCAATTGGAGTTGATTTGCTCAGGAAAATTCAGTTTTGAAGATGCTGTGTTCAATTGAATACAGAAACAATTTCAGAGAATTTCCAAAACTTGGAAATTCAGTTCTGGGCATTTATTAGCTCCAATAATGCTAGGAAAATTCATTCAAATTCTATAAGCTATAATTGAAATTGTAGTTCACTAATTTTTGCATGAACATGGGTGTGATCTCAGAATTAATTCTTCTTTGCTTAATTGCTTAGAAAATTATTCTGAACAAACCACTCAATAAAAAGTGCTAATTTTTGGTCCAGAGTGTTTTCTTGTGACAAGGAACACACATGAAAATCCTCAGCTCCAGTGGAGCCCTCGATCACCCCTGTTCTTTTTAACCTCTTTAGGTGATCAATATAGAAGAGGGGAAAACCACTTAGCATTTAATCATGTGTTTAGATCCAAACCTAAACCACTAGCACCAGTGTCATTTTAAATTCTTAAACAGAGTTCCAGTTTTTGAAAACCTGTTATTAGGACTTGTAGCAAAGTCTTTACAATTAAACAATATGCATATTCATCATGTGTAGTATCTACGTGGAGGAGTTGAAGTCATCGGAGTAGAAATCAAGGAAGGAGGAAAGAGGTTGATCAAGCACCAAGTGGTCTTCACTAACTTCATATATATATAAGTCACCTGCAAAACAAAGGCAAGCCCCGGTTTGCATCAAAACATTACAAGTTTCTATTTGTATTCACTTATTATGTCTAGCATTTTATTTATTGGATTACGTCTAGATGGTATGAAACTCCAAATGCATGACCCAGAAAACCCAGGAGTTTAATGTAGGATATGTTATCAATTAAATATAACTGCTGATCTCAACAAAATTGGATTAAAAGAGGCATAACTCGAGTGGGCAGATTCCTACTCGTGAAATGGGGTTAAGGGGGATCGATCGGAAGAGTTGGGAATTGATCCTCATAGCTGGGAATGGAGACCGGGCAGTGGATGGAAGGTCAAGGACGTGGTCCTGTGAGCCTAGTCTATGTCTGAGTCGATTAAGGCCCGTTCTCGTGTGCGGCCCCGCTGGACAAGTTTGAGATGTGTACCGGATGCATACTGGCAATATGGGACCTAGGAAACCGATGTAAAATGTTAACCTGGGTGTCGAGGCATACCTCACCGTCTGATGCCGATGCTAAAAGGATAGAGAAGTCGACTCTACGAGGGTTTGCCGTAGAGAGACTAAATCCCAGTCGGTCGGACCGGTTCGACATTTGGGTGTCGTGTGAAAGGTGGCCACGTACGGCGTCAGTGACGGTTGCTGTGTGCAACGTCGAGTACGGGCGTACGTGTCCTGTCAGCCAGGTGTTTTTTATTGCAATCACCGTCGCTCGCTGTAGTGAGCATACTTGTACACTGAGTCGTGACGTAGTAATAAACTGGGAAACGTTTAATATGCTTCGTGGGTAATCCTCATAATGGAGATGAGGAACGAGCAACACTTCACTAAATTTAATTTCCACCTTGGGCTAGTAGCGTCGAGGCAAAGCGTTTCTTGTTTAATTGTGGAGTCTTGACGTTAATGGCGCAAGGTCCGTTTGAGTCTAGGATAGCTCACTAAAGTTACTTTCACCTCGGGCAAGTGACATCGAGATGAAGCGTTTCTTGTTTGATTGTGGAGTCTCGATGTAAGTTGCGCGAGAGCTATAAAAGTTGCTTAAAACTTGAAGTAAGGACTCCCCTTTAGCTCAAAATCATCGTTTGTGCAAACCTCTGTAATCAGCCCTCTATTTCTATCATGTAGAGTTTCATGGCTAGGGTGACGGGTCAGTCTTGCTGAGCTTCGTGCTCACAGATACTGCATAAGTTGTTTTGCAGGTAATAACTGTAGGCTGTTATGTATGGGTGCCCGATGAGGCTCGGAACTCCCCGAGTGGTGAACTCATGGCAACCCCTGCCGCTTCTATCATGACAGTGTTGCTAGCGAGAAGGGTCCGCGGGCTGGACACCTTCTCTGTTGCTTAGCATAGGTATGAGACGTGAGTTGTAATAGTCTTCTGCTGTAGCATATTTTTGAGAAGTATTTGTAAAATCAACACTTTGTAAGCTTCCGCTTGTTTTATGTAATATGATGCTTTATTATGTGTGCTGTTGGGTGCCTCATCGCACGGCACCACCCAATGCGATTCCCGGCGAGGTGCTCCGTCCCCGTGAGTAATCGGGACGGCGGGGTCCTCACAGCGTGGTATCAGAGCCGCATTGGTAATAGCACACGGAATAAGGATCGTATTACCACAAAAACTTAGGATTCGGTGAGGAAACGGTATTAGGCCCACATAAGGACTATAGTAGTATAGTTACTTAAGTGGCATGGCTAACATATTTGTTATAATTCTGAATCTCGTTTATGTAACGCGCACCTACGTTCAGGTAAGCATGGTAAGGAACGCCACCGAAAGCGGTTCAATTTCGGTTAGCTCCCCTGACGAGGAAAGTGGTTCAGGGCTAGATCTCACAGCTTGGTGTGAGATGTTAATATGAAACTCTTGAACTCTTCATGTTCCTGAGTTCATATGAAACACTGATCCCTAGCGTGCATTAGGCAAGTAAGTGGAGACCCCATCGCGTGGTCAGTAACGCGAGAGTGTGTTCGTCTGGAAGTAGCCCAGGAGGACATACGCAGCGCTTGCCATAGTCGTGCCCTGCAGGGCAGTAGGTGGTATCTGTTGGGTTGATAACATTCCCAACCGTGACGACCCGTTCATGACATACTCGGGTTCCCCGTCGTGTGGTGTTGAAACACGATCACGTACCTTGAGACGTGACTTAACTCAAGGACGGCCGTATGACAATGATACGGGCGTTTGTATTTACTTTCAATTATGGAAGTGCCTGAAATGAAACAACCCTTGAGTGTACCACTATTGAGTGTCTTCTGCAGGTACTAACCACGTACGTATCCCGTGTAGTACACGTGTGTGAGAGACCGTTTAGTGCCACTGATTATACGTATATACCGGTATAATCCGGTTTAGGATTTTCTTTTGCGGAGGCAACGTAGTACCGACATGTTTCTTACGGTGCATCGACACCGTACTACACATAATAACCTCTTCCCTATGAAGAAATGATTCATGAGCTAACTTTCAACTAAAAATGGAAGTTTGAAACGAATATTAGTTACTGAACTCTTCTTTTGAACTAAGATTCAAATGAGAGAGTGTCTAGGTGTTAAAGATTTCAAAAACAGAGTGCTCTGTTTCTGGCAGAAATTTTTGCTGGACTTTTACAGAGCATAACTCTGAGTAGCTTTAACCAATTAAGGTGTATGATACAGTTCTGAAAAGATTTTCAAGTGCTCTACAACTTTCTTGTAGACCTCCAAGCAAAATCACAGATTAAGTTGGTGAAAAGTTCAGTTGAAGGCAAACTGTTCAGAACCAGGACAGTAACAAAGCCTCTCTGAACCTTTCTGTTTTTAAGCCATAACTTCCTGTAAAAAAATCCCTAGGAGGCCTTTGGATACTCGTTGGAAAGATATTAAAGTTAACTTTAACTTTGATATTCAACTTGAGTTACGAAAGTGCTTTTAACTGGATCAGAATCTGATCTGTTTGAGGACCAATCAGTCGGCTTGTAAATCCTTGCCGTTAGATACATCAGTTTGCGTTTAAATCATTTTGCTTACATGTTGAGGTTTCATTATCAGTGTTACACTACTTTGTTTATGAAATAAATCAAGTGATAGTGTTGAACTGATAATGAACTCTTGCAATTGCAGAATGGTGCCAACTCGTTCCATGAGTGAGGTAGGTGGTTCCAGTGGTGGTCGTGGTGATAACTCTCCAGCTCCGCAACAGCAGCCACCACCAGGACTTCCACCCACGGTCACAATGGCGGACATTCTGGCTGCCATGACGGATGCAAGCGATGAGCGAACCGACTTGTTCCTCACCCTGGTGATGAATACATCCCGTCAAGGGGGATGTCAAGACGAAGACTTGCGCCAACCGCAACTGAATTCCTATGTTGAGTTCTTGGCAACTCAACCACCGGTTTTCATTGAATCTGAGGATCCTCTGGTGGCGGATAGCTGGATCCGTACCATTGAGTCTATGTTCGGATTGCTTCAATGCACCGAACAGCAGAAGGTTTTATACGCAGCGCAACAACTTCACGGGTCCGCCAGTGCATGGTGGGCAAATCAACTCGCCTCCTTACCAGATGGACATGACGTTTCATGGGCAGAATTCCGGAAGGCATTTCTGGCGTATCATGTTCCGTCCGGAATAATTCAGCGGAAACTCAAGGAGTTTCTGGCCTTAAAACAAGGAGGGAGGGGTGCATACGAGCATTCACGAGTGTTCAACAAGCTGGTGCAGTATGCGCCTCAACATGTGAACACCGAAGCACAAAAGTGTGAGTGGTTCTTCCGCAGCCTCAATCCCAAGCTAAAGGAGAGACTCGTGTTAGCTGATCGAAAGAACTTCAATGAATTGATGAGTGCTGCCATCATGGTTTATGATGCTCAGCGGGAAGTGCAGGCTGAGAAAAGGAAGCACCATGTACCACCGGAGAGCAGCAGTAGTGCTCCGCAGAAATACAGGGTGGTAGACAGTACCTTGAACTGTCAGCTGATGCAGCCGGCTCGACGACTCCAGCAACATTCGGGTCGTTCAACTCAATACTCTAATGTCGGACAGCAGCAACAACGGTATATGCAGCCACGTTATTCTGCTTCTCTAGTGTTCTTGCCACAGCAGAATACTACTAATATCCATGCACAGAGCAACCAGGAACCGGCTGAGAAACCGTGCTTCACGTGCGGGTACTTGGGTCACATCAGCAGAAAGTGTCAAGAAAGGATACGCTACAGAGATACTATACCAAAGCAGGGTATAAATCAACCCCGTGCTCAGCTTCAAGGAACTGCACCAAAATCCGGGTGCATTTATCATACAGCTCTAGAGGATGTGCCAGATGGGGCACCCGTGCTAGCGGGAATGTTCACCCTCAATGGACTGCCCGTGTTAATTTTATTTGACTCTGGAGCTACACACAATTTCATCAGCAGGTTGTTTGTGTGCAAAGCTGAGCTTTCCACCTCTATACCGAAGGATCACTACCTTATCCGCTCACCGGGTGGAAACATAGCTGCTAATGAAGTAGTGAGCAAAGCACCCTTGTGCTTAGGTGGAAACTTATACCCCACAACCCTCATTGTGTTAGAGGGGCAGAAGATCGACGTGATTCTAGGAATGGCGTGGATGAACTACCACGGGGCTGTTCTCGATATTGGTCCACGGATTGTTAGTTTGGACTCTCCAATCTACGGTCTCCAAACGCTCATACTTGAAGCCGTGGATTCTAAAAATCCAGTGGTGTACCACAGTGTGACCGCGAAACTGGAGGATATTCCAGTGGTCCGTGAGTACCCAGATGTGTTTCCCGACGATCTTCCAGGGATGCCGCCTGAGAGGGATGTGGTATTTAAGATCGAGTTAGCACCGGGAACCACACCAATATCTCGGAGGCCGTACAAAATGTCTCCGAAGGAATTAGCGGAACTGAAAGAACAGCTAAAGGACTTAATGGACAAAGGGTTCATCCGACTAAGCTCATCGCCATGGGGCTGTTCAGCCCTCTTTGTGAAGAAAAAGGATGAGTCACTTTGATTATGTGTGGATTATCGGCCGCTGAATGCAGTGACGATCAAAAATAAATATCCGTTGCCGCGGATCGATATATTATTTGATCAGTTAGTGGGTGCCAAGGTATTCTCCAAGATGGACTTACGGTCTGGTTATCATCAGATAAAGATCAGGGCGGAGGATGTACCGAAGACGGCTTTCTCGACTAGATACGGACTCTATGAGTATCTAGTCATGTCTTTCGGGCTAACAAATGCAGCCGCACATTTCATGTATCTCATGAATTCTGTATTCATGCCAGAGTTGGATCAGTTCGTCGTGGTTTTCATCGACGACATTCTCGTATACTCCAAATCGGAGGAGGAGCACACCAAACATCTCCATATTGTGCTCCAACGCCTACGAGAACATTAGCTGTATGCCAAATTCAGCAAGTGTGAATTTTGGATCAGCAAAGTACCATTCTTAGGCCACATTATTTCAGCAGAGGGTGTGGCCGTGGATCCAACTAAAATTGAGCAAGTCTTGAAGTGGGAGTCTCCAACATCTGTTCATCAAATCCGCAGTTTTCTAGGACTAGCGGGTTATTACCGGAGATTTATTCCCAGCTTCTCGAAGGTGGCCAAACCAATGACAGAGTTATTGAAGAAGAGCAGCAAGTATGTGTGGACAGAGGCTTGCGAAGAGGCATTTCAAACCTTAAAGAAACATCTCACAACGGCACCGGTGTTAGCCCAACCGGATACCACAAAGCCATTTGATGTTTATTGTGATGCCTCAGGCATTGGACTTGGCTGCGTCTTAATGCAAGATAGACGTGTGATCGCGTATGGGTCTCGTCAACTCCGCAACCACGAGCAGCACTACCCCACTCATGACCTAGAGCTCGCTGCAGTGGTACTTGCGTTAAAGATGTGGAGGCACTACTTACTTGGAAATTTAGTGCATCTCTACACCGACCATAAGAGCCTCAAATATATATTCACTCAGAAGGATATCAATATGAGGCAGCAGAGATGGCTGGAATTAATTAAAGACTATGAGCTCGAGATCCATTACCATCCGGGCAAAGCTAACGTGGTGGCTGATGCACTCAGTCGTAAGTCCCACGTTAATAACTTGGCAGTTGTTCCGGATGAGGATGAAGAACCAAGCTTGCGGGTGATTCCGTATGGAGCGTTGTATAATCTTGCTCTAGTGCCTACCATTAGAGAAGAGATTGTACAAGCCCAGAAGAGGGATAAAGGAATGCGGAAAATCCGGGCAAGAATCAATGAGGATAAAATGAAATGTTTCCGGGAAGATGAACAAGGTGTGTTATGGTTTAACAACCGTATCGTGGTGCCCCGGAACCTGAAGCTAAGGAAGAAAATCCTCGATGAAGCTCATACGTCCAAGTATTCGATACATCCAGCGAGCAATAAGATGTATCAAGACCTGAAAACAAAATTTTGGTGGACTCGGATGAAGCGAGAAATTGCCAAATATATATCTGAATGTGATACATGTCGGCGAGTCAAGGCTGACCACATAAAGAAAGCGGGAATGCTGCAACCATTAAACGTTCCAGCATGGAAGTGGGAGGACACCAGCATGGACTTTATTGTCGGACTGCCTCTCACGTCCAGAAAGCATGACTCCATTTGGGTGATTGTTGATCGCTTAACCAAATCAGCCCACTTCATCCCAGTGAATACGGGATTCCATACTAAACAATATGCAGAGTTGTATCTCTCCAGAATTGTGTGCTTGCATGGAGTCCCCAAGACCATCATATCAGACCGAGGTTCAATATTTGTTGCTCGTTTCTGGGAGCAACTACATGAATCTCTGGGGACAAAGTTAATCAGAAGCTCAGCATACCACCCTCAGACGGACGGTCAAACGGAGAGGGTGAACCAGATTTTAGAAGATATGCTGAGGGCATGTGCCATAGATCATGGAAAGAACTGGGATAACCATTTGCCATTAGCAGAGTTCTCCTACAACAATGGTTACCAATCCAGTATTAAAATGGCACCATACGAAGCACTTTATGGCAGGAAGTGCCGCACACCACTCAATTGGTGTGAATCAGGCGAAAGGGTGATTTTCGGCATTGATCTTGTAAAAGATGCCAAAGAGCGGGTCCAGCTGATTCAAGAAAACCTCAGGGCCGCTCAATCTCGCCAGAAAAGCTATGCGGACCAGCGACGCCGACCCTTGTGTTTTGTAGTCGGAGATCACGTCTATCTCCGAGTATCCCCGATGAAGGGAATTCATCGATTCGGTGTCAAGGGAAAGCTAGCTCCTCGCTTTGTGGGTCCGTTCCTTATTACAAAATGGTGTGGGCCGGTAGCCTACCATTTGGAGCTGCCGCCATCCTTATCGGGTATCCACGACATCTTCCATGTCTCGCACTTGAGAAAGTGTTTGAAGAAGCCGACGGACATCCTTTCGGAAGACATGGAAATATTGCAACCGGTCCTCACCTACACCGAGGAGCCCATCAAGATTATCGACGAGAAGAGCCGGATCACTCAAAATCGGGATTTGAAATTTTACAAAGTCCTGTGGAGTAATCACACACCGGAAGAAGCGACTTGGGAGAGTGAAGATTACCTCCACAAGAACTATCCGGAGCTTCTGTCGTAGTTGTTGTAATTACCTTCCGTCTCATCTTTCTTTTGTAATCTCGGGATGAGATTCTTTTAAGGGGGGAGGATTGTAAAGGTCCCAAAATGTGAATACAAAGAAACATGAGTTTGCACAAATGTTGGAGTCATGTGTATGAAAAAGGGGCTTAGTTGAAACTTTTTCCCACATATGATAACATAGGTGAGATTCTTCTAAACAAACTTAGGGTTGCTGCATGGATGGACCTCATGTGGATTAAAACCACAGAAATGAAGAGCTCAAGTGCAATGGAAGGGTTTAAAAATCAGTGATGAACTAAATGTAGATTCAAACTTCAAGTGAGGGGAAGACACAATGGAAATTCAAAACTGTTTGTGTCCAAACTATTGTTTGCAGCAGCAAACAGAAGGATCAAGTGGCATAATTGGATTCCTTAGGTCCAAATTAGTGGGGAGGCAAAGTTTTATTAATTTTTTAAAAGGTGTGCTACCCATTTTTACAAATGGAGTCAAATGTGCAAAGAATTCAAATAAACATTTGAATTTGGATGGAATTTGTCCAAACTATTCAAATGAGCTCAGTTTCCAACTTTCAAACATTTGGGTTGGATAATTGTCAAACTTGGGAGATATTTGTGAGAAGAATGAGAGGGGATAAGAGGGAGCTGTGGTGGGGCCCACATGTCATTGAGCTGAAAGGTGTGCCTTAACCCCTAAGTAATTCTCTGTTCTTCTCATCCACGGGGTTCTGTACCCAGGCGCCACCGAGGGGCACCGCAAGCCTCCTCCTGCTCCTCACCACGCGCTGGCTTTAGGGCGTAAGACTCCTCTCGACGTTACCCTCCCTCCCAGACTGAAGCAACCGAAGTTTTCTTCATCCTCGCTCACAAAACGCAGTGAACAGAGCCACCACGTCTTCGACCCTCGGCTGATCACGCTGTGCACTTCCCACAGGTTGGACGCCCGGCTGAGGCACCAAGAAGCTGCGCCCATCTCTCCTCGACGTGTTACACCGATCCCCAGCTCCTCTCCAGCCTTCCTCTGCTGTGACCGAGCCAGTTTCTGCCGGCAGAACCGAGCAATGACACAAGCTCGCTGCTACACATCGACTGGCCAGTCCAGCGCTTCTCCGGCGTGATCAAGAGGCCACATAGGTGCGCCAGGAGGTACTGATCATCATCCCGTCGTCCCCCTGCTCTCCCCCGACGCCGGCTCGCCGGAATTTGAATTTTGGCATCGGCGCACATATAAAACAGACCATTGGTAAATCTTGAAATTCGCCCAAACCGATTGATCATCCCTCCTACAATTCAAACCACAGCAAATAGATGCCCTAGCGCCCTCCCACGCCAAGAACCAAAGAAAACCGACCCTCCTATGCCCCGGGCGACGAGAAATCGCCGGCGGTGGTCAAAACTACCACGGTCCACGGTGACGACTAGGTTGCAGCGATTTTCTTCACGATTTGATCCCCGTTCCATGTTCCTAGGACCATAAGGATGCTGTAGGACATCGTAACTCGCCGGAAGATGCCTTGGACACGCGGGAACGCATCCATGTCGAGCTCCCGAGCCGCCCCGCCGGTGTCGACCCACCTACAGCCGTTTTCACGCGGGGAAACCTTGCCCGGCAGCTGCGTCACGTTCCCAGGAGCATGTAGGGCGAAACCGGAGCTCATTTGGTGGAGAAATGAGAGAGAACGAGCCATGCCAAGTTTTCTGCTGGTGTGCACCGCGGGCTCTGGCGGGAGGTTGAAGAAGCACCTGACCCGTGGGCCCCATGTGTGACTGTGCTGTTTAAAATCAAACAGAGAGTTGTTCAAACTTGTAAAATGCATAGCTTCGGTAGGAAGCTCCAAAAATTGTGAAAAAAATTTTGTTGGATTCCTCTGATAGAGTACTATCCAAATGTAGAACCCAATTTGTTTGAAACCCTTTATTTAATTCTATAAAACTCTTTAAAGCTTTTAGCAAACGAATTTTAGAGGGAGTTTGGTTAATCCAAAAATCCTCAAATTTTGCCAGAATAGTCTTTAGGGTATTATTGAACCGCTGTAAAAGTTTCATCTCAATTGGAGTTGATTTGTTCAGGAAAATTCAGTTTTGAAGATGCTGTGTTCAATTGAATACAGAAACAATTTCAGAGAATTTCCAAAACTTGGAAATTCAGTTCTGGGCATTTCTTAGCTCCAAAAATGCTAGGACAATTCATGCAAATTCTATAAGCTATAATTGAAATTGTAGTTCACTAATTTTTGCATGAAAATGGGTGTGATCTCAGAATTAATTCTTCTTTGCTTAATTGCTTAGAAAATTATTCTGAACAAACCACTCAATAAAAAGTGCTAATTTTTGGTCCAGAGTGTTTTCTTGTGACAAGGAACACACATGAAAATCCTCAGCTCCAGTGGAGCCCTGGATCACCCCTGTTCTTTTTAACCTCTTTAGGTGATCAATATAGAAGAGGGGGAAAACCACTTAGCATTTAATCATGTGTTTAGATCCAAACCTAAACCACTAGCACCAGTGCCATTTTAAATTCTTAAACAGAGTTCCAGTTTTTGAAAACCTGTTATTAGGACTTGTAGCAAAGTCTTTACAATTAAACGATATGCATATTCATCATGTGTAGTATCTACGTGGAGGAGTTGAAGTCATCGGAGTAGAAATCAAGGAAGGAGGAAAGAGGTTGATCAAGCACCAAGTGGTCTTCACTAACTGCATATATATATAAGTCACTTGCAAAACAAAGGCAAGCCCCGGTTTGCATCAAAACATTACAAGTTTCTATTTGTATTCACTTATTATGTCTAGCATTTTATTTATTGCATTACGTCTAGATGGTATGAAACTCCAAATGCATGACCCAGAAAACCCAGGAGTTTAATGTAGGATATGTTATCAATTAAATATAACTGCTGATCTCAAAAAAATTGGATTAAAAAAGGCATAACTCGAGTGGGCAGATTCCTACTCTTGAAACGGGGTTAAGGGGGGTCGATCGGAAGAGTTGGAATTGATCCTCATAGCTGGGAATGGAGACCGGGCAGTGGATGGAAGGTCAAGGACGTGGTCCTGTGAGCCTAGTCTATGTCTGAGTCGATTAAGGCCCGTTCTCGTGTGCGGCCCCGCTGGACAAGTTTGAGATGTGTACCGGATGCATACTGGCAATATGGGACCCAGGAAACCGATGTAACATGTTAACCTGGGTGTCGAGGCATACCTCACCGTCTGATGCCGATGCTGAAAGGATAGAGAAGTTGGCTCTACGAGGGTTTGCCATAGAGAGACTTAATCCCAGTCGGTGGGACCGGTTCGACATTTTGGTGTCGTGTGAAAGGTGGCCACGTACGGCGTCAGTGACGGTTGCTGTGTGCAACGTCGAGTACGGGCGTACGTGTCATGTCAGCCGGGTGTTTTTGATTGCAATCACCGTCGCTCGCGGTAGTGAGCATACTTGTACATTTAGTCGTGACGTAGTAATAAACTGGGAAACGTTTAATATGCTTCGTGGGTAATCCTTATAATGGAGATGAGGAACGAGCAACACTTCACTAAATTTAATTTCCACCTTGGGCTAGTAGCGTCGAGGCAAAGCGTTTCTTGTTTGATCGTGGAGTCTCGACGTTAATGGCGCAAGGTCCGTTTGAGTCTAAGATAGCTCACTAAAGTTACTTTCACCTCGGGCAAGTGACATCGAGATGAAGCGTTTCTTGTTTGATTGTGGAGTCTCGACATAAGTTGCGTGAGGGCTATAAAAGTTGCTTAAAACTTGAAGTAAGGACTCCCCTTTAGCTCAAAATCATCGTTTGTGCAAACCTCTGTAATCAGCCCTCTATTTCTGTCATGTAGAGTTTCATGGCTAGGGTGGCGGGTCAGTCTTGCTGAGCTTCGTGCTCACAGATACTGCATAAGTTGTTTTGCAGGTAATAACTGTAGGCTGCTATGTATGGGTGCCCGATGAGGCTCGGAACTCCCCGAGTGGTGAACTCATGGCAACCCCTGCCGCTGCTATCATGACAGTGTTGCTAGCGAGAAGGGTCCGCGGGCTGGACACCTTCTCTGTTGCTTAGCATAGGTATGAGACGTGAGTTGTAATAGTCTTCCGCTGTAGCATATTTTTGAGAAGTATTTGTAAAATCAACACTTTGTAAGCTTCCGCTTGTTTTATGTAATGTGATGCTTTATTATGTGTGCTGTTGGGTGCCGCATCGCACGGCACCACCCAATGCGATTCCCGGGCGAGGTGCTCCGTCCCCGTGAGTAATCGGGACGGTGGGGCCCTCCCAAAATCTGACAAAACTTTCTGTTACAAAGTTGTAATCCATCTCGTGAACTTTTCAGAACTACCACATTTTCTATTTTTGGATTTTTATGCAGGAAGTTACGCTCAATTTACAGAGAGTTACAGAGAGTGTTTGCTTTGCCCTGTTTTCTGGACAGTTTCAACTCTACTGCCTTTTTCGATTGGTTAGGGGAAGAAACATGTGGGGACCACCCCGTGGTTCACCCACTCCAAGATCGCATAGGGTGGTGGCGTGCGATGCGGCACCCAACAGCACACATGAAAAGAATAAAGAACAATATACAAACTTTTATTTAATATAAAACAGCAGAAGTCTTTTACAAAACTTAATTATACAGCGGAAGTATTATACATAACTACTCTCTAATCCTATCTACACAAAAGTGCAGCCGTCCAGCCCAGGGACGCTACACACTAGCAGCATGGAAACGGAGATCACGGCGGCGTGCAGGGCTCCAGCTCGGCCGTGTACCCCGACGGGTGCATCGCCTCATCCTCGGAACCTTTCTCATAACTCTCACCTGCACAAAGCTCAAATATTGCAACCGTGAGCACGATGGCTCAGCAAGGCTTAACCGACAACCCTAGGCATGGAACTCTACATGCAAGGATGTGTAAAATAGGAAGAAGGACTTTGCAATAAAGATACGCCTACATGTTGATCCTTACTTTCAGTTTTATAGAAACAGTTTATCGAGCCTTAGGCAATCCTCACATCGGAAGTCCACAATCAAACAAGAAACGCTTTCCTTCGATGGGATGATGCCCAAAGTGGAATATAAACTTAATTAGCTCTATAACTACAGCATACAAGGTTTCAAGTCATTTATAATTCAATGCAGCATATTCAGTTGGCTTATTTCACTTCTTACTACGTCACAGCACAGTGAACAAGCGGGTATTCAAATAACAGCGAGGGACGGTGATTGCAATCAAGACACAACCGGATAACACGTCACATACACCCAATTTTAGAAGCGTGATTCCACACCCCTTCCTACTCTGTTGTATGCGACAACCTTTCAAAGGCAACCCAAATGCTGAACCGGTCCATCCGTAACGGGCAGGAGGTCCCCACGTGGAGCGTGACTGTGCCCACCGGCAGATTTATACGTTGCTACCCTCAACCCACTCCTATTTACGGTTGGGTAAGCCTCGGCACCCAGGTTAACCAATTACATCGGTTTCATGGTTCCCATATGCCAGTATGCATCCGGTACTGTTCGATACTTGTCCAGCAGGGCCGCACACGGACGGTCCTCAACCGACGCCAACAGGGCTCTGCACGTGAGACCTCCGCTCACTGCTTCCTGTCCCCCCTGATGGGTCTCATTTTCACAACTCAAGCCATTTTCTACCTCTTCCTATTCCATGTGATAAGTACTATCTCGTGAGTAGCTTCCAACCACTCGACTTCAACCGAGATCCTAAACATTAGCATGGCATTCTCTACTCGTCGAGTTTGTAAACTACCCAACCCTTTATAGGATTTAAAAAGGCTATGCAAGTGGGGTTTCACTCACCCTAACTCTAATGCATACATTTCAACCTAGACATAAGTGATACAAATGAAAAGCTTTATAAAAGGTACATAAGTGCAAACCGGGGCTTGCCTGGTTGCTAGTTAAATGGGAATTCAGCTTCTGGTGGGAGGACGTCCAAGGGATCCGGTGCGTCCTCAACTTCGGTCACTATATGAAATGTAGCAAAATATATGTATAAGTATTAAGGATTTATAAGAATTGAACTTCTATTCATAGCTACTGCTATTTAGGATCCTTAATTGGCTTTGGGATTTTTACAGTGGATACTAAGCTCTCTAAGGATGATCAGAGCAAAATTTGGAGAATTGTCCATGCACAATGTAGTCTCCAAAATTCCTACAAGTACAAGGCTTCTCTGAATTTTGAGCCCAAATCAGGAGCTTTGACATAGCTAAAAGTAGAAGAACTGATTAGGGTAAGTCTCCATGGTTCTAACAAAATTTGTTTCACCATTTTTGGAGCAACCAGCAGAGATATATGAATTTTTGAAGTTGGACAGGAGTTCTGAAAAGTTTCTGTTTAAATTTGAATTTTCAAATAAATGCTGAACTTTGGAAGACAATTTGACCTAGCAAATTAGCTCCATTGAGGCTCTAATTTCAAATGGAGATCAGTTACTATGAAAAGGATTTTCTGCCCAAATTTGGGAATGTTTCATAAAGAATTGATCCTGAAATAAATCTCCAAAATATCTAATAAAAATAATTCTACAGAAATTCCTGGGTATTTTAATAGCAAGCAATTTGTTCCTCTGTTAAGTACTCCTCATGGGTATTCCAACAAAATTTGTCTCACTAATTTTGGAGCTTCCTACCAAAAGTTATGTATTTTTCAAGTTTCACTAACTCTCTGATTGAATTGTACAGAGCACTCAACGTGGGGCCCACCCGTCTGGTCTTTCTTCAACCTCCCGCCAGAGAACGCGCGTGCACACCAGCTCAGATCGTGGTGTGGCTCGTTCTCCCTCTTTCTCCACCAAATTAGCTCCGGTTTCGCCCTACACGATCCTTGGAACGTGGAGCAGCTGCCGGCCAAGGTTTCCCCGCATGAAAACGGCTGAAAACAGGTCGGCACCGGTGGGGCGGCTCGGGAGCTCGGCACCAACGCATTCTGGCGTGTCCGAAGCTTCTCTCAACGAGCTACATTACCCTAAAGCATCACCAGTGATCGGGGAACATGGAACGCATGCCAAACTTTGCAGCGAACGGCCGGAAAATGGGGTTCACCGGAGGACCAACCCGTTTTTGCCGCCGCCGGTGATTTCTCGTCGCCCGGGGCCTGTGATAGACGGTTTGCTGCGGTATTTGGCGTGGGAGGGCGCTAGGAAGTGTGATGCTATGGCTTGAACCTAAGAACAAATGATCATGCGTGTTGGACGAATTTCCAGTTTTTGTTTGGATCGGTTCTTCACGTGTACCGGCCCAAAACCCAAATTCTGGCGAGCCGGCGATGGAGAAGGGCAAGGGGACTGCAGTAGAATGATCTACAGACCATGGTGCACCTTAGGGAGGTGTTGGTCGTGCGGGAGAGGCGTTGGAGCGGCCGGAAGGCGAGGTGCAGCGATGGTGCGACGTGCTCTGTTTTGCCGGTGAAGAATAGCTCGGGCACAGCGAGGGTAGGCCGGGGACGAGCTTAGAAGTGGTGGAGGACATCAGTGGAGGTCGGCGCACCTCCTAGTCGGCTCAGCTGGGCGCCTAAGTGGCCGGAGGCCGAGCAGCACCGGCGACAGAGGTGGCACGCGGCGTTGCTTTCGTGGGCGCTCGAGCAGAGGCTGTCGACGTCGGGTGAACGTGTGCATAGGGATATTTGCTGGTGCCTCACGATCTTTAGGGATCAGCTGATGAACCGCCAAAGGAACCGACTCCGGGAGCACAGCACACACAGCTCGGTGGTGTCTGCACGCTTGGTGTCGAGCGCACACAGAAGACAATTCGGGTGTTGCCTCTGTGTCACTGACCTGCGGGTCCCGCTGAAATTATTCCCCCTCTCAAACAACAGTGGCTCCATACATCAAATTCAGAAGTTCGCAGCAATTTTTACAAACCAAATTTAATTACTGTGGAGTTAACCCTGTGTTGTATACAAATTTTAAATTCGGCGCCTCGGTTCAGTTCCTGTGCGAGGGAAAAATAACGCCCGGGTGCAAGAAGCTGGAGGTGGCTGCTCTCGGTGGCGCTCTGAGGAGGCTCGGGTGGTGTTCGACACTGAACAGAGAGAGACTTCGGGAGCAAGTGAAAGCAGCCTAATGACATGTGGGGTCTACCCCCTTACTCCTCTTCTTATCCTCCAAACGTCTCCAAAAGATCTTCATTCGAGTGAATCCCCTCAATCCGATATTTCGGGAGCTTACACGTGGGCGGAAATTTGAATAAACCAAATCCAGTGTGAAGTTCACTTTCAAATTTGAATTTGGCTCACATTTGGAAATGATCATGTTTATCTCCTTTTTATCCCATTCTGAAATTAGAATGTGGCCACCATGAATTTCCTCGAATTCAAAGATATGAGGATACATGTGTGCTCCAAATTTTTGACAGCAACTTGAGAGGAACAATTGAGCTCAAATCTGAATTTAAACCCCCTCTTACACATGAGAACTTTACACATGGTGTTTAAATCAACCTCGGCTTAACACATTTCAAATGAACGTGAGAGCTCGTTTGGTTGGACACCCATGTGCATCATCACATGTATAAAATTTTGGAAAGTCCCATTTTCATGCACTCCAATCATTACTGTAGCTAACTCTCTGTTTGTTCCCTTTACATTTTTGGGACTTTTACATTCCTCCCCCCTTAAAAGAATCTCATCCCGAGATTCCAACGAGGAAGGAAAGTAGGGAATATATCGGTGATATGACGATAATAAACCGACAGATATCCTGACCGTTGTGCTTTTCAATAGTGCTCCCTTTTACGGTATGGTGCGTCTGTAAAACTCTGTAGGCCCATATCGACCGGATCGATTGGCTGGGCTCTTTACTGTCCTAATCTTGACATAGATAACGAATACTTATCTAGAATATCTGAGTCCTTAGAAGCTTAGTGTAGTACTTCCCCAAACATGAATCGAGATGTTTGGTGAGATTAAACAATGAATCAGAAATCTCGCCTCAAATTGGCATCTCAACCCTTTAGTCAAAACCAATTGCTTTGCTTGCACATAAGAGCAGCCACAAGTAAATTTCACTTATGTTACCAACATAGCAAAGGTCAACTAGCTATGGTGACCACAAGGGTGTCAAAGGCACCATATGACCTCTCAAGAATTTAGATTGTGTTCATGGATTGTCACGAGGTTGGGCAATCAATCGGTAAGCCCCGCGATGAGAAATTAGTTTAGTTCCAACAATTATGGCACTCGGAGCTAAACAAGTCATAGATGAAAGTTCAAAACTTTCTTAGGTACAAGGGATGTTGAGTAACTGGTCTCCCTGGTATAGTCCAATAAGGTAGAATCAACAGCTTGATCAATAATACATGGTCATTAGACACCGCTTAATAGTTTGAAGAGAGGTACACAATCTTGCTCAGTACATTGGTATTTCACATGTTATATGGTGCAATGCATATGCTTATGGTATGGTGCAAATGGTGCATATGTATGATGCAAAATGGTGCATATGTATGGTGCATACAAGGCGTTGCGCACAATATGTCTCACATCTCTCAATGCTTTTCAATATGTATGGTGCATCATATTTTTATAGTCTGAGCAAGAATTAGTACGATAATTCAAACATGGTTAAGAAGCATCTCAAACTTTGCCAAGTACAGATAACTTGGTCAATAAAGGTGCTAAACAAGGCATGCCCCTTTCATGTGGTGACCAAGTTTAAGGAAAATATGTCAAATGTTTGACAAAATCGTTGGGAAATACTCCATAATAACTTAACCTAGGAAATCTCTATTCTTACGTTGACTTCACTTTCTTTTTCACCTGAGGCTTCACAATACCCGTTTAGCGTGAAACACCAGCTACTAGTTCTAGCTCCTAGTCTTGTTCTCTCAAGTCTTGTGATTCTAGCGAGCATTTGTGTGTACGTGGTGAAGACGCTAAAACTACATCTTTCTCGATGATGACGGATCTTGTACTTGAACTTTGATTACATAAAAATGTAATTTCCTCTTGTCTCTTGGTAATGTCATACTT
The DNA here is from genome assembly GCA_030760725.1 of Neostapfia colusana. Taxonomy (NCBI): domain Eukaryota; kingdom Viridiplantae; phylum Streptophyta; class Magnoliopsida; order Poales; family Poaceae; genus Neostapfia; species Neostapfia colusana. The sequence continues at coordinate 56,774,142 of JASWHV010000009.1, forward strand.
CGGGGTATAGCCCATGGGTTATCAATGCTATGGTTTACATAGATGCACTCCTCCCCCCTTAAGTTCCAATGTAGGAAATTGAAAACTTAATCCATAATCTTCTTATGGCAAGGTAATGCATAACCATAGCCTTCCAGAGCTATATCACACAGCCTTTGATAACAAGGTATACCTGAAGTTATAGTCCAACAACAGCAAGGTACAGGAACTGAATCATCTTCTGTTAGATGGTTTAAATCCTAATTCAACGTTTGAACTGTTGTGGCAGTGAACACAAAAGTTGGAAAAGACTTCCATATATTTCCAACGGGTATTTATTTGCCTTCAACTAAGCTCTAGATCAAAAGCTATCAGCTTCTAAAATTGACAGAAATTCTGGAGGAATTTCAGCAGCACCTCCCCTGTAAGTGCTCACTTTGGTCAACCTTTCCATATAGTTAGAAATGTATATGGACCAAACTCATACTTACAAAGTTGAAGAACGATTGACAAGATTTATAGAATTGTAATATTTCACCTTTTATAATTCTTATACAGGAAGTCATAAGCAAAATCCAATTCAGTATAGAAACTATGCACAGACTTTAATACTCTGGACAGTTTCACTTGTACTGCGAATTTCACCTCTTTACAGGAGGATTCTGTCCTGGGGTTGAACAGAAAAATTGTAAAGAACTTCCCAAGATATCCAAAAAATGTATTTATATGATCTATTTGCATTCTTGGATCAAAAGATATGATGGTTCAAAATTAACAGAATTTCTGGCAGGATTTTGACAGCACCTCCCCAGAGGTACCTAGTTTCAATCCACAATTCCAATTAATTCTGCTCCAGTTTTGGAAAAACTTTGAATTACAAAGTTGTAGCATATCTCATGCCCTTTTCAAAGGTGTCTTACCTGACCATTCGGATTTTTTCTACAGAAAGTTATGGTCGAAATACAGAAAATTCTAGAGAGCATTTTGGTCTGCCCTGTTTCGTGATAGTACCTACTCATCTGAAATTTTCATCCATTTGGAGGGAGATTTTATTCTGGAGCTCTACAGAAAAGTCGTAGATGACTTCAAAACCTTTCCAGAATGGTATCCCACACCTACATTGGTTCAACCAATCCTATGTTATACCCTGCTTAAGTTCAGCAAAATTTCCGCCAAAACAGGGGAGGTCGTTCTTAAGTCTTTGAAATTGAATCTATACTCCCAATTGACTCTTAGTTCAATATGAGAGTTCAATAACCCCTAAATAGAATTCTAAACTTCATTTTCACTCTTTTCTTTAAAAATATCCTTTTTATGCAGTCTCGGTACTACGTTTCCTCACAAAAGAAAAATCCTAAGCCGGTATTCTGGCATATACATGCAAATGGTGGAACTAAGAGCGTCACTCACAAACGGATTCTAAACGTCATGCACTAACGTGGTTAATGTACCTGCAGAAGATCACACAATAATGGTGCACACAAAGGTTTTAACATTGCAGGCAGTTCCATATCATAATAAAAACATACGGTCCGTATCATTGGCATACGGATCGTCCTTGAGTCAAGCCACGTCTCAAGGTACATGGTCGTGTTTTCACACCACACGACGGGGAACCAGAGTATAGTGCGAACGGGTCGTCACAGTTGGGAATTTTATCAACCCAACGGATACCACCTACTGCCACATGACCGTTGCGGCACGCCGATGGCGAGCGCTGCATATGGCCCTTTGGACATTGAACGTTCAAGAGTTGCATACTATCGTGTTGCTTACCACACGGTGGGGTATTCTCACTTTTGCCTAAAGCACGCTGGAGATCAGCGTTTTCATATGCTCTCAGAACCATGGAGAGGTTCAGAGACTCATATTAACTACCGTGCCAAGCCACGGTATATCTTTCCATACTATTACTTGTATGGCGAGTTACCGCAATTGATCCACCTGCGGTGGCGTACCTTACCTCTTACCTGACGTCGGAGCGTCATTACAGAATGTATAACACATAAGTTAGCTTTTCCACCTTAGTAACTACTACTATAATAGACCTTATGTGGGCTTAATGACTAATCCTCACTCGACTACTTCTAGATTTTCAAAATAGTCTCTTTTCGAACGTGCTATTCGCAATGCGGCTCTGATACCACGTCTGTGGGGACCACCCCGTGGTTCACCCACTCTAAGATCGCATAGGGTGGTGCCGTGCGATGCGGCACCCAAAAGCACACTCAAAAAGAATAAAGAACAACGTACAAACTTTTATTTAAGATAAAACAGCGGAAGTCTTTTACAAAACTTAATTATATAGCGGAAGTCTTATACATAACTACTCTGTAATTCTATCTACGCAAAAGTGCAGCCGTCCAGTCCGGGGACGCTACACAATAGCAGCATGGAAACGGAGATCACGATGGCGTGCAGGGCTCCAGCTCGGCCGTGTACCCCGACGGGGGCATCGCCTCATCCTCGGAACCTTCCTCATAACTCTCACCTGCACACAGCTCAAATATTGCAACCGTGAACACGATGGCTCAGCAAGGCTTAACCGACAACCCTAGGCATGGAACTCTACATGCAAGGATGTGTAAAATAGGAAGAAGGACTTTGCAATAAAGACACGCCTACATGTTGATCCTTACTTTCAGTTTTATAGAAACAGTTTATCGAGCCTTAGACAATCCTCACATCGGAAGTCCACAATCAAACAAGAAAAGCTTTCCTCCGACGTGATGATGCCCAAAGTGGAATATAAACTTAATTAGCTCTATAACTACAGCATACAAGGTTTCAAGTCATTTATAATTCAATGCAGCATATTCAGTTGGCTTATTTCACTTCTTACTACATCACAGCGCAGTGAACAAGCGGGTACTCAAATAACCGCGAGGGACGGTGATTGCAATCAAGACACATCCGGATAACACGTCACATACACACACTTTCAGAAGCGTGATTCCACACCCCTTCCTACTCTGTTGTATGCGACAACCTTTCAATGGCAACCCAAATGCCGAATCGGTCCATCCGTAACGGGCAGGAGGTCCCCGCGTGGAGCGTGACTGTGCCCACCGGCAGATTTACACCTTGCTACCCTCAACCCACTCCTATTTACAGTTGGGTAAGCCTCGGCACCCAGGTTAACCAATTACATCGGTTTCATGGTTCCCATATGCCAGTATGCATCCGGTACTGTTTGACACATGTCCAGCAGGGCCGCACACGGACGGTCCTCAACCGACGCCAACAGGGCTACGCATGTGAGACCTCCGCTCACTGCTTCCTATCCCCCCTGCTGGGTCTCATTTTCACAACTCAAGCCATTTTCTACCTCTTCTCATTCCATGTGATAAGTACTATCTCGCGAGTAACTTCCAACCACTCGACTTCTACCGAGATCCTAAACATTAACATGGCATTCTCTACTCGTCGAGTTTGTAAACTACCCAACCCTTTATAGGATTTAAAAAGGCTATGCAAGTGGGGTTTCACTCACCCTAACTCTAATGCATACATTTCAACCTAGACATAAGTGATACAAATGAAAAGCTTTATAAATGGTACTTAAGTGCAAACCGGGGCTTGCCTGGTTGCGAGTTAAATGGGAAGTCAGCTTCTGGTGGGAGGACGTCCGAGGGCTCCGGTGCGTCCTCAACTTCGGTCACTATATGAAATGTAGCAAAATATATGTATAAGTATTAAGGATTTATAAGAATTGAACTTCTATTCATAGCTACTGCTATTTAGGATCCTTAATTGGCTTTGGGATTTTTACACTGGATACTATACTCTCTAAGGATGATCTGAGCAAAATTTGGAGAATTGTCCATGCACAATGTAGTCTCCAAAATTCCTACAAGTACAAGGATTCTCTGAATTTTGAGCCCAAATCAGGAGCTTTGACATATCTAAAAGTAGAATAACTGATTATGGTAAGTCTCCATAGTTCTAACAAAATTTGTTTCACCATTTTTGGAGCTACCAACAGAGATATATGAATTTTTGAAGTTGGACAGCAGTTCTGAAAAGTTTCTGTTTAAATTTGAATTTTCAAATAAATGCTGAACTTTGGAAGACAATTTGACCTAGCAAATGAACTCCAATGAGGCTCATATTTCTACTGGAGATCCGTTACTATGAAAAGGATTTTCTGCCCAAATTTGGGAATGTTTCATAAAGAATTGCTCCTGAAATAAATCTCCAAATGATTAAATAAAAATAGTTCTACTGAAATTCCTGGGCATTTTCATAGCAAGCAATTTGTTCCTCTGTTAAGTCCTCCTCATGAGGATTCCAAAAAAATTTGTCTCACTAATTTTGGAGCTTCCTACCCAAAGTTATGTATTTTTCAAGTTTCACTAACCCTCTGTTTGAATTGTACAGAGCACTCAACATGGGGCCCACCCGTCAGGTCTTTCTTCAACCTCCCGCCAGAGAACGCGCATGCACACCAGCTCAGATCATGGCGTGGCTCGTTCTCCCTCATTTCTCTGCCAAATTAGCTCCCGTTTTGCCCTACACGATCCTTGGAACGTGGAGCAGCTGCCGGGCAAGATTTCCCCGCATGAAAACGGTTGAAAACAGGTCGGCACCGGTGGGGCGGCTCGGGAGCTCGGCATCAATGCTTTAAGGCGTGTCCGAAGCTTCTCTCGGCCAGCTACATTACCCTAAAGCATGACCAGTGATCGAGGAACATGGAACGCATGCCAAACCTTGCAGCGAACGGCCGGAAAATGGGGTTCACCGGAGGACCGACCCGTTTTTGCCGCCGCCGGCGATTTCTCTTCGCCCGGGGCCTGTGGTAGACGGTTTGCTGCGGTGTTTGGAGTGGGAGGGCACTAGGAAAGTTTGATGCTATGGCTTGAACCGAAGAACAAATGATCATGCGTGTTGGACGAATTTCCAGTTTTTGTTTGGATCGGTTCTTCACGTGTACCGGTGCAAAAACCCAAATTCCGGCGAGCCGGCGACGGGGAAGGGCAAGGGGACTGAAGTAGCATGATCTACACACCTTGGTGCACCTTAGGGAGGTGTTGGTCGTGCGGGAGAGGCGTTGGAGCGGCCGGAAGGCGAGGTGCAGCGATGGTGCGACGTGCTCTGTTTTGCCGGTGAAGAATAGCTCGGGCACAGCGAGGGGAGGCCGGGGACGAGCTGAGAAGTGGTGAAGGACGTCCAGTGGAGGTCGTCGCACCTCCTAGTCGGCTCAGCTGGGTGCCTAAGTTGCCGGAGGCCGAGCAGCAACGGCGACAGAGGTGGCGTGCTGCGTTGCTTTCGTGGGCGCTCGAGCAGATGCTGTGGACGTCGGGTGAACGTGTGCACAGGGATATTTGCTGGTGCCTCACGATCTTTAGGGATTAGCTGATGAACCGCCAAAGAAACCTACTCCGGGAGCACAGCACACACAGCTTGGTGGCGTCTGCACGCTCGGTGTCGAGCGCACACAGAAGACAATTTGGGTGTTGCCTCTGTGTCACTGACCTGCGGGTCCCGCTGAAGTTTTTCCCCCTCTCAAACAACAGTGGCTCCATACATCAAATTCAGAAGTTCGCAGCAATTTTTACAAACCAATTTTGATTACTGTGGAGTTAACCCTGTGTTGTATTCAAAATTTTAAATTTGTCGCCTCGGTTCAGTTCCTGTGCGAGGGAAAAATAACGCCACGGTGCATCAAGCAGGAGGTGGCCGCCCTCGGTGGCGCTCTGAGGATGCTCTGGTGGTGTTCGACACTGAACAGAGAGAGACTTCGGGAGCAAGTGAAAGCAGCCCAATGACATGTGGGGTCTACCCACTTACTCCTCTTCTTATCCTTCAAACGTCTCCAAAAGATCTTCATTCGAGTGAATCCCCTCAATCTGATATTTCGGGAGCTTACACGTGGGCGGAAATTTGAATAAACCAAATCCAGTGTGAAGTTCACTTTCAAATTTGAATTCAGCTCACATTTGGAAATGATCATGTTTAACTCCTTTTTAGCCCACTCTGAAATTAGAATGTGGCCACCATGAATTTCCTCGAATTCAAAGATATGAGGATACATGTGTGCTCCAAATTTTTGACAGCAACTTGAGAGGAACAATTGAGCTCAAATCTGAATTTAAACCCCCTCTTACAAATGAGAACTTTACACATGGTGTTTAAATCAACCTTGGCTTAACACATTTCAAATAAACGTGAGAGCTCGTTTGGTTGGACACCAATGTGCATCATCACATGTATAAAATTTTGGAAAGTCCCATTTTCATGCATTCCAATCATTAGGGTAGCTAACTCTCTGTTTGTTGCCTTTACATTTATGGGACTTTTACAAAATACCTCTGGATCTCAACAGAAATGTTGTAAAGCTCTTCCAAGACTTTCCAGAAATATATCATATGACCCCAACCTCGAATTAACTCAACCTCTAGCCTCTAATTAACTTCAGCCTTAATACAGCTGAAAACAAGGGACTCTGTCCTTAGTATCCTATAAGGTGAAAACTTATTAAATTTGAATATCCTGATTAAGGGAAGGAGTTACATCAAGTTTTTAGTACTCTGGATTAGAACTTTGAAGTTTTACAGTGCAGTTGCTCATTTAGTGGGTTGTGACGTCGATGCGTCACCAGAGCATATCGGTACTACGTGTCGTGGTTAGACTACCTGCAGATAACTCACACAATCGTCAGACTCGGCTGCACACCGAGCCCGGTATCCATACAGTTCGTACACCCGGCCGTCATCACTCGCCCGGATGTTCTCAAGCCAAACACGCCTTGAGCTACGTGTTCACGTTACTGACCAAGTGACAGGGTCTCCCAAATTTCCCAAAGCACGCCAGGGACAGACGTTGCTCGAATACCCCAAACGACATGACGAGTCATAGAGGATATTAAAGCGGGTCGGGTTACCTGCCACCCGTGGGGCTCCACCCTTCATCTGTGCGCACTGGTGGACAGCGCTTACGTGCACCCGCCAAGACATAAAGCGTCCCGAGATGCACGATTTTCCGACATAAGAAAATAGGTTAGTATGCCACTTTCTATACACTAATAACATCCTTATATGGGCTACTAAATCGTTCCTCACTGGATTTTTGAAAAAGATGACCTTTGTAGTGTGTTAAACCTCAAGCGAGCTCTGATACCACGCTGACACGACCCCACGGTCTTGTCAAGTCAGGATCACGATGAGGGGTGCTGTGTTGCACAGCACCGGATAACACACGTCAAAGGTACAAAGCAGAAGCAAAGTTTTATTACATAAAAAAAGTTCATGAACATTTGTACAACAAAGTATGTTCTGTCTACACTCACAGACATAGACTACACATCGAGTTCACGTTCAGCCCGTGAACGTGTCCCTGCTAGCACGCACACACACTAACACGGTGGCGTGCACGACTCCCACTCGACGGGGTTCTCCTCATGGGGTTCCGTCTCCTCCTCGGGAGTCCCTTCCTCATAAAACCCTGCAAAAGCTTCAAACACAAGCAGTGAGCACGATGGCTCAGCAAGACTGACCCGTCTCTCCTAAATATGAAACTTCTACATGGAGGGTTATAGGTTACATGAGGTAAAATAAGTTGCAAGGACTCGCCTAATTAGTGGACCATACTTTAAAATTTTAGCAGTAGGTTGTGGAGAACCTAACGCTAAGGCACATGAGAGAGCCGCAATCAAACAAGAAACGCATTTCTCTCATGTACTTTGCCCAAAGTTGAAAAGAACTTTAGTTAGCTCTAAACTACAACAAATCATTAACAATCAAAGTCCATCTTTCAATCAGAAACATTTTAACATGTATCTAGCCTGTTCTTTGTACGTCACGGTACAGTGAACAAGTGGTACTCACTGACCGCGAGGGACGGCGATTATAATCGATTTACACCTGCAGGGTTACCCGAATAACCCGTGATGTACGCCCGTACTCGATATTGCCTACAGCAACCATCACGGACGTCGTACGCAACCACTTTCGCCCGTTAGCCAAATGTTGAACCGTTCCAATCGTCCAGAGCAAGAGGTATCTGTGCGCGCATCCACAGTGCCACCAGCCGATTTACACCTCGAGCTCTCAACCTACCCTCTGAACGACCAGCTATGCTTCAACACCCAGCTACCCGAGTTACATCGGTTTCCCAGTTCCCATATAGCCGGTAGGTCTTCGGTACTGTTCTAGCTTGTTCAACAGGCCCGCACACGGCTCAGTCCTCAATAGACACAAGCGGAGCTATAGCACCCAGGCCCCAAAGTCCTGCTGCCCTTACTCTCTGCTCGGTCTCATTTTTCTTGCCATGTGTTTCATTTGCTATCTTTACCCGAGTCGAGTGCCTCTAGCCTATCCTCGTGAGTAGTTCCAACTACTCGAGTTGTACCGAATCCTACACTACCCTAGCATTGCAGTAGCTACAGGGGGTTTTCAATCCTAATCCCAACCCATGGTTTTCTTGGCTATGCATTTGGGTTTTCAAACAAGACTCTAATGCAAGCAGTAAGGGTACTCAAAGTAAGTTCTCAAAACAGTAAAAATTTGTAAAAGGGTTAATGCAAACTAGAGCTTGCCTTGCTGCTCTTGGTCGTAGACTAGTTGCTCTTCTGGAGTGACGAACTCTAAGACTTCAGGCTCCTCCTCAACCTTAGCGACTACATGAGGTAACAAGTATATGTATTAATTTAAATGCATTTGACTTAAATTTAAACTTGTGAAGACTATAAGTCCCACTAGACAGACCCAATGACTCTGAAACTTTTACTGTGGTTTGGTTACAATATAAACAGAGACTTGGGCAAGTTTTAGTTGTAGCAAAGCTCATTTGAGCCCTCCACTAATAATTATGTACTTGACCTTAACTGGAGCTCTTACGGTTTTCTAGAAATTTTCATGGAGCAAGCCATGACTTCCTGAAAACTAAATTTTCAGAGGGTTCTAATGGAGTTGGTATTACTTAATTTGAAGGTTCCTAGCTAAAAAATGAGCTAAACAATTTTCAGAGAAATTCTTAAAATGTTTCTGGACATTTTCTATTTTCTCCGGAACAGTTTTATTAATCACACTGTTAGGTGGATCAAATGAGCTCAAATGTATCTGAAACTTTTATGGTAGCTCAGGGATGTTTTGGTGAACATCCCAGACAAATTTCAGAATTTTCCTCCAAAGGGTTCTCCAGTTAAAATTCTAACCAGTTTGAACTTTGAAGAATTAATTCTGGAGAAATATAGATTTTCATGAAGTGAAACTTGATTTTATGGAAAGTACTCAGAGAGCTGAATCCAACAAAATTTGGTTCACTCGATTTGGAGTTTCCTAGCCAAAGTTATGTGGATTTGAAGTTTGAACAAAATCTGAAAATCGGGAAAAGTTCAAACTACTGCGCGTGGGACCCGGGGCTACGTGTCAACTTCTCAGCGGTCGATACATGGGCCACAGAATCTTTCGCGTGCTGCCGTATCCGATCCGTGCCACAGCGAATCTAGGTTTTAAAATATCTGCCGCTGACACATGGGACCGGGGGCTTCGTCTACCTCCGGCCTCCCGCCCTCTGCCGCCGTGACCTCACGCCGGAGAACTCGCCGGTGGCTTCTGTGGTGCGCAAAACTCCATGATTCTGGCTGCCTCTGCCTAAATCCACCGGGGGAACATGATGCTTGGCTCAGCTCGTCATGAAAATCACCGGTACATAGTCGGCGAGGAGCGGCGGCTTCTGTCGGTACCTGAGATATGGGGTACCCCCGCGCACAGGATAAAATGCCTAAGGTATTCGCCCTTCTCCGCAGGGAGAGCTCCGAAGGCGCCACGCGTCCGGCGGGGACGGGCCTCCCTCTCCTCCGAGGAGAGCTCCAGACCCGCCACGTGACATACAGAAGCCGGACCTCCCCCTCCGAGGGAGAGAGGTCCGAAGACGCCACGCGTCCAGCGGGGCCGGACCTCCCTCTCCGCAGAGGAGAGCTCCGGGCCCGCCACATGGCATACAGAGGCCGGACCTCCCCCTCCGCGGGGAGAGGTCCGGAGGCTCCACGTGCCCCGCAGGCCGGACCCTTCTCACCTCAGAGAAGAGCTCCGGACCCGCCACGTGGCCAGAAGAACGGTGCTGCCTGCCCCCGAGCGGTAGGCGGCGGGCGTAAAGGCGCTCCTCACCTTGCCCGTACAAGGTATTCAAGGCCCGCGTCTTCCCAAGACGCGGAAACGCGGAGCAAGCGTCTGTCAGGTGCCGTTGCGCCCAGTCGCATCACAGACTGGCGCGTGGTGTCAGAACCTGCCAGCCAATAAACGCTGCGACAAGACATCCCATGCCGCCTGCGCCGTCATCAACCACTACGACTAGCACGCGGCATGGGCAGGGCGGCAAGATGAAGACTCAGAAGCCTTCGACCAGAGGCAGCTACCGGCGTAACTACAGATAGGTAGATAACAAGCAATCTTCCCGGGACCACCTGTCGGGTCCCGGCTCCCCTTGTAAGCCGCCCGAGTCTTGGACTATAAAAGGCTCGGGCAGGCGTCGATAGCAAGGGTTCGCACTTTGCAACTCATACGCTAGCCATACACTCTCAAGCTGTAACTCACCCCCGAGCTCAGGCCTCCGGCCCTGAGCAGCAAGCAATACAGCGAGCTCCATAGCTCGCCGTGGACGTAGGGTTTTACGCTCCGGCGGCCTGAACCACGTAAAACTCGTCGTGTCAAGCTCTCGCTAACTCGTCCATCCGCGCAAGCTTTCCTCTAGGAGTCTAGCCCCGCCGAAAAAAGAACCTCCGCGAGCTGCCCATTGCAGGCCCGGGGGAAGTGTCGATCGCACACTTAGACATTTGGCACGCCAGGAAGGCTGGGGCTGCCCCAGGAACATGGCTGGGGCTGGCCAACTACCGCTCCTGGTGGCCCCTATCATCGCCAACGTGAGAATGTACCACGTTTTGGTGGATGGAGGGGCTGGGCTGAATCTCATCAGCCGTGCAGCTTTCCAGAAGCTGCAAATCCCGATGGCCAAGCTCACCCCGTCGAGTCCGTTCTCAGGGGTAGGGCCGGGACAGGTTATCCCCTACGGCAACATTAGTCTCCCGGTGACCTTCGGGGCTCCGGACAGCTATCGAATAGAGTACATTCTGTTCGACGTAGCGGAGATAGACCTCCCCTTCAACGCCATAATCGGCAGGCCAGCCCTGTACCGGTTCATGGCTGTAGCCCATTACGGCTACCTTGTCCTGAAGATGCCGACACCAACAGGTGTTCTCAGGATTCGAGGGGACCGCACTGCTGCAGTGTCGGCCCTGGAGAAGCTCCAAGCACTCGCAGCAGCTGGGGCATCAACCCCCGGCAATACGGAGTCGGACCAGATCCGCCCGAACGCACGTCACCGTGCTTCCACCACAGCACCCCGGGTGCAACCTCTCGACGAGAGCGGCGTCCCCTTAAAGGTCGTCCAAGTCGGCGCCGAAGCTACCCAGACCACCCGGGTAGCCGGGGGCCTGGATAGTAAATAGGAAGGCGCGCTCGTCACCTTCCTCCAGCACAACGTCGACGTGTTTGCATGGCAGCCGTCACAGATGCCGGGGATCCCCAGGAAGGTGATCGAGCACCACTTGAAAGTCTTTCCCGACGCCCGGCCGGTTCAACAGAAGCCCCACAAGCAGTCCATCGAGCGGCAAAACTTCATCCGTGAAGAAGTCAAGAAGCTGCTGGACGCTGGCTTCATACGGGAAGTCCACCACCCCCGATGGTTGGCGAACCCCGTCGTTGTCCCGAAGGCTGGCGGGAAGCTCCGGATGTGCATCGACTACACCAGTCTCAATAAGGCATGTCCTAAAGATCCATTCCCTCTCCCTAGAATAGATCAAATAGTAGACTCAACGTCAGGCTGTGATATGCTGTGCTTCCTAGACGCCTACTCGGGTTTCCATCAGATCCCCATGTCTAGGGAGGACGAGGAGCACACCTCCTTCATCACGGTAGACGGCCTTTATTGCTACGTGTCTATGCCTTACAGCCTAAAGAATGCACTCCCCACCTTTGTGCGGGCAATGCACAAAACCTTTGGGGAGTTAATAAGAGACCTGGTTGAGGTGTATGTCGATGACATAGTTGTCAAGGTCAAGCAGGGTCCGTCCCTGCTAGATAACCTAGCTTTAGTCTTTGACAAGTTGCGCTCTACGCGCACCAAGCTGAACCCAGATAAATGTGTGTTCGGCGTGTCCTCTGGGAAGCTCTTAGGGTTCCTGGTCTCGCACCAAGGGATTGAGGCCAACCCAGAGAAGATCAAGGCCATCGACTTGATGCGGCCCCCTGCCCGCGTCAAGGATGTCCAGAAACTCACAGGATGTCTAGCCGCGCTGAGTCGGTTTATACCGAGGCTAGCAGAGCGGGCACTCCCTTTCTTTAAGCTCCTGCGCAAGTCAGGCCCTTTTGCCTGGACTGACAAAGCAGAAGAGGCTTTCCAGGAGTTGAAGCGACTCCTGACGACCCCACCAATCATGGTAGCCCCTGAGCCCGGAGAGCACCTGTTGCTCTACATCGCGGCGACAACTGAAGTAGTGAGTATGGTCCTCGTCGCAGAGCGGCCGGACCCCTCATCTTCACAACCTGCTCCGGTAGCAGAAGACAGACGCCAGGAGGCCCCGCAGGACCAAGACGGTCTCCCGGGCCTCCAAGGCAACCTCCCGGAGGTCCAGGTCGGCCTCCCGGAGGTCCTGGGCGGTCTCCCGGACCTCCAAGATAAACCCCCGGGGGCCCCGCGGGACCCCCCGGGGGCCAAATGGGACCTCCCAGAGGTCCCCCAAGACCCCCCGGAGCTCCCGGACAATCAAGATAGCTTAAGGGCCTCCGGGTCCCAACCCCCGGAGGGCCCCGTGGGTCCACCCACCTCCAGTGGGCCAGGGCCAATGGACGAGGACCTCTCAGGCCTGAGAAAGAGGGTTCGAACCGTCCAGAGGCCTGTCTACTACATCAGCGAAGTACTTCATGATGCCAAGACAAGGTACATGGAAGTCCACAAGCTGCTGTATGCGGTGCTCGTGGCCTCCAGAAAGCTCCGCCATTACTTCCAGGCCCACCGGGTCTCGGTAGTCACCTCGTATCCACTGAAGACAATTCTTCACAGCCCCCATGCGACTGGCAACGTTGCTAAATGGGCAGCGGAGCTGGCGGAGTTTGAGCTGGACTTCCTCCCACGCCATGCAGTCAAGAGCAAAGCACTGGCTGACTTTGTGGCGGAGTGGACACCAACGGAGACTGACCCAGGGGGCCATGGGGGCGGAGAACCGGAGCACCAAGCTCCGGTCTTCACCGAACCCCACTGGACACTCTTCTTCGACGGCTCCTCGCGAAAGCAGGGGGCCGGTGCCGGCGTACTGCTCCTCATGCCATCGGGGGAACAGTTTGGGTATATGGTGCGTCTCAATTTCAAGGCAACCAACAACATGGCGGAGTATGAAGCACTCATCTTTGGCCTGCAGACAGCCCTGTCTTTAGGCGCTCGCCAGTTGTTGGCACAGGGCGACTCCCAGCTGGTCATCAAGCAAGTCAAGGGCGAATGCTCCTGCAATGACCCCCAGCTAGCTGCATATCTGCTTCACGTGCAGATGTTGGAGAAAGAATTCCTCGCCTTGGACCTCCACCACGTACCGTGCGCCGGTAATACCGCAGCCGACGACCTTTCAACGAAGGCTTCCACCGGAGCCCCTGCGCCCGAAGGAGTCTTCGAGAGGACGTTGCTGCGGCCCACAGCCCGGCCCGCCGAGCCGGGCGAAGGGGGCTTGACCAGCACCTCGAAGCTGGCGGTCCCGACGGCCCTACAACCGTGGGCGCCGCCAAGGATCGTAAGCGTCACTGGGGACTCCGTGCAACCCAGTGCTCAAGATCCAGAAGCTCAAGTCAGACCCGATGCATGGATCACGGAGATCTGGGACTACTTGAAGGACAATATCCTCCCTGATGAACATGCAGCCGCTGAACGGATTGTGCGTATGGCTAAGAGGTACGCGCTGGTAGAGGGGGATCTCTACCGGCGTGGCGCCAACCACATCCTATTGCGGTGTATAACCCAGGGGGAAGGCTGCGACTTGCTCGCTGAGATCCATGGAGGCGAATGTGGAAGTCATTCTTCCTCACGCACGCTTGTCGGTAAAGCCTTTTGGCATGGCTTCTACTGGCCGACAGCACTCCAGGATGCCGTCAAGCTGGTCGAGAGCTGCAAGGCGTGCCAGTTCCACGTCAAGCAGATCCATACACCGGCTCAGGCGGTACAGATGATCCCGCTCTCGTGGCCATTTGCCATGTGGGGGCTGGACATCCTGGGACCATTTTCCAGAACCGTCGGGGGGTTCCGGTACCTCTATGTCGCTATCGACAAGTTCACCAAGTGGCCAGAAGCTACACCAGTTGTCACCATCAATAAACAATCAGCAGTAAAATTCATCAGGTCTATTGTCTGCCAGTTCGGGGTCCCAAACAGGATCATCACTGACAATGGGACCCAGTTCACCAGCGCAGCGTTCCAAGACTACTGCGAGGACCTTGGCATTCAGGTATGCTATGCCTCTGTCGCCCACCCGAAGAGCAATGGGCAAGTCGAGAGGCCAATGCGGAGATTCTCCGGGGCCTCAAGACTCGTACCTTCGCCAGCCTGAAGAAACATGGTGCCAATTGGGTAGATGAACTTCCGAGCACACTATGGGCTAACCGGACATCCCAGAGCTGGGCCACCGGGGAGACACCCTTCTTCATGGTGTACGGGGCCGAAGCTGTACTCCCTCCAGAAATCACCATGAAGTCTCACCATGTCCGAGCTTACGACGAAGCCACGCAGGACAACCTCCGGCGTGGAGAAATCGACCTCGTCGACGAGGTCCGATTACATGCGGCACTCCGTAACGCGCGGTACAGACAGGCGCTTCGGCGCTACCACCAGAGGTCTGTGCGTGCCCGGGAGCTGCAGGAAGGTGACCTGGTGTTGCGGCGCATACTTTCTCGCGAAGGGGCCCACAAACTCTCCCCTAGTTGGGAAGGCCCCTTCCGAGTCGCGAAAGTATGCCGCCCCGGGTGTGAGCGCCTTTCCACCGAGGATGGGGACCTGCTCCCGAATCCTTGGAACATAGAACACCTCCGTAAGTTCTACCCCTAAGAGCAAAAATAGGTCAGTACTTTCTTTTCGTAATGAACCCCATAGAGTCCAGGAGCAGCGCTCGGAGCAGCTAAACCCTAGGGGACGGTCCAGGACTACGTTCAGCTTTGCCTGGTTCCGACTCCAAGCGCGTAGAGTCTTGCTTCCCCTCTTAATGGGGTGGGTCGTGGCCTCCATGTTTAGCCTGCCTTCCTCCTATGGAAGGTTGTACGAAAAGAAGTCTGCCCTACTTTGCTCTTTCCTTGTACTCATTTAAATTGTGAATTGAGTTCTTTTTTATCGCCCTTGCAGTACATGGTTGCCATGTGCTCAGCTCCCCCTCTCTACAAGTCCCCAAGCATCAAGCATATGGTTGGGGCTGTAAGTCAAATAAGACTATGAGATAAGGGAGGGGGAGCCCCCAAGGAGAATTACGTTTCCTCTACCTGTGTGCAGGACTTCCAGGTTGCGGCAACGGGGACTGCATGAAGTAGGGGGAAAGGAGCTACCAACTACTTTGACCCAGGGCTAGAGGGGGCGGGACCCGGGGGCCCCACGTGTCCAGCAGGCCCGGAACTCTCTCCTCCCTTGAGAAGGGCTCTGGGCTCGCCACGTGGCAGGCGGAAACCGGACCTGCCCCCGCAGTGGGAGAGCTCCGAAAGCCCTGCGTGTTCAACATGGCCGGGGCTCCCGTCTCTGCAGTAAAAGCAGTCATCAAGTGAGCGCACGCTCTCACGACCCCGCGGCTGTTCGTGCTCCGGCAGCGGCCAATTCGGGACTTAGAAAAAGTGCGCGGATCGGAAGAGACGGAGGTCCCACCTTGGACTCGTTATCTGCCCCGAGATGGGCCCGGGGGCCACTGTCGGTACCTGAGATATGGGGTACCCCCGCGCACAGGATAAAATGCCTAAGGTACTCGCCTTTCTCCGCAGGGAGAGCTCCGAAGGCGCCACGCGTCTGGCGGGGCCGGGCCTCCCTCTCCTCCGAGGAGAGCTCCGGACCCGCCACGTGACATACAGAAGTCGGACCTCCCCCTCCGCGGGAGAGAGGTCCGAAGACGCCACGCGTCCAGCGGGGCCGGACCTCCCTCTCCGTAGAAGAGAGCTCCGGGCCCGCCACGTGGCATACAGAGGCCGGACCTCCCCCTCCACGGGGAGAGGTCCGGAGGCTCCACGTGCCCCGCAGGCCGGACCCTTCTCACCTCAGAGAAGGGCTCCGGACCCGCCACGTGGCCAGAAGAACGGTGCTGCCTGCCCCCGAGCGGTAGGCGGCGGGCGTAAAGGCGCTCCTCACCTTGCCCGTACAAGGTATTCAAGGCCCGCATCTTTCCAAGACGCGGAAACGCGGAGCACGCGTCTGTCAGGTGCCGTTGCGCCCAGTCGCATCACAGACTGGCGCGCGGTGTCAGAACCTGCCAGCCAATAAACGTTGCGACAAGACATCCCATGCCGCCTGCGCCGTCATAAACCACTATGACTAGCACGCGGCATGGGCAGGGCGGCAAGATGAAGACTCAGAAGCCTTCGACCAGAGGCAGCTACCGGCATAACTACAGATACGGTAGATAACAAGCAATCTTCCCGGGACCACCTGTCGGGTCCCGGATCCCCTTGTAAGCCGCCCGAGTCTTGGACTATAAAAGGCTCGAGCAGGCGTCGATAGCAAGGGTTCGCACTTTGCAACTCATACGCTAGCCATACACTCTCAAGCTGTAACTCACCCCCGAGCTCAGGCCTCCGGCCCTGAGCAGCAAGCAATACAGCGAGCTCCATAGCTCGCCGTGGACGTAGGGTTTTACGCTCCGGCGGCCTGAACCACGTAAAACTCGCCGTGTCAAGCTCTCGCTAACTCGTCCATCCGCGCAAGCTTTCCGCTAGGAGTCTAGCCCCGCCGAAAAAAAGAACCTCCGCGGGCTGCCCAGTGCAGGCCCGGGGGAAGTGTCGATCGCACACTTCGACAGCTTCGGAAGGACTTCGGCCGTGTCGGCCGACCTTCCTAGCACTCCAACCGACCGAGCAAAAGGCAGGAAAGCATCAGTGGCCTCTAAGGAAGCTCGGCATGGGCTCGGAGCTGCTCGGGAGAGGTCTGAAGTAGGCTCTCACCGTGCGCCCGATGCTTCTCGCATGATCCGCCGTCGGCAAGCTTTGAAATACGCCGTGTACAGGGGTCCTCATGCTAGAGGTTGTGAATGCAACTTGTGCGCCACTAAGTCTAGTTGGTGTAGGAACGGATTGAGACTCTCTAAACCTTTCTGTAGTGCAAATTCGGTGGAGCCGCACCCGAAGGTCGGTCTGCACCGAGTGAAAGGGAAAACAGAAATTCGTCGCCGGCGATCAAGCACTTGGGCTGTGGCTCGGGGGTGAGCAGCACCGGTCCCTAACGCATCCAGGGACGCCTTAGCTTTGGCGTAACGCCCTCCCGTTTGGGCTGTCCACGGGAGCCCGAGGTATGGCGGACATAGGTCCCCGAAAAGAACTCTCGGCCTGGTCGAGATCGTCCGAGTTCAACCAATTTTCAGCGATGGGGAAGGAGAAAGAGAGCCCTTCGTACCGTTTTACAGCTTGGGGGGATGGAGAGGCTGTGGTCGTCGGCTTCTCCGATCAACCGAGAGAGCGGCGGCGAGAGCTGTTTTTCTAGCGCGAGGGAGCAGAGAATCAGTCGAATACTCCTCTCACTGGTTCGGGCTCGAGGATAAGAAGGCGGGGGCGACGTCGGTCGACGCGGCCAGCCCAAGCAGGAGCTGTCCCGGCGATCAGCTCGGTGGCGCCCTCGGAGGAAGCCCGAGAAACCGAGTGTTGAATCTTCAGTCGGTTGAATTTGCTTTAGTGGCTGACATGTGGGTCCCACCGAAGGGTTTAACCTCTGAAATTAACTTTTCGCCACTGCTCTAAACAGTAGAGACCAAATTAACCTCAGGCATTTGAATTATCTACCCCTGGGCCATTTGAATGGGATAGAATTTAAATTGGTTTTTGTTTGACTAAGTTTCAGCACATATGCAGTTTGAAATTCAAATAAAGTTTGAATTTGCTAAACTTAGCTCATGTCAAGATCAACTCCAAATGGAGTGAAAATTGGTGTGTGAGTTCACAAAAATGTGCTGAGTAATAATATGTCTCCCACTTTTGAATTCATGGGATGAAAACAGTTTGCATTTGAATTTGAGTTCAAACCAACCTCCTTTTAGTTGTACCCAAAAGACCTCAAAAAGGTTTTGGATTTGGGTGAAATTTGGCATGGACATTCCTAGCAAGGTGTAGGACTTTTTCATATGCCCAGCCCCTATATGATGCATGTGGGAAATGCCACTTTTGCATTTTGTGAGTTTGTTCTCTAATGAGCATGTTGATGGTAGTTACTTGCTCTTCAAATGTATTCATCAAGGTTCTTCAAATGAAGTGTGTGGGTGGTGATGAACACTTTGAATATGTGCCAAAAATTTAGGCCCTTACAGGATGAAACCTTGAGGTTGCGTGTGGATTACCGACCTCTTAATGCCGTCACCATCAAGAACAAATATCCACTGCCCTGCATCGATATTCTATTCGATCAACTTGTGGGTGCGAGTGTATTTTCAAAGATGGATCTTCGCTCTGGATTCACCAAATTAAGATCCGACCGAAGGACATTCCGAAGACGGCCTTCTCGACGAGATATGGGTTATATGAATATCTCGTCATGTCTTTTCGTATCACCAACGCCCTGTCACATTTCATACACCTCATGAACTCAGTGTTCATGACGGAGCTGGACATGTTCATGGTGGTGTTCATAGGCGACATCTTGGTTTATTCCATGTCTCAAGAAGAACACGCAGAACACTTGCATATCGTTCTTCAACGATTGCGAGACCATAAGCTTTATGCCAAGTTCAGCAAGTGCGAGTTTTGGATCAGCCAAGTGCCATTTCTTGGTCATATTATTTCTGCAGAAGGCATTGCAGTTGATCCAAGCAAAATCGAACAAGTGCTGATATAGAACTCCACCACATCTGTCCATGAAGTCAGGAGCTTTCTAGGTTTAGCGGGATATTATCAGAGATTCATACCAAACTTCTCCAAGCTTGCTAAGCCGATGACTGAATTGTTGAAGTAGGGGATCAAATACGTTTGGAGATCAGCTTGTGAAGGAGCTTTCCAAGCATTGGTGAAGCATCTTACAACAGCCCCGGTGTTAGCTCAACCGAATACGACCAAGCCCTTCGACGTATATTGTGATGCGTCCAACATCGGGCTTGGCTGTGTACTGATGCAAGGAGGAAGAGTGGTCGCCTATGGCTCACGTCAACTTCGTAACCACGAGCAACACTATCCGACTCATGATCTTGAGCTCACTGCTGTGGTGTTGGCATTGAAAATGTGGAGGCACTATTTACTTCGGAACTTAGTGCACCTCTACACCAACTACAAGAGTCTGAAATATATATTCACTCAAAAGGAGTTGAATATGTGGCAACGGAGATGGCTAGAACTGATCAAAGACCATGAGATCGAGATTCACTACCATCCCGGTAAGGGAAACGTGGTTGCCGACACCTTAAGCCGCAAATCTCACTTCAACCATCTGTCCATCACCCCACATGAAGAGGAGGAGCCGAGTTTATACTTGGTTCCATATGGGGCATTATGTAATCTTGCTCTCGTCCCTACCATACAAGAGGAGATTATGGAAGCTCAGAAAGAATACATGGGAATATCGCATATTCGGAGAAGAATCAAGAATGGCGAAATGAAATGCTTCCGAAGGGATGAACACGGTACTGTATGGTTTAAAGACCGTATAGTGGTACCCCGTGGCATGAACCTTCAGAAGAAAATCTTGGACCAAGCCATTTGTCCAAGTATTCTATTCATCTGGTCAGAAATAAGATGTACCAGGATCTGAAAACCAGGTTTTGGTGGACGCGTATGAAAAGAGAAATCGCAAAGTACGTATCCGAATGCGATACGTGTCGGCGTGTGAAAGCCGTTCACATGCGTAAAGCTGGACAGCTGCAACCATTGAATATTCCAGCATGGAAGTGGGAGGATATCAGCATGGACTTCATAGTCGGATTACCTGTCACCTCCCACAACCATGATTCGATTTGGGTGATAGTCGATTGACTAACCAAGTCGGCTCATTTTATTCCCGTAAATACGGGTTATGTGGCCAAGAAATATGTGGAGCTGCATATTGCAAGGATCTTGTGCGCCCACGGTGTTCCCAGCACGATTATTTCAGATCGTGGTGTGCTGTTCGTCGCTCGGATTTGGGAACAACTGCACACGTCATTGGGGACCAAACTGATCCGAAGCACCGCGTATCACCTGCAGACGGATGGTCAAACTGAACGGGTGAATCAAGTGCTTGAAGACATGCTACGCGCTTGTGCCATCGACCATGGTAAAAACATGGACGATCATTTACCGTTGGTGGAGTTTTCTTATAATAATGGCTATCAAGCTAGCATCAAGATGGCGCCGTACGAGGCTCTCTACGGCCGGAAATGTCGCACACCACTCAACTGGTGTGAGTCCGGCAAGCGAGTTATCTATGGCATTGAACTTGTGAATGAGGCTAAAGAACGAGTGCGAGTAATACAAGCCAATCTTAAACCTGCTCAATCTCATCTGAAGAGCTATGCGAATAAAAGACGCCGTCCTCTCCACTTCGACATCGGGGACCATGTTTATGTCCGGGTGTCTTTGATGAAGGTAGTTCATCGTTTAGGAGTGGAGGGCAAACTTGCGCCGTGATTCATTGGTCTGTTCGCCGTCATTGAAAAATGCGGACCCGTGGCCTATCTCCTGGCGTTACAGGCGTCACTCTCGGGAATTCACAATGTTTTCCACATCACTCAGCTGAGGAAATGTCTCAAACCCTCGGCTGAAATCCGCACCGAAGATATAGAAGTTCTTCAACTTGATCTCACCTACTCGGAGTATCCGATCAAGATTATCGATGAAAAGACTCGCGCCACAAGAAACCAGACCTTATGGTTTTACAAGGTCTTGTGGAGTAAACATCCCGCTGATGAGGCGACATCGGAAAGCGGGGACTATCTACAAGCAAACTATCCGGACTTGCTATCATCGTATACCCAGTAAAGTTTTCCCTACTTTTCTTTTCTTTTGGGGATCTCGGGACGAGATTCTTTTTAAGGGGGGGGGGGGGATGTGAAAGCCGAGTTTTACACGGTGGGTGTAGCATCCAAATAGGTGGAGAAAATTCAAATTTTTAAAACTTGGTGGCAACTGATCACATTCATAGGATACTAGTGCAAATTCAAGTTTGAGCTTGCCAACTGGTTCCCAATAATTCAAAAAGCCCTCATGCAAAATTCCAAAATTTTGGAAGCATGTTTGCTATTTAATTCTAGGGTAACACCAAAAACCATTAGAATTCAAACTTGAATTTGGAATTTGAACCAAACTTGAGCAAATGCAGCATTGAAGTCCAAAATGGAATTCTACATATTTGATTTTGCTTCCCTGCAAATATCTAGAATTTTCGGACAAAAGTTGGTGGCAGAATTAGAAGATCAGAAACATTAAGAGGGGAAGAGAGAGGATGACATGTGGGGCCAGCTAGTCAGTCTCTCACGAGCACGTCGGTTTCCCGGTTTCTCTCTGCGGCCAACACCGTGATGCAGCATGCCACGGCGATGCCGCTGTCTTGGCGCCGAAGCCACCATTTCACTCAGTGCGGTCGCCCGTGAACGAACGTCGCAGCAGCCGGTCGTGTTGTGCTCACTCAGTGACGAAAATGTGCACGTCTACTGCTCCTGTGTTTTTGCCCCCAGACCGAGAAATCGCCATTTCCTCTGCTCTCTCTGCGTTAGACCGAGGGTTCTTCGGCTGAGCAGGGTCGCCGGCGGTATGGGGTGCTACTGTCCAGCCTAGGAACAGCCGTGCTTCCTCTCCGGCTGTGATCGCGGTCCATTTTCTCTGAGCTACAGAAAGAACCGACGTCCGTCTACCCCGAAATTTGGTTCTAAGGTGAAGTAATAGTCTAATTGCTTTAGCTCGATGCTTCTACACAACCTAGCACATCTCCTCGCTGAAAAATCATTGGAAACCGTTGAGAAATGAGGCCGTAAGCTGAGTTTTTCTGGCCACCAACACACAACCCTAGCCGCACCGTCGAGCTATACTTTGCACAGGTTTTTACCCATTTTAGGATGCAAAAAAGTGCTCCTCACATCACCCTTGTGCTTGTGGTTCTCTCCCCAACCGTAATACTCTTCTCCCATGAGAGAATGATGGCGCCGTGGTGGAGTTTGCCGCTGCCGCCGTCGGGGAAGTATTTCCAGCCATTTAGCGCCGCCACCGAGCCTCCAGCTTGTTTCTCATCGAGTTTTGGGAATAGGCGGCGGAGTTCGAGCTGTTTGGGGCACGGGGCAGCCATTCCGGCGAGTTACCGCCGCTGCTCCGGCGAGGGGACCGTCCAGGAGCGAGGTAGACGACGGGGGAGGCGTGAGCCACCTGTCAGTGACTCATACCAGGCGCAGGATCAGGGTGTGGAATGGGATCGGTTGTGGCCACGCGGGTTAACTCCGTAGCCCCCGGTGTTGCAACAATTCCACTGGCCGATTTAAAACAGTGGGCCCGGTTGCAGTTATTTGAAATTTCCTGTTAGCAAATAATTCCAGGAATTAGCTCATCTTCTAAATTCAGTTATGGCTACTAGAATTGCTCCAAAAATTCCAAATAAATTCTGGTAGAATCCTCATGTTCTAAGCTTTGCAGTGATGCAATTTCCTGAATATGAAAGTCAAAATATTTCTGTAGTTAATTCCTTTGAGCTAATGGCTTTGGAAATTAATTACCACTGTTCCTGTAATGGGAAAATTTCTAATTTTGGACATGACACTTCTCCAAATAACCTTGACCATCAGTAAAAGTTTCAAGTTCATTAGGATTTATTTACTGGGTCAAATAGTCTTCGAATCCTCAGCCTTCAATGAAAATACTCCAAAAATAAAAAGAACCTTCTCATCATTTCATATCATAGAGACCTCTTAGTCCCAAGCCAAGGTAAAGGAGGAGGGGTTGTGATAGGCTTGGCGAGCCAACATCTACACTTAGCCATTCTCATGGAAATGAAACCCAATAGAAATTCGTTGGGGCCATATCGGAACGAGGGTATGGTGTTAAGTGGACAAGGGCCGGGTCGCCACCTCCTTAATGGCGTGCCATTTCGGAACCCGGATATGGTGTTAAATGAGCAAGGGCCGGATCGCCACCACCTTAGAGGTGCGCTACATCATCGCCCGGATGTAGTGATAAGTGAGCAAGGGTCTTTGCATTTTACTCGACGGGTGCAAAGCGTAAGTAAGTTAGCCGAGGAACATAGATTTCGGGTGGGTAGTTGGAATGTAGGATCGTTGACGGGGAAGATATGTGAGTTAGTAGATGTTGCCATTAGGAGACGAGTAAATATCCTTTGTGTACAAGAGACTAGATTGGCGGGTCAAAAGGCGAGAGAAGTCGAGAATACCGGTTTCAAGCTTTGGTATTGTTGATCGGCTGGGACTAGGAATGGCGTAGGTGTTCTAATATATAAGAGTCTTAAGGATGGAGTAGTGGATGTTCGAAGGCGAGGGGATAGGATCATCTTAATCAAGATAGTAATTGGGGACATGTGTTGAGCGTCATTAGTGCTTATGCCCCACAAGTTGTGCTCAACATTAGTGCTAAGAGGCAATTTTGGGAGGACTTGGAGGACATGGTTAGTAGTGTACCGATAACCGAGAAACTCCTCATAGGGGGAGATCTCAATGGTCATGTGGGTGCAACTAACCTAGGATTTGAGGGAGTACATGGAGGCTTTGGATGCGGCGATAGAAATCAAGAGGGTAAGGACATCCTAGACTTTGTCGTAGCCTATGATCTGTTGGTAGATAACACCCTCTTTAGGAAGAGGCAATATCACCTAGTGACCTTTAGTAGTGCCCAACACTCTAGCCAGATTGACTTTGTCCTCACTAGGAGAAGGGATAGACGGGAGTGTCTAGATTGTAAGGTGATCCCCGGGGAGTGTGTTGTGACACAACAAAATCTTGTGGTAGTTGAATTTTGCTTCCATACATGTTCTTTGCTGGGCAAAGGTGTCAAAATCACAAGAACAAAGTGGTGGAAGTTGAAAGGAGAATCACAAGAATCCCTTAAAAATAGCGTGATCACAGAAGGACCCTGAGCAGGAAATGGAGATGAAGATGGTCTGTGGGTGAAGATGGCAACTTGCATTAGCAAGGTAGCTAGTGAGGTGTTCGGTGTGACAAAAGGAAATAAACTTGAAGATAAAGACACTTGGTGGTGGAATGAGGATGTACAAAAGGCCATTAAGGAGAACAAGGAGTGTTACAAGAGTTGGCGTAATGATAGAAGCGCAAGCAACATGCTTAAGTACAAAGAGGCTAAGAAAAATTCAAGGCGGGCTGTGAGTAAGGCAAGAGGACAGGCCTATGATAAGTTATATGAGAGACTAGAGACAAAAGAAGGTGAAAATAACATATACAAGGTAGCAAAAATCCGTGAGAGAAAGATGAGGGATTTCAATCAAGTTAAATGCAACAAAGATGAGACTGACTGCATTCCAGTGAAGGATGAAGAGATTAAGAATAGATGGTGTGATTACTTCAATGGGCTATTCAATGATAGGAATGGGAGCACTATGGTTGAGATGGATGACTCCTTTGATTACTCCAACAGGCGGTTCGTGCAGAGGAGACAAGACTTTGAGGTTAAGGAGGCCTTAAAAAGGATGAAAGGAGGAAAGGCCCTCGGCCCTGACGATGTCCCTATTGAGGTGTGGAGATGCCTTGGGGACGTGGCAATAGTATGGCTCACAAAGCTATTCAACCACATTTTTCAGTCAAACAAGATGCCTGAAGAATGGAGGAAAAGTATATTAGTACCTATCTGTGGCGGACCGGAATCCGCTCATCCAGGATCACAGAGGGTGGTGCTGCGCGATGCGACACCCGACAGCACACGTCATAAGGACATAATATATTACATGGGAAAAACAACTGAAACTGTACAAACAGGTACAAACTTCAGTTACAACTATTGTTTATATTACATAGCGGAAGTCTACACTATACAACTCACGCCCGCCTATCTAGCAAAAGTGGTTGTCCAGCCATAGGGCAACCCACACTAGCTGCACTCCTCAGCTCAGCGCGGAGTGTACGGCTCCCACTCAGCCGTGGTCCCCGACGGAGGGTAACCCTCGCCGGTGGACTCGTACTCCGAGTCCGTGGTTGGCTCCTCACCTGAAAAACACTTAAGCAGCAACCGTGAGCACGAAGGCTCAGCAAGGCTTAACCGACTCACCTAAGCATGAAACTCTACATGAGGGGTACAATGGACATAGGATAGTAACATTTCAGCAAACGGACACGCCTACAAGTTCATCCTTAGTTCATCTTTTAGCAACAAGTTAACAGTAAATGAAATCTGAAATTTAGTAAGCAGTATTTGGTGGCACACATGTAGCATTACAATTATATCAACCAGCAATATTTAATCAACATGTTTCATCCACTAATCTACGTCACGACTCAGTGACCAAGTGGTACTCTTCACCGCGAGGGACGGCGAATCGACTCGATATACACCTGCAGGGAAACCCAAAGAGCACGTCACGTACGCCCATCCGTGGAGCTGCACAGCACGCTCACTCGATGTCGTATGGGACAACCTTTCACCCAACAGCCCAAACGTCGAACCGGTCGCACCAAAACGAGCAGGAGGTTCCCCACACGGAGCATCTCTTTATGCCCGTTGGCAGATTTCCACCTTGCTGCCCTCAGCCTACACTTATAAATCGGTGCGTTATGCCTCGGCGCCCGGAGGTTTAGGCTACATCGGTTTATCAGGGCCCATATATCCGATATGCCTTCGGTACGTTCAAACTTGATCAGCATGGGCGGCATACGGCTCGGTCCTCAATCGACACGGACAGGGCTGCGCACACAAGACTCCCTCTTGCTGCGCCCTAGCCCCTGCCTAGCCTCATTTTCATTACTAATGTGATCTCACATCGCTCAACCGAACCCGTGCGTCCCAAGCCTATCTTGCGAGTAGATTCCAACTACTCGACTTGTACCGAAGTCCTATGACTCATTAAGCATAGCCGGTCTACTCGAGGTCTTAGACACTACCCTCACTCTTTTAGGAACCTTAGGTTATGCAAGTGGTGTTCCATTCATCCTACACCTAATGCACAATCATACTTCACATGACTCATGTAAACAAAAGAAAACTTATAAAATGGTTAATGCAAACCGGGGCTTGCCTTGTTGCTGCTGGTCAGGGGTTAAGTCTTCGTCCGGAAGAAGGAAGTCCAGCACTTCCGGAGTCTCTTCTTCAGTGACTACACGTTTATGAAATACTACATGTTAATTAATATGCATACAAGTTATTGTAAGGTTACTGCTATTAGTTCTAATAACCAGTATCAACACCTGGAACTCTGTTTAAGAATTTAAAGATGAACTGGGTGTGGGTGGCTTGGGCCTGGACCTAAGTATATGGTTAAGTGCTAAGTGGTTTCCCCCCTATTCCATATTAATCCCACAAGTGGTTAAACAGGACAGGGGTGATCCGAAGCTCTAATGGAGCTGAGAATTTGTGTGAGTTCCATGTCACAAGGAAACCCTCTGGACCAAATATTAGCACTTTTAACTGAGTGGTTTGCTCAGAATAATTCTTTTAGCAAATAAGCAAAGAAGGATTAATTCTGAGGTAACACCCCTGTTCATGCCCAACTTAGTGAACTACAATTTCAATTATAGCTCATAGAGTTTGCATGAATTTTCCTAGCATTTTTGGAGTTAAGAATTGTCCAGAACTGAATTTCCAAGTTTTGGAAATTCTCTGAAAATGTTTCTGTATTCAAATGAACACAGCATCTTCCAATTTGAATAGCTCTGACCAAATCAACTCCAAATGGTCTGAAACTTTTACAGGGGTTCACTAATGTCCTAAAGAACCTTCTGGCAAATTTTGGGTATTTTTGGATGAACCCAACTCCACCAAAAATTCTTTTGCTGAAAAGCTTTAAAGAATTTTCCAGAATTAATTAATGGGTTTCGTAAAAATTGGGTTTCAGATTTGAATTGTACTCTGTTAGAGGAATCCAACAAAATTTGTTTCAAAATTTTTGGATTCTCCTAACCCAAGTTGTGGTCCTCCAAAGTTTGAACTACAAACTGGACATTTCAAAATGTTTAAATGTCTGCCGGTGGGTCCCACCCTGCAGTCTTCTCCTTCCTCGTGCCAAACAGGGGCCCGCGGCGGCGCACTATGGCGAGCGTCGCCGGAACTGCATTCCCGGCCGTCTCCCGGCCCCAAACTTGCCGCCCCGCCCTAACTCACGACGCTGAACTCGTCGTTGGTGTCGCCGGCGGCCGTAGCTCACCGGAACAGGGCTCCCGATGGTGACAGCGGCGGTTAGGGTTCCGGCGTGGTCGGGAATGCGTTACAACGCATAAAAATGATTGGCAAAGGGTCGGAGAGCACCACGGGAGCTCGAGGGTGATGGAAATGGCCGCCGAACCCCATGAAAAGGTCGGCAACCTAGAGCTCCACGGTGAACCGAGCTGTTATTCTATGGCGGCCCGAAAAACAACCTAAACCCGGCCATTTCTGGGTCATTTCCCTTGATTCTTGGTCGAGGAGGGCCGCTAGGGAGTGAGGAAGGTGTTGGCAAGCCTGCGCGGCCAATAGCTAAACGAGTAGCAGGAATTTTGGGGTAGACCGCGCTCTACCCGAATGCACTACGTTTCGGAAGAACTGGAAATACTCTTCATCCGGTGGTTCAACCGCTATTCGGCTTGCATCTACACCATCTAGAGAGCACGGCGCACCTTTTTCGTGTAGGAGTCCGGCGGTGAAACTGGCCGTGGCGTGCTGTCCACGGGGAGCAGTCCTCGTCTTTCCGCCGGTGGCCTGAGCTCTCAGTGGCGATCGTCGATTTGTGGTCGAGTGCGGTGCTAACACCGCGGGGTGGTGAAATGGCTAGCTAGAGCACACACCGGCGCTCCCTTTCTGTGTTGGGAGCTCGGGCAAAGGCCGAGCGGACGTCGGCGTGCAGGGGAGGATCGGGGGAGCGGCGTCGGTGACCGAGCAGAGCGGGGGCTCGCTGTTTTGCAAAGAAGCACGCGTACGTCTTCGGTGGCTTGGCGAGGGGGTCACGTAGAGGATAGGGCGCGCCGTTTCCCGGCTTCCAGCGCGAGCGACGGGAACCAGGAGGTGGCCGTTCGGCCAGCGTTGCGCGCGCGGCAGCTGGCTGCGCTCGGTTGACTGAGAAACAGAGAGAAGACTTGGGGGCTAAGTCTATTTCACCCAATGACATGTGGGCCCCACTGGTCAGTGCTCTACCATCTCTCAAAAGATCTCCAAAACTTGACAAAAGATGAATTCAAATGTTGGAAATCTCAAACTGAGCTACATTGGTATGGTTTGGCAAATTTCCCTCAAATTCAAATGTATATTTGAATTCTTGGCATATTTGGATCCTTTTTGGAAACATGGGTAGCAAATCTTTTCAAAAATTCTTGAAACATTGCCTCCCCACTAATTTGGACCTGAGGAATCCAATTATGCACTTTGATCCTTGTTTTAGCTGCTGCAACCATGAGTTTGAATGCAACAGTTTTGAATCCCCCTCTCATGTGTCATGTGTAAACTTCCCCCTTTGTGAAAGTGTAGGCTTTCCCCTCTAACCATTCTTTTGATGGAGGTTACTTGCTCTTCACAACATTTCCTAAGGTGTCCACAATAAAAACTGTGGTGTTGTGAGGTGAAGAAAAGTTTTTGCATGTCCCTTTTTTTGGGCTTTTACATCCCTCCCCCCTTAAAAGAATCTCGTCCCGAGATTATAAAAGAAGAGATAGCGATGTAATAGGGACTTACCCGTGTTGAGAAGCCATGAACTCCGGGTAATTTGAGCGAAGGAACTCCTCGCTCTCCCATGTCGCTTCTTCGGCGGTGTGGTTGCTCCAGAGTATTTTGTAGAACCACAACGTTCTGCTGCGTGTGGTCCTGGCTTTTTCATCAAGAATGGCCACCGGATACTCATCATACGTTAAATCCGGTTTCAGCTCGCCGATGTCTTCGGTAGGAAAAGCAGCTGTATGCTTCAAACATTTTCGCAGTTGCGAAACATGGAAAACATCATGGACACCAGCAAGGGATGCCGGTAACTCCAATTGATACGCCGCTGGTCCACACTTCTCGGTGATAGCGTAGGGTCCAATAAAACGAGGAGCGAGCTTCCCCTTCACACCGAACCGGTGCACGCCCTTCATCGGAGACACGCGTAGGTACACGTGTTCCCCAACGTCAAAGTGCAACGGCCTACGCCTCTTATCAGCGTAGCTCTTCTGCCGGGATTGAGCGGCTTTTAAATTGGCTTGAATTGTTCGAACGCGCTCTTCGGCGTCATTCACCACATCAACCCCGAATGTGACCCTTTCACCGGACTCGCACCAATTTAATGGGGTGCGGCATTTACGACCGTAGAGAGCTTCGTATGGTGCCATCTTGATACTCGCCTGATAGCCGTTGTTGTACGAGAATTCCGCCAATGGTAGGTGATCATCCCAGTTCCTACCATGGTGGATGGCACATGCTCTCAACATGTCTTCCAGAACTTGATTCACCCTCTCTGTCTGGCCATCTGTCTGAGGGTGGTAGGCGGAGCTCCTAATCAGTTTAGTACCCAAAGCAGCGTGCAACTGCTCCCAAAAGCGAGATACAAACAATGCACCTCGGTCTGAGACTATGGTCTTGGATACACCATGCAGGCACAGAATCCTGGCAATGTATAACTCCGCATATCGGTTGGCATGGAAATGTGTATGCACCGGAATGAAGTGAGCTGACTTGGTCAGTCGGTCAACAATCACCCAAATGGAATCATGTTTATTGGATGTTAAGGGTAATCCCACGATGAAATCCATGCTCACATCTTCCCATTTCCATGCTGGAATCTTCAGGGGTTGCAGCAGCCCTGATTTCCTCATATGATCAGCCTTCACTCGTCTACACGTATCACACTCGGATACGTACTTAGCTACCTCCCGCTTCATCCGTGTCCACCAAAATTTCTTTTTCAAATCTTGGTACATTTTGTTGCTGCCCGGATGAATGGAGTATTTAGACGAGTGGGCTTCGTCGAGGATTTTCTTCCTCAGTTCCATGTCCCGGGGTACGACTATGCGGTCATTAAACCACAGCGTCCCCTCATCATCTTTCTGGAAACATTTGATCTCCCCATTGTCAATCCGTCTCCGGAGATGTGCCATGCCTTTATCATTTTTCTGAGCTGCAATGATGTCCTCCCTAATAGTAGGGATGAGGGCAAGGTTGTACAGCGATCCATAAGGAACCGAGTATAAACTTGGCTCTTCCTCCTCCACCGGTGTAATGGTGAGGTGATGGACATGTGATTTCCGACTCAGCGCGTCGGCAACCACATTCGCCTTGCCAGGGTTGTAATGGATCTCAATATCATAATATTTGATCAGTTCTAACCACCTCCTTTGCCTCATGTTCAGCTCCTTCTGGGTGAAAATATATTTCAAGCTCTTGTGGTCGGTGTAGAGATGCACCAGATTCCCCAGGAGATAGTGCCTCCACATTTTTAGCGCCAACACCACGGCAGCAAGCTCAAGGTCATGAGTCAGATAATGCTGCTGATGGTTCCGAAGTTGGCGTGAGCCATACGCGACCACACGCCCTTCCTGCATCAACACGCAGCCGAGCCCAATACCGGACGCGTCACAGTACACATCGAAGGTCTTTGTTGTATCCGGCTGAGCTAAGACCGGGGCTGTTGTGAGATGCTTCACCAATGTTTGGAATGCTCCTTCACACGCCGTGTTCCAAACATATTTCGTCCCTTTCTTCAGTAATTCTGTCATCGGCTTAGCGAGCTTGGAGAAACTTGGAATGAATCTCCGATAGTATCCCGCTAACCCGAGGAAGCTTCTGACTTCATGGACTGAAGAGGGAGCTTTCCATTTCAGCACTTGCTCTATCTTGCTTGGGTCAACTGCAATGCCATCCGCTGAGATGATATGTCCCAAGAATGGCACTTGGCTGATCCAAAACTCGCATTTGCTGAACTTGGCGTAGAGCTTGTGGTCTCGCAATCGTTGAAGAACGATCCGCAAGTGTTCGGCATGTTCGGCTTCTGTCTTGGAGTAAACCAAGATATCGTCGATGAACACTACCACGAACTTGTCCAGCTCCGGCATGAACACCGAGTTCATGAGATACATGAAATGGGCTGGAGCATTTGTGAGACCAAAGGACATGACAAGATATTCATATAATCCATATCTCGTTGAGAAGGCCGTCTTCGGGATATCCTCCGCCAGGATCTTTATCTGGTGATATCCAGAGCGAAGGTCCATCTTGGAGAACACACTTGCACCCACAAGTTGATCAAACAATATGTCGATGCGGGGCAGTGGGTACTTATTCTTGATGGTGACGGTGTTGAGCGGCCGGTAATCCACACACAGCCTCAGGGTCTCATCCTTCTTCTTCACGAATAGCGCCGAGCATCCCCAAGGCGAGGAACTCGGCCTAATGAAACCCTTGCTCAACAGATCATTGAGCTGTTCTTTCAGTTCAGACAGCTCATTTGGAGCCATCTTGTATGGTCTCCGTGATATGGGCGTAGTCCCGGGTGCAAGTTCAATCTTGAACTCGACATCCCGCTCAGGTGGCATGCCCGGAAGATCATCCGGGAACACGTCGGGATACTCCCGGACTACGGGGATGTCTTCTAACATGAGAGCTTCAGTATTGTTGATCACTAAAACTTCCCGGACTGGATTATCTAATAAGAGGGACTGCGGACGGTGTAATGGGGAGTTGAGATGAACCGTCCGTGATAGGGTTTCCAGGACAGCGCCATGGTAGCTTAGCCATGACATTCCCAGGATTGCATCAATCTTCTGCCCCCCTAAGATAATCATAGTGGTGGGATATATCTTCCCACCTAAGCACAGTGGTGCTTTTGGAACCATCATCGTTGCTGAAATCTTTCCTCCCGGTGAGCAGATCATATACGAACACTCGGTTGGAAAGGCTTCCAGCTGATGCTTATCCACGTATGATGCACTTATAAAGTTGTGGGTTGCACCAGAATCAAAAGTATGACGATGGCTTGATGGTTGAGAGTAAACGTACCCGCCAGCACGTTGTCTCCCTCTGGGGCGTCCTCATTGTCGAGGTTGCGGACGCCTCCAGTACGCTGACCAACCTTCTTCACCGGAGGTCGGCCTCAAGCACCGCCCTGGAGTTGGGCTTGCCCGCTAGTCTGCTGCCCCTGGGGACAGTCCTTCGCGAAGTGGCCCACCTGGCCACACGTGAAGCAGGTGAAACAGGGCGGTCCCCCGCTGATCGGTGGACGGAATCCCGGGGCGCATTGTGGCGGTGAAAACGCCCGGGGTACCGTCTGCTGCTGCTGTTGCTGTTGCTGTCTTGGTGGTGGCATCGGCGGACGGAACGGAGGTGCCTGAAAGGGACGTCCCCCGAACCGTTGCGGTCGCGCCGGTGGTTGCCACTGCTGCCCGGATGGTGTCCGATACACCATACGGTACTTCTGGGGAGCGCCACTCCCACCGCTGGGTGGAGCGCTGCGCTTCCGCTGCTCAGCTGCCAACTCTCGCTGAGCGTCCTCTTGTATGATCGCGGCATTGACTAAGTCGTTGAATGTGCCGCGATTCCACTGAACGAGGTGCGTCTTCATTTCGGGGTGTAACCCCCGATAGAAATGCTCCCTCTTCTTCTCCTCCGTGGAGATATAGTCTGATGCATACTGCGCCAGATGGTTGAAGGCACGGGAGTAGTCGTGGGCACTCCTCCCGCCCTGCTTCAGCTCCAAGAATTCTTGGAACTTCCTCTTCATGATTCCGGGAGGAATGTGATAGGCGCGGAACGCCTCTCGGAACTCTTGCCATTCCACGGCATGGCCAGCCGGACGTGAGGCGATGTAATTCGCCCACCATGCACCAGCGGCGCCGTGGAGCTGCTGTGCTGCGAACAGGGTCTTCTGCCGCTCCGTACACTGGAGCAGCCCAAACTTGGACTCGATGGTCCGCAGCCAGTTGTCAGACTCCAGTGGTTCTTCAGCTTCGGTGAACACTGGAGGGTGCGTACTCATAAATCCGAGTATGACACTTCGCGGGGCTCACGAGGCCCTCGCTCTTGACGTTCCCCCGCCTGGGACGTATTCTGCACGATCGTGCGGAGCAGGTCAGTCTGCTCCTCACGACCTCCCACCGGTGCCGCTATCACATCCACTAGAGTAAGCGGAGGCGGCGGTGGTGGCTGCTGCTGCGGGGTGTTGTCGTAGGCCGGTGGCTGGGAGTCATCACCTCCCTGTTGGCTAGAGCCACCAACCTCGTGCGTGGTCCTAGTACGAACCATCTGCAACCACACGACATTAAACATCAGTCCCGCAACAATTTGCATGCAGTCCAATAGAAATGGGTGTAAAACATAATGACAATAAAAACATGCGATACATCTCGTAAGTAGATAGTGTAATAACTTTGCACAAGCTACACCATTACCAGACCAAACACAAGCTAGTTTAATCCACTTGATGAACCTCCACTTTGGAAGCTCACCATAACTAGGTTTGGCCACCACGAGACATTACTATCGCGTTGTCATCACATATACCACCCTTAGGGTACAACACCCTCTTCAATGAGTTCAACTGTCATTCTGTCAGAATGACCAGTTTCTACCTATTCCAAGTTTTGATCTGGTTCTGGGAATTTTCATGACTCAAGTTGAATACCAAAGTTAAAGTCAACTTCGGTATCCTTCCAAAGAGTACTCATTTGCCCCCAGATTAGCTTTGGTTAACAAGTTATGCTAATTCAAAGTCAGCAGAATTTCTGGAAGACGTTTAACAGCACCTCCCTTGGAAGAGGCTGTTTTCAACCCTGATTTCCATTACATTCTGTGCTGAAATTTCAGAATCTTTGAATTGCAAAGATGTCACACATCTTCTACTCTTTCTAAGGATGTATTATATGACAATTTTAGATTTTTCTACTGGGAGTTATGTTTGAAAAACAGAACAGTTCAGAGAATGTTTTACTCTGTCCTGGTTCTGGACAGTTTACATTCCTCTGGAATTTAAGCCATCTTAAGATGTGTTTCAGCTCTGGGAGTCTACAACAAAGTTGTAGAGTACTTAAATACCTTTCCAGAACTATATAGCACACCTCTCTGGGCTAAAAGACCTGTGAGTTATGCCCTGTGGAAGATCAGCAAACTTGCTGTCCAAAACAGAGCGCTCTGTTTTTCATCCCTTTAGCTATCCTGGTCCACTATCCCATTCTTATACCCAACCAGGGGTCCTAAATGTTGAACCTATAGATTTTAATTCCTTGTTATTATTATTTTCATGCATATGACTACAATATCTCAGTACTATGTTCCTCACAAAAGAAAATCCTAACCGGATCATACCGGCATATACGTCTCAAGTGTGGCACTAAACGGTCTCTCGCACACGTTTTCTACATGGATACATACGTGGTTAGTACCTGCAGAAGACCACACAATAATGGTGCACTCAAAGGTTGTTTATTTCAGGCAGTTCCATATTTAAAAGTAAATACAAACGCCCGTATCATTGCCATACGGCCGTCCTTGAGTTAGGTCACGTCTCAAGGTACGTGATCGTGTTTCAACACCACACGACGGGGAACCCGAGTATGTCATGAACGGGTTGTCATGGTTGGGAATGTTATCAACCCAACAGATACCACCTACTGCCCTGCAGGGCACGCCGATGGCAAGCGCTGCATATGTCCCCCTGTGCTACTTCCAGACGAACACACTCTCGCGTTACTGACCACGCGATGGGGTCTCCACTTACTTGCCTAATGCACGCTAGGGATCAGCGTTGCATATGAACTCAGGAACATGAAGAGTTCAAGAGTTTCATATTGACATCTCACACCAAGCTGTGAGATCAATCCCTGAACCACATTCCTCGTCAGGGAGAGCTAACCGAAATTGAACCGCTTTCGGTGGCGTTCCTTACCATACTTACCAGAGCGTAGGTGCGTCGTTACATAATTAAAATTCAGAATTATAACACATAGGTTAGTCTTTGCCACCTTAAGTAACTATGCTAATATAGTCCTTACTTGGGCAACTACCGATTCCTCACCGTATACCTAAGTTTTTTTTCCATAATGTAGTCCTTTAGTACTGTGCTATCCCCACTGCAGCTCTGATACCAGGCTGTGGCGGACCGGAATCCGCTCATCCAGGATCGCAGAGGGTGGTGCCGCGTGATGCGACACCCGACAGCACACGTCATAAGGACATAATATATTACATGGGAAAAACAACTGAAACTGTACAAACAGGTACAAACTTCAGTTACAACTATTGTTTATATTACACAGCGGAAGTCTACACTATACAACTCACGCCCGCCTATCTAGCAAAAGTGGTTGTCCAGCCCTAGGGCAACCCACACTAGCTGCACTCCTCAGCTCAGCGTGGCGTGTACGGCTCCCACTCAGCCGTGGTCCCCGATGTGAGGGTAACCCTCGCCGGTGGACTCGTACTCCGAGTCCGTAGTTGGCTCCTCACCTGAAAAACACTTAAGCAGCAACCGTGAGCACGAAGGCTCAGCAAGGCTTAACCGACTCACCTAAGCATGAAACTCTACATGAGGGGTACAATGGACATAGGATAGTAACATTTCAGCAAACGGACACGCCTACAAGTTCATCCTTAGTTCATCTTTTAGCAACAAGTTAACAGTTCATGAAATCTGAAATATAGTAAGCAGTATTTGGTGGCACACATGTAGCATTACAATTATATCAACCAGCAATATTGAATCAACATGTTTCATCCATTAATCTACGTCATGACTCAGTGACCAAGTGGTACTCTTCACCGCGAGGGACGGCGAATCGACTCGATATACACCTGCAGGGAAACCCAAAGAGCACGTCACGTACGCCCATCCGTGGAGCTGCACAGCACGCTCACTCGATGTCGTACGGGACAACCTTTCACCCAACAGCCCAAACGTCGAACCGGTCGCACCGAAACGAGCAGGAGGTTCCCCACACGGAGCATCTCTCTATGCCCGTTGGCAGATTTCCACCTTGCTGCCCTCAGCCTACACCAATAAATCGGTGCGTTATGCCTCGGCGCCCGGAGGTTTAGGCTACATCGGTTTATCGGGGCCCATATATCCGATATGCCTTCGGTACGTTCAAACTTGATCAGCGTGGGCCGCACACGGATCGGTCCTCAATCGACACGGACAGGGCTGCGCACACAAGACTCCCTCTTGCTGCGCCCTAGCCCCTGCCTAGCCTCATTTTCATTACTAATGTGATCTCACATCGCTCAACTGAACCCGTGCGTCCCAAGCCTATCTCGCGAGTAGATTCCAACTACTCGACTTGTACCGAAGTCCTATGACTCATTAAGCATAGTCTGTCTACTCGAGGTCTTAGACACTACCCTCACTCTTTTAGGAACCTTTGGTTATGCAAGTGGGGTTCCATTCATCCTACACCTAATGCACAATCATACTTCACATGACTCATGTAAACAAAAGAAAACTTATAAAAGGGTTAATGCAAACCGGGGCTTGCCTTATTGCTGCTGGTCAGGGGTTAAGTCTTCGTCCGGAAGAAGGAAGTCCAGCACTTCCGGAGTCTCTTTGTTAGTGACTACACGTTTATGAAATACTACATGTTAATTAATATGCATACAAGTTATTGTAAGGTTACTGCTATTAGTTCTAATAACCAGTCTCAACACCTGGAACTCTGTTTAAGAATTTAAAGATGAACTGGGTGTGGGTGGCTTAGGCCTGGACCTAAGTACATGGTTAAGTGCTAAGTGGTTTTCCCCCCTTTTCCATATTAATCCCACAAGTGGATAAACAGGACAGGGGTGATACAGAGCTCTAATGGAGCTGAGAATTTTTGTGTGAGTTCCTTGTCACAAGGAAACCCTCTGGACCAAATATTAGCACTTTTAACTGAGTGGTTTGCTCAGAATAATTCTTTTAGCAAATAAGCAAAGAAGGATTAATTCTGAGGTAACACCCCTGTTCATGCCCAACTTAGTGAACTAAAATTTCAATTATAGCTCATAGAGTTTGCATGAATTTTCCTAGCATTTTTGGAGTTAAGAATTGCCCAGAACTGAATTTCCATGTTTTGGAAATTCTCTGAAAATGTTTCTGTATTCAAATGAACACAGCATCTTCCAATTTGAATAGCTCTGACCAAATCAACTCCAAATGGTCTGAAACTTTTAAAGGCGTTCACTAATGTCCTAAAGAACCTTCTGGCAAAATTTGGGGATTTTTGGATGAACCCAACTCCCCCAAAAATTCTTTTGCTGAAAAGCTTTAAAGAATTTTACAGAATTAATTAATGGGTTTCATAAAAATTGGGTTCCAGATTTGCATTGTACTCTGTTAGAGGAATCCAACAAAATTTGTTTCATAATTTTTGGATTCTCCTAACCCAAGTTGTGGTCCTCCAAAGTTTGAACTACAAACTGGACATTTCAAAATGTTTAAATCTCTGCCGGTGGGTCCCACCCGGCAGTCTTCTCCTTCCTCGCGCCAAACAGGGGCCCGCGGCGGCGCACTCCGGCGAGCGTCGCTGGAACTGCTTTCCCGTCCGTCTCCCGGCCCCAAACTTATCGCCCTGCCCTAACTCACGACGCTGAACTCGTCGGTGGTGTCGCCGGCGGCCGTAGCTCACCGGAACAGGGCTCCCGACGGTGACAGCGGCGGTTAGGGTTCCGGCGTGGTCGGGAATGCGTTACAACGCATCAAAATGATTGGCAAAGGGTCGTAGAGCACCACGGGAGCTCGAGGGTGATGGAAATGGCCACCAAACCCCATGATAAGGTCGGCAACCTAGAGCTCCACGGTGAACCGAGCTGTTATTCTATGGCGGCCCGAAAAACAACCTAAACCCGGCCATTTCTGGGTCATTTCCCTTGATTCTTGGTCGAGGAGGGCCTCTAGGGAGTGAGGAAGGTGTTGGCAAGCCTGCGCGGCCAATAGCTAAACGAGTAGCAGGAATTTTGGGGTAGACCGCGCTCTACCGAATGCACTATGTTTCGGAAGAACTGGAAATACTCTTCATCCGGTGGTTCAACCGCTATTCGGCTTACATCTACACGATCTAGAGAGCACGGCGCACCTTTTTCATGTAGGAGTCCGGCGGTGAAACTGGCCGTGGCGTGCTGTCCACGGGGAGCAGTCCTCGTCTTTCCGCCGGTGGCCTGAGCTCTCAGTGGCGATCGTCGATTTGTGGTCGAGGGCGGTGCTAACACCACGGGGTGGTGAAATGGCTAGCTAGAGCACACACCGGCGCTCCCTTTCTGTGTTGGGAGCTCGGGCAAAGGCCAAGTGGACGTCGGCGTGCAGGGGAGGATCGGGGGAGCGGCGTCGGTGACCGAGCAGAGTGGGGGCTCGCTGTTTTGCAAAGAAGCACGTGTACGTCTTCGGTGGCTTGGCGAGGGGGTCACGTAGAGGAGAGGGCGCGCCATTTCCCGGCTGCCAGCACGAGCAACGGGAACCAGGAGGTGGCCGTTCGGCCGGCGGTGCGCGCGCGGCAGCTGGCTGCGCTCGGTTGACTGAGAAACAGAGAGAAGACTTGGGGGCTAAGTCTATTTCACCCAATGACATGTGGGCCCCACTGGTCAGTGCTCTACCACCTCTCAAAAGATCTCCAAAACTTGACAAAAGATGAATTCAAATGTTGGAAATCTCAAACTGAGCTACATTGGTATGGTTTGGCGGATTTCCCTCAAATTCAAATGTATATTTGAATTCTTGGCATATTTGGATCCTTTTTGGAAAAATGGGTAGCAAATCTTTTCAAAAA
The DNA here is from genome assembly GCA_030760725.1 of Neostapfia colusana. NCBI lineage: Eukaryota > Viridiplantae > Streptophyta > Magnoliopsida > Poales > Poaceae > Neostapfia > Neostapfia colusana. Next base: position 56,813,107 of record JASWHV010000009.1, read on the forward strand.
TTCATGAAACTTTGCCTCCCCACTAATTTGGACCTGAGGAATCCAATTATGCACTTTGATCCTTGTTTTAGCTGCTGCAACCATGAGTTTGAATGCAAAGTCTTGAATCTCCCTCTCATGTGTCATGTGTAAACTTCCCCCTTTGTGAAAGTGTAGGCTTTCCCCTCTAACCATTCTTTTGATGGAGGTTACTTGCTCTTCACAACATTTACTAAGGTGTCCACAATAAAAACTGTGGTGTTGTGAAGTTAAGAAAAGTTTTTGCAAGTCCCTTTTTTTTGGGCTTTTACACTATCTTCAAAAATAAAGGAGATATTCAAAGTTGTACTAATTATCGAGGTATTAAGCTTATGAGTCATACTATGAAGCTTTGGGAGAGAGTGATTGAACACCGCCTGAGGAAAGTGACCAATGTCACTAAAAACCAGTTTGGTTTTATGCCTGGGAGTGACGCGGCCCGCTCAGCTGAGACAGGCCACTTGCCCGGGAATCGCATTGGGTGCCGCTCAAGTAACTACAGCGGAAGTCTATATTAACTCACGTCGAATAACTAAGAGCACTCGATATGAAGTCCAGCCCGTGGACTCCTCTCGCTAGCAACACGAAGACAACATCAGCGGCTGGGTCCTCCCTGTGTTAAACGACTCGGAAGTCTCCGAGTCTCACCGGACAACCTTCTTTTCAGCATCGATGTTAACCTGCAAAACCACTTATATAGCAAGCGTGAGCACATAGGCTCAGCAAGTCTGACCCGTCTCTCCTAAACAAGAAACTCTACATATACGACGGTTGCAATTGGGACGGCAGCAACCTCGACTGATGTTGTACGCGGCCACCTTTCCCAAGATATTCCACATTGGACGCAGTCCAACTGCCCCGAGTACGCAAGCTCCCTCAAGGTACATACCCGCAGTTGTATGTTCTTAAGCGAGGTACCTCCTGCTACCCTGACGCCGAAAGCCTAAGGCAGTTGGAAAAGTTCCACTATGGATCTCCCAAGGTACATCGGTTTCCTGGGTCCATATAGCCAGTATGTGCCCGGTACACAACTCAAACTTGTCCGACAGGGCCAAGCACGGACGTGCCTTAACCGACACAGGCAGGGCTATGCACGCACGGCCTGCAACCTGCTGCATCTAAACCTCCCTGCCCGGTCTCCATTTCTTATGTGTGAACTTTCTTCATCTTTTCTAAATTGGACCCGTTCCAAGTAAACCAGCCCTAAACTCGCGAGTAGCTTCCAACTACTCGACTTCTACTGGACCTTTCCTACTAACATTAGCGTAGCCCAATTCCCTCGAGGAGGTGCTATTCTACCCTTTCTCTCTTAGGTATTTCTGGTCATGCAAGTGGGGTTTTTAATATCATCTAGACTTAATGCAATCAACGATGCAACGCTATGATCTCTACAAATGAAAATGCTTTATAAAACTGGTTAAATGCAAACCGGGGCTTGCCTGTTTTGCAGGTGACTAAGGTTACAATCAATTAGTGACGATCACTTGGAGCTTGATCACTTGTTTTCCTCCCTCCTTGATCTTCACTTCAAGTCCTTCTCACCTTCTTCACGTATATGCTACACGATATGATCATGCATATGTATTTAATTGAAAAGATTTTGCTAATAAGATCTAATGACAGTTTTAAAACTGGAACTCTGTTTAAGAATTTAAAATGACACTGGTGCTAGTGGTTTGTGTTGGGCTTAAACACTAAGATCAAATGTTAAGTGTTTTTCCCCACTTAAGTGTTGATCACCTTAAGATGTTACCTATGACAGTGGTGATCTAGAGCTCCAATGGAGCTGGGAATTTTCGTGTGAGTTCCTTGTCACAAGAAAGTCCTCTGGACCAAAATTTAGCACTTTTCATGGAGTGGTTTATTCAGAATAATTCTCTAAGTGTTTAATCAAAGATGAATTAATTCTGAGGTAACACCCATGTTCGTGTCAAACTCAGTGAACCAAAATTTCAATTATAGTTCATAGAGTCTACATGAATTTTCCTAGGATTTTTGGATCTAAGAATTTCCCAGAACTGAATTTACCAGTTTTGGAAATTCTCTGAAAATGTTTCTGTATTCATTTGAATACAGGAACTTACAATCTGAATTACCCTGATCAACTCAACTCCAAATGAGCTGAAACTTTTATAGGAATCTAATAACACCCTAAATAATATTCTGGCAAAATTTGAGGATTTTTGGATAAACCAAACTCCCTCTAAAATTCTTTTTCTGGAAAAGTTTAGAGAATTTTCCAGAATTAAATAAAGACTTTAATACAAATTGGTTTGCATATTTGGATATATTTTGTCAATCGGAATCTAACCCAATTTGAATCACTAAATTTGGAGGTCCCTAGCAAAAGTTATGCTCTTCTAAAGTTTGGGGAAAAATCTGGAATTTAAATAAATCCGGGAAAAGTTTAAACCTGACTGTGGGACTAGGGGCACGTGTCAGTCACCGGGAGTGCACCCCACGGGGCCACAGGGTTAATTCCCGCGCTGTTACAATCGATCCCGCGCCACAAAATATCCAGCCCGCTCCCCTCAGCCGCTGACAGGCGGGACTGGCGAGGTCTTCTTCAACCTCGCGCTCCCGCGCGATACCGCCGCCGGGCTTGCCGGAGTAGCTCCGGGATCGGTCGCCCGGCCACCGCAACTGCTGAAACTTGCCGCTAGCCCCTAATTCAACGTGAGGAACACGCTGGCGGGGTTTGCTCGAGCTGGCAGGGCCCCCAAACTAGCCCGCGACGGCGCAATGGTTCGGAGGAAGTCCAGCGACGTCGCCCCGACGCCCTAAGCCTTCTAGGCTTCGGTTTCCAATCTCTAGAGCACCAGCGGATGCTAGGGATCATCGACGTGGAAAGGAAATAGCTCGGAGATGGCTCTAACATAGGGTTCACCGTGCACCCGCACCTTCCCACCATAGCCGCCTTCAGAAAGCTTGAAATTGCACCGTGCACAGTGTGTTTCATGCGAGGTTTCAAAAGAAAACTAGTGCGCCCTCAAGTGTAGCCCGTGTGTGCGAAGTTTCGTGGTGTCTAAACAACAATCAATCGGGAATTTTGCAGAATCATACCGGAAGGTCGGTTTACACCGGCAGGAGTGAATTCCCGAAATTCGTCGGCCAGGGGCGGAGACAAGCTCTGTGCTTCGGGTGGAAGCTGCACGGAGCTCCTGCGCATCCAAAAGTGGCCTTGCTCGGTCGTGACACACTCTGGTTGAAGCTGTCCACGAGAGCATGTTGTCACCGTTGTGTGCCGGCCGCCGCGGGAACCGGTTTATCTCGGTTTGGGAGGGTGGAACTCACGTTGGAGTGGCACCAGGACGCCGGAGGGGAGTCTGTGGTGTGGTTTTGCTGCTCAGCTGACGTCCTCACGCGGTCTAGGTGAGGGTTTATCGACCGAGAGCTCGGCGGCAGTGCTCGGTCGGTTTTTCTTACGCGAAGAGGAAGAACAGGCCAAGGCTTCAGGGATGAGGGAGAGAAGGAGCACGACAGCGTTTAAAGTCACCCAGACCGCTCTCCAGCACGATGGATTTTCACAAGGAGGTGGCTGCCGGCTGAGCTCGGTGTCGAGCGGAGGGAGGTCGGCTTCGGCCGTTGCTTCGCGTGGGAGGAAATCAAATGAAGACTGTGTACTGAAGATCTTTTGCAATATTCAGTCCACTCAATGACATGTGGGACCCACTGATCAGTCCCTCCTTATCCCCCTCCAAATATCTCCCAAGTTTGAATATTGAGTGAATTCAATTGTGGGACTTCAAATCTGGTATGCATGTGGATAATTGGGCAAGTTTCATCCAAATTCAAACATGCATTTGAATTCTTTGCTATTTACAGTCCATTTTGGAAAATGGGTTGCAATTCCTTTCCATAAATCATGAAACTTTGCACACCCCCTAATTTGGACTCAAGGAATTCAAATATGAAATCTGATTTAAATTTTGGCTGCTGCAAATGAGATTTTCAGCACGACAGTTTTGAATTCCATTGTGTTGTTCTCATTTGAATTTTAGTTTGAACAACTTGTTCCAAATCTGATTTTTGTTTTCCCAGACATATGGTAACTTCCCATCTTTGTTTTAGACCCCTCTAGGGTTCCAAGTTTTCAAATAAACATTTGAACTTGTGTGAATAAAACCCTCATGTGTGTTATCACATGTGGAAAAGTTTTAGCAAGTCCCAAATTTCATACATATGAAACCAACTTTTGCAAATAAGTGTTTCTTTGTATTCATAATTTTGGGACCTTTACATTCCTCCCCCCTTAAAAGGAATCTCGTCCGGAGATTCAAAAAAAGAGCGAGACGGGAGGTAATTACAAAGTTTATGACAAAAGCTCCGGATAATTCTTGTGGACGTAATCTTCGGTCTCCCACGTCGCCTCTTCCGGGGTATGATTACTCCACAGGACTTTGTAAAATTTCAAAGTCCGGTTCCTGGTGGTCCTGGTCTTTTCGTCAATAATCTGTACAGGTTGCTCGACATAGGTGAGATCCGGCTTCAACTCGTTGATGTCTTTGGTGCGGATGGCAGCGGTAAACTTGAGACACTTCCTCAGCTGGGACACGTGAAATATGTCATGAATACCAGCAAGACTTGCCGGTAGTTCCAGCCGGTAGGCTACAGTTCCGCACTTCTCCGTGATAGTAAACGGATCGATGAATCGGGGAGCATGTTTCCCCTTGACACCGAGCCGATGAATCCCCTTCATCGGAGACACACGAAGATACATGTGCTCTCTGACTTCGAAATGCAGCGGTCGACGTCTCTGGTCCGCGTAGCTCTTTTGACGAGATTGGGCAGCTTTGACATTCTCTTGTATTATCCAAACTCTCTCTTCGGCTTCATTGACAAGATCAACCCCGAACGTTACTCGTTCACTGGATTCGCACCAATTCAATGGTGTATGGCACTTCCGGCCGTATAGAGCTTCATATGGTGCCATTTTAATGCTCGTCTGATATCCGTTGTTGTACGAGAACTCCGCCAGCAGTAAGTGATCATCCCAGCTCTTACCGTGGTGGATGACACACGCTCTCAGCATATCCTCTAGTATTTGATTCACCCTCTCAGTTTGCCCATCGGTTTGAGGGTGATACGCAGAGCTTCTAATTAGTTTGGTCCCCAAGGATGCATGTAGTTGCTCCCAGAAACGGGCTACGAATAGTGATCCTCTATCTGACACAATGGTACGTGGAACTCCATGTAAGCACAAGATCTGTGCTATGTACAGCTCCGCATACTTCTTTGCGTTATACCTAGTATGCACAGGGATGAAATGTGCCGATTTGGTTAACCGATCAACGATTACCCAAATCGAAACATGGTTGTGGGAGGTCATCGGCAACCCGACGATGAAGTCCATACTCAAGTCTTCCCACTTCCATGCCGGTACTTGTAATGGCTGCAACAGGCCTGACTTCTTCATATGGTCGGCCTTGACTCTTCCACACGTATCACACTCTGAAACGTATTTTGCAACTTCACGTTTCATACGTGTCCACCAAAACTTCTTCCGGACACTTGGTACATTTTGTTGCTGCCCGAATGAATGGAAAACATGGACAAATGAGCTTCATCCAAAATTTTATTCCGTAGTCCCATATCCCGGGGTACTACAATCTGGTCGTTAAACCACAAAGTACCCTCATCGTCCTTCCGGAAGCACTTCATTTCTCCGTTATCTAATCTTCGCCGTATGTGAGACATACCCTTTCCTTTTCGTTGAGCCTCAATGATCTCCTCTCGGATGGTAGGAATGAGAGCGAGATTATAGAGAGCTCCTTACGGGACGACATGGAGGCTTGGTTCTTCATCATCCATGTCAGCAATAGTCAGGTGATGGATATGCGCCTTACGACTGAGCGCATCGGCGACCACATTTGCCTTTCCTGGATGATAATGAATCTCCAGCTCATAGTCTTTAATGAGCTCTAGCCATCTTCTTTGCCTCATGTTCAATTCTTTCTGAGTGAAGATGTACTTCAAGCTCTTGTGGTCGGTGTAGAGGTGTACAAGATTTCCGAGCAAGTAATGCCTCCACATCTTCAAAGCAAGGACCACGACAGCTAACTCAAGATCATGAGTTGGATAATGCTGCTCGTGATTTCTGAGTTGACAAGATCCATAAGCGACCACTCGTCTCTCTTGCATCAGCACGCAGCCAAGACCGATGCCAGATGCATCGCAATAAACGTCGAATGGCTTCGTTGTATCCGGCTGAGCAAGAACTGGGGCTGTTGTGAGAAGCTTCACTAATGTCTTGAAAGCTTGTTCACACGCAGCACCCCACATAAATCTGGTGTTCTTCTTTAATAATTCCATCATCGGTTTAGCAATCTTAGAGAAACCCGGAATGAACCTCCGGTAATAACCCGCTAAACCGAGGAAGCTACGGATTTCATGTACTGACTTTGGTGACTCCCATTTCTGTACTTGGATAATCTTACTCGGATCTACAGCGATGCCCTCCGCTGAAATGATGTGTCCGAGAAAAGGTACTTGATTAATCCAGAATTCACACTTGCTGAATTTTGCATAGAGCTGATGATCTCGCAATCTTTGTAGCACAATATGCAGATGTTCAGCATGTTCTTCCTCTGACTTGGAGTACACCAAGATATCGTCGATGGAAACAACGACGAATTTATCCAACTCCGGCATGAACACTGAATTCATCAGGTACATAAAGTGTGCCGGGGCATTGGTCAAACAAAAATACATAACGAGATACTCATACTGCCCGTATCTCGTTGAGAATGCCGTCTTCGGAATATCTTCTGCCCGGATTTTAATCTGGTGATACCCGGACCGAAGATCCATCTTCGAAAATACCTTCGCACCCACTAATTGATCGAAGAGTATATCAATGCGAGTGCGAGGCAGTGGATACTTGTTCTTGATGGTAACGGCGTTCAAAGGACGATAATCAACACAAAGCCTTAGTGTTTCGTCCTTCTTCTTGACAAACAATGCTGAACAACCCCAAGGTGACGAACTTTGTCGTATAAAGCCCTTGCTCATTAGGTCATTCAGCTGTGTCTTCAATTCTGCCAGTTCATTGGGTGCCATCTTGTACGGCCTTCGTGATATCGGTGTTGTTCCTGGTATAAGTTCAATCTTGAACTCAACGTCTCGTTCGGGTGGCATGCCCGGTAAATCTTCGGGAAACACATTCGGATACTCACGTACCACCGGAATGTCCTTTATCTTAACAGCTTCCGTGTGGTTAACTGTTGCAATCTGCTGCCGTTTGGCGCCCAGAATTAATATATGAAGACCGTGCTGTGGGGAGTTGAGCTCAACGGTCCTGGAGCTGATGTTAAGAACCGCCTGGTGGTAATTCAACCACGACATCCCCAAAATGATGTCGATCTTCAGACCTTCAAGAATAATGAGGGTCGTAGGGTATATTTTACCCCCCAAACAAAGAGGTGCTCGGGAGACAACCTCGCTTGCGGTACTGCTGCCCCAGGGCGAAGATATGAGGTATTGCCTCTTTGTATAAACTGTTTGGAGCTGATGTTGAGCCACAAAAGATTGGCTAATGAAGTTGTCTGTGGCACCGGAATCAAAGAGAACTAAAACCGGTAGCTGATTCATAGAAAACATCCCTGCTAAAGCGGCTTCTCCTTCCGGAACATCATCAATCACAGTATAGTGAATATTGCCCCTTATCTGCCCTCCTATCTGCAGATTAAGGTAAGGGTCGTATTGTTGTAAATATGATGACCCGCATCCTTGAATTCCCTCCAGACATTGCCTAGCATAATGGCCCATACGCCCACAAGTAAAACACGGATGCCTCTCCGGTTCTTCGTTGACTTGCGGTAGGATGCTAGGCACACATGGCTGCAGCGATGGAGCACAAACCACCATCTGATGCTGCGGCTGTGGAGGTGGTGCAAGTTGTAGAACTTGACAAGCAATCAATCTCTGAGGAGTTGATCGTACAGGTGGCCTCCATTTTTCACCGGGTGGCGTTTGATACACCAAACGGTACTTCCGAGGCACATAACTTGTGCTAGCCTGCTCGATCTCACTCATCTTTCTCTTTTCGGTTTGCCACTCAAGTGTCGGCTTATCTTGAATGAAATCCGCATCGACCATGTCGGTGTAACTGCCTTTATTGTGTACGGCCAGCTCTTTCCGTAATATGGCACTCAGGCCATGGAAGAATAGGTCACACCGTGCCTCTTCTTTCGCCACATATTCGGGAGCATATTGGGCCAAAAGGTTAAACCTTCTGACATACTCGAGGACACTCATGTCCCCTTGCTTCAAGACCAAAAATTCCTCCCGCTTTACCTTGACAATACCTAGTGGTATGTAACGAGTACGAAAGGCTTCACAAAACTCACTCCATGGCACTTGATGGCCCTCCGGAATGGTGGCAAGATAATTAACCCACCAGTTCCCGACAGCTCCATGGAGTTGTTGAGCGGTAAACTTTGTCTTCTGGTATTCATCACACTTGAATACTGCAAATTTTGACTCCATGACACGAAGCCATTGATCTGCTTCCACAGATTCAGTGGCTTCAGTAAAGATAGGCGGTTGAGTCGCCAAGAAATCCAGATAAGCGTCCCGAGATGGAACGGCTTGTTGCGTGTTCTGGAGTACGCCTTGCTGTACCAAAGCTTGGAGTAAGCGTGTGTGTTCTTGCGTTGCTTCTTGGAGTAGCCTAGCATTCTCTTGATTATACTCGACAACTCGAGTCATAAGATCCATCCATCCCGTGGATGGTGGTTCCGATGGTGGAATAGAAGCATCACCACGTCGACGAGAACTTCCGGCTCTACTCCTAGAGCGAGTACGAACCATACTGCATAAATGTAGTTAAGAAGAGTTAAACAAGAACTCAGCAGTATGTGAGACTAATGAAAACATGAATATATCAAAACTTTAGTAAAAGCAGTAAAAAAATCCATGTTTACACATTTCCTTAGTAGGCATAACTATCCAGCCTATCTGTACAGGACAGACCTGTATGCACTATCTCCAGATTTTGATCTAGTTAAGAGCATTTTCATAACTCAAGTCGAATACCAAAGTTAAATTTAACCTCAGTATCTTCCCAACGAGCACTCATATGCCTTCAGATCATCTCTGTATTAAAAGTTATGATTTTCCAAAATTGACAGAATTTCTGGATAAAATTTGCCAGCATCTCCTCTGTATGTGGCTGATTTCATCACAGTTGTATATGTAAATACAATAAGAATCTGAATAAACATTGAATTACAACAATGTTGAACATTTCATAACCTTTCCAATGGTGTATCATAGGCTTCTTAAGGGTTTTTCTACAGAAAGTTATGGCTTAGAAACAGAAGGGTCAGAGAGGTTTTGCTGCTGTCCCGGTTCTGGACAGTTTACCTTCCTCTGAACTTTCTACCCATTTAGCGTGTGATTTTGCTATGGAGATCTACAAATAAGTTGTAGATTACTTGAGAATCTTTCCAGAACCATATCATACACCTTAATTGGGTAAAGCTACTCAGAGTTATGCTCTGTTAAAGTCCAGCAAAAATTTCTGCCGAAAACAGAGCACTCCGTTTTTGAAATCTTTGAAGGCTAGTGTCCCTCTCATTTGAATATTAGCTCAAAATAAGAGTTCAGTAACTAATATTCGTTTCAAACTTCCATTTTTATTTGAAGTTAGTTCATGAGTCATTTCTTCAAAGGAAAGGGTTATTTAGTACGGCGTTGATGCACCGTAAGAAGCATGTCGGTACTACGTAGCCTCACCAAAAGAAAATCCTAACCGGATTATACCGGCATATTCGTATCTTAGGTGGCACTAAAACGGTCACTCGCAAACGTGTACTATTCGTACTACAGTTTCGTGGTTAATCCTGCATAAGTCACACTCAATCGTCAGGTCCGACTGCACACCGAACCCGGTATCCATACAGTTCTTACACCCGTCCGTCATCACTCGCACAGGTGTTCTCAATCCAAACACGCCTTGAGCTACGTGTTCACGTTATTAACCACGTGACGGGGTTTCCCAAATTGCACCATGCACGCCAGGGACATACGTTGCTCGAATACCCCAAATGACATGAAGAGTCGTAGAGGATATTAAAGCGGATCGGGTTACCTGCCACCCGTGGGGCTCCACCCTTCAGCTTGTGCACACTGGTGGACAGCGCTTACGTGCACCCCCAAGACATAAATCGTCCCGAGATGCACGATTTTCCGACATAACAAATAAGTTAGGTTGCCACCTTCATATTAAGCTAATAGTAATCCTTATGTGGGCCTAGTACCGTATCCTCACCGTAACCTAAATTTTTGTCGTAATACCTTCCTTATTCCGTGTGCTATTACCAATGCAGCTCTGATACCACGCTGACGCGGCCCGCTCAGCCGAGACAGGCCACTCGCCCGGGAATCACATTGGGTGGTGCCGTGTTGTGCGGCACCCAACAGCACACTTACAAGGAACAATGCATTACATAAAACAATAGCGGAAGCTTACAAGTTTTTCTTCGTAAATACTTTACATCAAGTAACTACAGCGGAAGTCTATATCAACTCACATCGAATAACTAAGAGCAAGCGTGAGCACATAGGCTCAGCAAGTCTGAACCATCTCTCCTAAACAAGAAACTCTACATGCACGACGGTTGCAATTGGGTCGGCTAGATTTGCATAAAGGACTCGCCTAAAGTTGATCCTTAACTTTCAGAATTTTAAGCCTCATTGTGCGGACCTTGAGCCAAAAAGTATCGCAACTCCACAATCAAACAAGAAATGCTTTGTTGCGATGCTCCTTGCACAAAGTGAAAGTAAAGTTTAATGAGCCTATCGCTAAATCAATGATGGTTGAAATACAAATTTCATCACAGTCTTATCAAGTTCAAAAGATAACCAGTTTCAGTTCTTACTACGTCAAGACACAGTGGGCAAGTATGCTCATATGACCGCGAGCGACGGTGATTCGAATCAGTACACGCCCGGACTACATGACACGTACACCCGTACTCTGAGTTAACGGCAGCAACCTCGACTGACGTTGTACGCGGCCACCTTTCCCAAGATCTTCCACATTGGACGCAGTCCAACTGCCCCGAGTACGCAAGCTCCCTCAAGGTACATACCCGCAGTGGTATGTTCTTAAGCGAGGTACCTCCTGCTACCCTGACGCCGAAAGCCTAAGGCAGTTGGAAAAGTTCCACTATGGATCTCCCAAGGTACATCGGTTTCCTGGGTCCCATATAGCCAGTATGTGCCCGGTACACAACTCAAACTTGTCCAACAGGGCAAGCACGGACGGGCCTTAACCGACAGAGGCAGGGCTATGCACGCACGGCCTGCAACCTGCTGCATCTAAAGCTCCCTGTCCGGTCTCCATTTCTTATGTGTGAACTTTCTTCATCTTTTCTAAATTGGACCCGTTCCAAGTAAACAAGCCCTAAACTCGCGAGTAGCTTCCAACTACTCGACTTCTACTGGACCTTTCCTACTAACATTAACGTAGCCCAATTCCCTCGAGGAGGTGCTATTCTACCCTTTCTCTCTTAGGTATTTCTGGTCATGCAAGTGGGGTTTTCAATATCATCTAGACTTAATGCAATCAACGATGCAACGCTATGATCTCTATAAATGAAAATGCTTTATAAAACTGGTTAAATGCAAACCGGGGCTTGCCTGTTTTGCAGGTGACTAAGGTTACAATCAGTTAGTGACAATCACTTGGAGCTTGATCACTTGTTTTCCTCCCTCCTTGATCTTCACTTCAAGTCCTTCTCACCTTCTTCACGTATATGCTACACGATATGATCATGCATATGTATTTAATTGAAAAGCTTTTGCTAATAAGATCTAATGAAAGTTTTAAAACTGGAACTCTGTTTAAGAATTTAAAATGACACTGGTGCTAGTGGTTTGGGTTGGGCTTAAACACTAAGATCAAATGTTAAGTGTTTTTCCCCACTTAAGTGTTGATCACCTTAAGAGGTTACCTATGACAGTGGTGATCTAGAGCTCCAATGGAGCTGGGAATTTTCATGTGAGTTTCTTGTCACAAGAAAGTCCTCTGGACCAAAATTTAGCACTTTCCATGGAGTGGTTTATTCAGAATAATTCCCTAAGTGTTTAATCAAAGATGAATTAATTCTGAGGTAACACCCATGTTCGTGTCAAACTCAGTGAACCAAAATTTCAATTATAGTTCATAGAGTCTACATGAATTTTCCTAGGATTTTTGGATCTAAGAATTTCCAAGAACTGAATTTACCAGTTTTGGAAATTCTCTGAAAATGTTTCTGTATTCATTTGAATACAGGAACTTACAATCTGAATTACCCTGATCAATTCAACTCCAAATGATCTGAAACTTTTATAGGAGTCTAATAACACCCTAAATAATATTCTGGCAAAATTTGAGGATTTTTGGAGAAACCAAACTCTCTCTAAAATTCTTTTGCTGTAAAGCGTTAAAGAATTTTCCAGAATTAAATAAAGACTTTCATACAAATTGGGTTGCATATTTGGATAGATTTTGTCAATCTGAATCTAACCCAATTTTAGTCACTAAAATTGGAGGTTCCTAGCAAAAGTTATGCTCTTCTAAAGTTTGGGGAAAATTCTGGAATTTGAATAAATCCAGGAAAAGTTTAAACCTGACTGTGGGACCAGGGGCACGTGTCAGTCACCGGGAGTGCGCCACACGGGGCCACAGGGTTAGTTCCCGCGCTGTTACAATCGATCCCGCGCCACAAAATATCCAGCCCGCTCCCCTGAGCCGCTGACAGGCGGGACCGGCGAGGTCTTCTTCAACCTCGCGCTCCCGCGCGATACCGCCGCCGGGCTCACCGGAGTAGCTCCGGGATCGGTCGCCCGGCCACCTCAACTGCCGAAACTTGCCGCTAGCCCCTAATTGAACGTGAGGAACACGCTGGCGGGATTTGCTCGAGCTGGCAGGGCCGCCAAACTAGCCCGCGACGGCGCAATGGTTCGGACGAAGTCCGGCGACGTCGCCCCGACGCCCTAAGCCTTCTAGGCTTCGGTTTCCAAGCTCTAGAGCACCGGCGGACGCTAGGGATCATCGACGTGGAAAGGAAATAGCTCGTAGATGGATCTAACTTAGGGTTCACCGTGCACCCGCACCTTCCCGCCATAGCCACCTTTGGAAAGCTTGAAATTGCACCGTGCACAATGTGTTTCATGCGAGGTTTCAAAAGGAAACTGGTGCACCCTCAAGTGTAGCCCGTGTGTGCGAAGTTTCGTGGTGTCTAAACAACAATCGATCGGGAATTTTGCAGAATCATACCGGAAGGTCGGTTTACACTGGCCGGAGTGAATTCCCGAAATTCGTCGGCCAGGGGCGGAGACAAGCTCTGTGCTTCGGATGGAAGCTGCACGGAGCTCCTGTGTGTCCAAAAGTGGCCTTGATTGGTCGTGACACACTCTGGTTGAAGCTGTCCATGAGAGCACGTTGTCCCCATTGTGTGCCGGCCGCCGCGGGAACCGGTTTATCTCGGTTTGGGAGGGCGGAACTCACGTTGGAGTGGCACGATGACGCCAAAGGGGAGTCTGTGGTGTGGTTTTGCTGCTTAGCTGACGTCCTCATGCGGTCGAGGTTAGGGTTGATCGACCGAGAGCTCGGCGGCAGCGCTCGGTCGGTTTTTCTTGCACGAGGAGGAAGAACAGGCTGAGGCTTCGGGGATGAGGGAGAGAAGGAGCACGGCAGCGTTTAAAGGCACCCAGGCTGCTCTCCAGCACGATGGATTTTCACCAGGAGGTGGCTGCCGGCTGAGCTCGGTGTCGAGCGGAGGGAGGTCGGCTTCGGCCGTTTCTTCGCGTGGGAGGAAATCAAATGAAGACTGTGTACTGAAGATCTTTTGCAATATTCAGTCCACTCAATGACATGTGGGACCCACTGATCAGTCCCTCCTTATCCCCCTCCAAATATCTCCCAAGTTTGAATATTGAGTGAATTCAATTGTGGGACTTCAAATCTGGTATGCATGTGGATAATTGGGCAAGTTTCATCCAAATTCAAACATGCATTTGAATTCTTTGCTATTTACAGTCCATTTTGGAAAATGGGTTGCAATTCCTTTCCATAAATCATGAAACTTTGCACACCCCCTAATTTGGACTCAAGGAATTCAAATATGAAATCTGATTTAAATTTTGGCTGCTGCAAATGAGATTTTCATCACAACAGTTTTGAAGATTCCATTGTGTTGTTCTCATTTGAATTTTAGTTTGAACAACTTGTTCCAAATCTGATTTTTGTTTTCCCAAACATATGGGAACTTCCCATCTTTGTTTTAGACCCCTCTAGGGTTCCAAGTTTTCAAATAAACATTTGAACTTCTGTGAAGAAATCCCTCATGTGTGTTATCACATGTGGAAAAGTTTTAACAAGTCCCAAATTTCATACATATGAAACCAACTTTTGCAAATAAGTGTTTCTTCATATTCATAATTTTGGGACCTTTACAGGGAGGTCTACAATGGAGGTGATTTTCTTGCTTCGCCAGCTTATGGAGAGATATAGGGAGCAGAATAAGGACTTGCATATGGTGTTCATTGACTTGGAGAAGGCGTACGACAAGATACTAAGGTCAGTCATGTGGTGGGCACTAGAGAAACATAAAGTGCCAACAAAGTACATTACCCTTATCAAGGATATGTACAATAATGTTAGGACAAGTGTGCGCGTAAGTGATAGTGAAACCGATGCATTTCCTATCACGGTAAGACTACATCAAGGATCAGCTTTGAGCCCATACATCTTTTCCTTGGTGATGGATGAGGTGTCGAAGGATATACAAGGGGATATCCCTTGGTGCATGCTCTTTGCCGATGATGTAGTGCTGGTAGATGAAACTAGAGATGGTGTTGATAAGAAATTAGAGTTATGGAGACAAACCTTAGAGTCCAACGGGTTTAGACTTAGTAGGACCAAAACCGAGTATATGAGGTGTGACTTTATTGGTGTTGGTTGTGAAGAGGGAAATGTTAGTCTACAAGGACAAATAGTACCTAGAAGGGACTCTTTCCGATACTTAGGATCAATGTTACAAAGCAATGGCGATATTGATGAGGATGTTTGCCACAGGATCAAGGTAGGGTGGATGAAATGGCGGCAAGCCTCTGGAATCCTATGTGATAGGAAAGTCCCACAAAAGCTAAATGGGAAGTTCTATAGGACGGTGATCAGACCCGCGATGCTCTACGGGGCAGAATGTTGGCCAACTAAACGGCAACATGTCCAACAAATAAGTGTCGCAGAGATGCGCACGTGATAGGGTAGGGGTGGCGCCGATTCAAGAGAAGTTAGTCCAACATTGACTTAGGTGGTTTAGACATATCCACTAGAGACCTCTAGAAGCACCGGTTAACAGAGGGATTTTAAGAGGTAGAGAAAATATTAGGAGAGGTAGAGGACAACCAAGGTTGACCTGGGAGGAGGCGGTAAAACGAGATTTGAGAGATTGGAATGTATCCACTGCATGAAAAGTAGCAATTCATGTGCCAGAATCCTAGTCTTTTTTTTTCTTTTTTCTCTTTATTTCTTTTCTTTTCTTTTCTTTATTTCTTTTATTTTTTATTTTTCTTTTTTCTTTTTCTTTTTCTTTTTCTTTTTCTTTTTTTCTTTTTTTTTCCTTTTTTCCTTGTTGTTCTTATATCTCTTCCTCGTTTTTACTTCATTGATATTGGGTTTCATGTCTAGCCGACCCTAACATGCTTGGGATAAAGGCTTGGTTGTTGTTGTTTTTGTTGAATAGGGACCTACTATAATTAGATGTTCCACTTTTAGCCATGTCAAAACTTTATATCTGGGCTCAAAATTCAGAGAAGCCTTGGACTTGTAGGAATTTTGGAGACCACAAGGTTCAATGGAATTTCTCTAAATTTTGCTCAGATCATCCTTATAGAGTCTAGTATCCACTGGAAAAATCCCAAGGTAAATTAAGGAACCTAAGAAGGAGTAGCTAGTAATTGTAGTTCATTTCTTATATAACACTAGCAATGCAACGTAGAGGTGGCATGCAAGAATGAGACATTTGAACTTTCGAAGTCTTAGAAAACTCGCCAAAGAACAGCTCATGTATGGGTTACCAACTATCACTCAAACAGAGGAGAGGTGTGATAGCTGCCTCACCGGGAAACAAAGACGTCAACCGTTCCCGTGCATGGCAAAGTACCGGGCTTAGAAGAAACTGGAGCTTGTGCATGGAGATCTTTGTGGACCGGTGACGCCGGCGACACCAAGAGACAGAAGGTTCTTCTTCCTTCTCGTTGATGATCTTAGCAGATACATGTGGGTGTCTTTGTTAGCACGAAGGACAAGGCAATTTGTGTTTTCATGTCGATCCAAGCACGTGTTGAAGCTGAGGCCGGAAGGAAGATTGGAACTCTTCACACGGATCATGGAGGAGAGTTCATAGCACGGGCATTTTGTAAGGGCCTCAGTTTTTGACACATGTTTGAAGTGTCATCACCACACACACACCTCATTTGAAGCAAGTTGATAAACACATTTGAAGAGCAAGTAACCACCATCAACATGCTCATTTGAGAACAAAATCACATATTGCAAAAGTGGTATTTCCCACATGTGATATACAGGGGCTGGGCATATGAAAACTCCTACACATTGCTAGGAATGTCCATGCCAAGCTTCACCCAAATTCAAAACCTTTTGAGGTACTTTTGGGGTATAGCTAGGAGGAGGGCAGTTTGAACTCAAATGCAAATTCAAACTGTTTTGATCCCATAAATTCAAAAGTGGGAGACATATTCTTGCTCAGCACATTTTTGTGAGCTAAAATACCAATTTTCACTGCATTTGGAGTTGAGCTTGTCATGAGTTAAATGTAGCCAATTCAAACATTATTTGAATTTCAAACTACATGTGTGCTGAAATTTAGTCAAACCCAAGCCAATTTTAATTCTACCCCATTCAAATGGCTCAGGGGCAGATAATTCAAATACTTGAGGTTAGTTTGGTCTCCACTGTTTAGAGCAGTAGAGCAAAGTTAATTTCAGAGGTTAAAACCCCAGGTGGGACCCACATGTCAGCCACTGAAGTGATTCAACCGACTGAGACTTTCTCACTCGGGTCTTCGGGTTTCAGCTGCGATCGCCACCGAGGGAGGCCGCCACACCACCAGCAGCTTGCCCACGCGCGCGCCCAAAGTCGGTTCCGGACCCCTTCTTAAGGCCCCCCCTAGTCGGCCGAAGCCCTCGCCATTTTCTCCTCGCAAGAACACAGCGCCGGGAAATTTTTCTCCGCCGCTCAGAACCGATCAGAGAGCTCCGATCACAGCCTCCCCGTCCCCTCCATAGCTACGGCAAGGTACTAGGAACCCTCCTCTTTCTTCCCCGTTGCTAGAACTCAGCTGAAACTGGTCGATCTCGGCTATACCGAGAGTTCAATTCGGTGACCTAAAACCGCCACACTTCGGGCTCCTGTGGACAGCCCAACCGGGAGGTTGTCACGCCCGAACCAAGGCACCCTTGGACGCGCTGGTGATCGGTGCTGCTCACCCCCGAGCCACAGCCCGAGTGCTTGCTCACCGGCGGCGAATTTCCAGTTTTCCCGTTCCTCGGTACGGACCGACCTTCGGGTGCGGTTCTGCCGAATTCATACTCTAGAAAGGATTAGAGGGCCTCAATCCGCTCCCACACAAACTAGTTCCGGTAGCGCATAAGTTGCCTTCACAATCTTTGGCCTAAGAACCCCTGTACCCGGCGTATTTCGAAGTTTGCCGACGGCGGAGCATGCGGGAAGCATCGGGCGCATGGTGAGGGCCTACTTTGGGCCTCCCCCAAGCTGCTTCAAGCTCATGTCGACCTTCCCTAAGGTCCACTGATGCTCCCCGACCGGTTGCTCGAGTGGTTGAGATGCTAAGGAGGTCGGCTGACACGGCCGAAGTCTTCCCGAGGCGGCTGCTCGTCGCCGAACATGTACCGGCCATTGTCATGACGAGCTGAGCTCGGAATCGTGTTCCCCGAGTGAAAGTAGGCAGGGGCAGCCGGAATCATGAAGCTTGGAGCTCCACAGAGGCTGCCGGCGAGCTCTCCGGCGAGGAACCTCGGCGACAGAGCGCGGACGACTGGAGGTAGAAGAAGGGGATGGACCCCAGCTGTCAGCGGCTTAAAATTCAAATCGGGATCGGGCTGCGGCTCGGATCAGGTGTGCTGGCGCGCAAAAACCCTGTGGACCCCGGTGTGCCATCACTCCCGTGTCCGACACGTGTACCGTGGGCCCTCCGGCAGATTTAAAGTTTTCCCCGATTTTCAGATTTCATTCAAACTCCAAATCCTCATAACTTGGGCTAGGAAACTCCAAATCGAGTGAACCGAATTTTGTTGGATTCAGCACTTTCCAGCAAATCAAGTTTCACTTCATGAAAATCCTTAATTCTCCAGAATTAATTCCTCAAAATTTAAACTATTTTGAATTTTAACTGGAGAACCCCTTGGAGGAAAATTCTGAAATTTTGCTGGGATGTTCACCAAAATATCCCTGAACTATCATAAAAATTTAAGATCCATTTGAGCTAATTTAATCCACCTAATGGTGTGATTAGTGAAACTGTTCCAGAGAAAATAGAAAATGTTCAGAAACATTCTCAGAATTTTCCCTGAAATTGTTTAGCTCATATCTTTAGCTAGGAACCTTCAAATTAACGACCAACTCCATTAGAACCCTCTGAAAATCTAGTTTTCAGAAAGTCATGGGCTTGTTCCATGAAAATCCCTAGAACACCATAAGAGTTCCAATTAAGGTCAAGGACATAATTAATTGTGGAGAGCTCAAATGAGCTTTGCTGCAACTAAAACTTGGCCAAGTCTCTGTTTAGGTTGTATCCAAACCACAGCAAAAATTTCAGAGTCATTAAGTCTGTCTAGTGAGACTTAGAAGGTTCACAAGTTTAAAACTCAAATCAAATGCATTTAATTAATACATGTACTTCTTATATCATGTAGTCGCTAAGGTCGAGGAGGAACCTGAAGTCCTAGACTTCGTTACTCCGGAGGAGCAGCTAGCCTACGACCAAGAGCAGCAAGGCAAGCTCCGGTTTGCATTAACCTATTTACAAATTTTTATTGTTTTGAGAATTTGCTTTGAGTATCACTTATTTCATTGCATTAGCGTCTTGTTTGGAAACCCAATTGCATAGCCAAGAAAACCATGGGTTGGGTTTAGGATTGCAAACCCCGTTAGCTACTGCAAAGCTAAGTTAGGGTAGGATTCGGTACAAGTCGAGTAGTTAGAACTACTCGCGAGCATAGGCTATAGGCACTCGAATCGGGTAGATATAGCACATGATACACATGGAAAGAAAAATGAGACCGAGCGGAGAGTAAGGGCAGCTGGACTTTGGGGCCTGTGTGCTATAGCTCCGCTTGTGTCAATTGAGGACTGAGCCGTGTGCGGGCCTGTTGAACAAGCTAGAACAGTACCGAAGACCTACCAGATATATGGGAACCGGGAAACTGTTGTAACTCGGGTAGATGGGTATTGAGGCATTGCCCGTCGTTCAGAGGGTAGGTTGAGAGCTTGAGGTGTAAATCGGCTGGCGGCACTGAGATGCGCGTGCAGGGACCTCTTGCTCGGGACGATGGGACCGGTTCAATATTTGGCTGACGGGTGAAAGGTGGTTGCGTACGGCGTCCGTGATGGTTGCTGTAGGTAACATCGAGTACTGGCGTACGTGACAGGTTGTTCGGGTAACCCTGCAGGTGTAAATCGATTATAATCACCGTCCCTCGCGGTCAGTTAGTACCACTTGTTCACTGTACCGTGACGTAGAAAGAACAGGCTAGTTACATGTTCAGATGTTGCTGATTGAAAGATGGACTTGATTGTTAATGATTTGCTGTAGTCTAGAGCTAACTAAAGTTCTTCTCAAGTTTGGGCAAAGTACATGAGAGAAATGTGTTTCTTGTTTTATTGCGGCTCTCTCATGTGCCTTAGCGTAAGGTTCTCCACGACATGCTGCTAAAACTTGAAAGTAAGGTTCCACTAATTAGGAGAGTCCTTGCAAATGATTTTTACCTCATGTAACCTATCAATCCTTCATGTAGAAGTTCAATGTTTAGGAGAGACGGGTCAGTCTTGCTGAGCCTTCGTGCTCACTGCTTGCATTTGAAGCTTTTGCAGGGTTCTATGAGGAAGGGACTCCCGAGGAAGAGACGGAACCCCAGGAGGGGAACCCCATCGAGTGGGAGTCGTGCACGCCGCCGTGTTAGTTTGCGTGCGTGCTAGCAAGGACACACTCACGGGCTGAACGTGAACTTGATGCATAGTCTACGCCCGTGAGTGTAGACTGGACCTATTTTGATGTAAAAATGTTCATAAACCACTTTATGTAATAAAAGTTTTGCTTCCGCTTTGTACCTTTGATGTGTGTTATTCGGTGCTGTGCAACGCAGCACCCCTCAGCGTGATCCTGGCTCGACAAGACCGTGGGGTCGTGTCAGCGTTGGTATCAGAGCTCACTTGAGGTTTAACGCACTAAAAGGTCATATTTTTCAAAAATCCAGTGAGGAACGAGTTAGTAGCCCATATAAGGATGTTATTAGTGAATAGAAAGTGGCATACTGACCTCTTTGTCTATGTTGGAAAATCGTGTATCTCGGGACGTTTATGTCTTGGGGGTGCACGTAAGCGCTGTCCACCAGTGCACACAAGCTGAAGGGTGGAGCCCCACGGGTGGCAGGTAACCGGACCCGCTTTGATATCCTCTACGACTGTTCATGTCGTTTGGGGTATTCGAGCAACGTCTGTCCCTGGCGTGCGTGGTGCAATTTGGGAGACCCCGTCACGTGGTCTGAAACATGAACACGTAACTCAAGGTGTGTTTGGCTTGAGAACATCCGGGCGAGTGATGACGACCGGGTGTACGGACTGTATGGACACCGGGCTCGGTGTGCAGCCGAGTCTTACGATTGTTTGAGTTTTCTGCAGGTAGTTTGACCACGAAACGGTAGACGTGTAGCATCCGTGTGCGAGTGACGTTTAGTGCCACTGAACTAATGAAGTCGGCTAAGTCCGGTATAGGTTTTTCTTTGTGAGGACGTAGTACCAACATGATCTGGTGACGCATCGACGTCACACCCCACTAAATGAACAACTTAATTTAAAACTTGAAGGTTTTGATCCAAAGTAGTAAAACTTGATGTCACTCCTTCCCTTGAACAGGATATTCAAAGTAAACAAGTTTTCAACTTATAGGATATTAAGGACAGAGTCCCCTGTTTCCAGCTGAAAGAAAGCTGAAGTTAATCAGAGGTTAGAGGTTGAGTTCTTTCGAGGTTGGGGTCATATGATACATTTCTGGAAGGATTTGGAAGAGCTTTACAACTTTTCTGTTGAGTTCCAGAGATGTTTCATACCTCAACCCATCTAAAAATACAGTAGAGTTGAAACTGCCCAGAAAACAGGACAGAGCAAAGACTC
Organism: Neostapfia colusana; assembly: GCA_030760725.1. NCBI lineage: Eukaryota > Viridiplantae > Streptophyta > Magnoliopsida > Poales > Poaceae > Neostapfia > Neostapfia colusana. The sequence goes on from JASWHV010000009.1 coordinate 56,834,552, forward strand.
TCTGTAAACTCTCTGTAAATTGAGCATAACTTCCTGCATAAAAATCCAAAAATATAAAATGAGGTAGTTCTGGAAAGCTTATGAGATGTGTTACAACTTTGTAACAGAAAGTGTTGTCAGATTGGGAGCAGAATTAACTGGAATTCTTGGATCAAAGCAGTACCTAAAGCACGGAGGTGCTGTCCAATTTTCTTCAGAAATTCTGTTAACTTTGACATATCATAACTCTTGAACCAGGACAGATCTTAGGCCAAGAAAATACTTTATGGAAAGCTATTAAAGTTAACTTTAACTTTGATGTTGAGCTCCAGAATTGGTTTTGCTTTTAGCATGGCCTAAATCAGGTTAAAATGGGAACTGGTCAGGGCTGTCATGTTGGACAGCAGATCAGCAGTCAAATTTGTTTAAATTTGAACTATGTTTCCATGTTTTATGGGTTCAATGACATGTTTTGTGTTATAACTCAATGGTTTACTGTTAAAATAAATATTTGACATTTTTCAAATATATTTTTACAGATGACAGCAGATAAACAGGTCGAGAACGGGTGGGTGGAATCTCACTGTTCTCACCTCAGCGGCTATCCGGAGGCACTGTGGCAAATGCTTCAATATTTCATGTACAACCAAATGCCGCAGTACTTCACCAAGGAAGAAGGCAAGGAGGGGAACAAGACGTGGACAATCCATGTCGAGGTTCCTGCAGGACCTACGCCACCTGGGTGGGCGTCGTTCACCGTCACGTTGAGAGGTAGACAACCCGAGGGAAGGTGGCAAGTGGCAGCCCGTGACACCATGTCACGTTTCTGCCAGCTACACATGGGAGCGATGGAGGGCACTCCATACGCGCTCGTTCCGGTGGAGGGACTGGCTCATCATGTGTAGGAAGGGAGGTACCGAGAGGCAACAGACCCGAGTTGCCCAAGGTACAACCCTGCGGAGGCAAACCTCAGCCTCTAGATGAGGGCGGGAATGCCGTGATGGACAGACAAGCTGTTCATACGGAGCATCTCGCCGCAAAGCTCAAGGAGAGCACAAGCCGTGGAGACCATTTCGAGAGTGCTCACAGCGCACTCCGCAATGTGCTCCTTCCGACGATCAAGCAACTGAATGAACAGCATAATCAGTTGCATCGTCTGAAGAAGGCGAAGAAGAAAAGCCATGTCGACATCTCGGCGTTGCAAGAGCTGGTGCAGACTCTAACCCAGCAGAATGAGGACCTTGCTCAAGAGCGGGACGACGCTATTGAGGAAGGGCAAGGCTGGGAAGAGGACTACAACCAGGCCATGGACGAGGTGCATGCATTGCAGGACCTCGTACCCCCGGTATTGGGCATACCGGTGGTCTTGGGCCTTCCAGCAATGGGAAGAACCCGAGATGGGAGAACAGGTGGTAGATCCAGAGCCACCAGCAGAGGTACCGGAGGAGGACGACCCGCAGGAGGTCGAGTTCTACTCCGAGTAGGGGGTTACAGTTGCCAAGTAGGGCAGCTAGGGTAGGGTAACCCAAACTTTTGTAATCGGTCACATGTCATGTAGGCAGTAGCGTATGTATAGGTAGTGACAACATGAGCACGACTTCTCAGAGACCCGAGAATAATGTATCTTGTATAAAGTTTATGCTTTATCAATATATGTGAATGTTGTGCAAATTATTCATGTGTCACTTCAATACCTACTGTTGCATATGGAATTTTAAGTATGACATGTGCTAATCGCTGCTGTTTTGAATTTCAGAATGACTCATACTCATGCCAACCCGGACGTTGGGGGTACTAACCAAGGAGGAGAGACCTCCCAACAGCCTCCTGAGGACTCCTCGGGACAGCAGAAGCAACAACAGCAACAGCAAACTCCTCCACCGCCAACGGTTACATTGGCCGACATCGTGGCGGCAATGGCGGGTTCTCATCAGCAGGACATGGAGTTGCTGCAAACTCTCATCGCCAATACGTCTCGCCCAGAGAGACGTCAAGACCGTGAGGAGCGTCAACAGAGCTCCTACTCCGACTTCCTAGCGACTCATCCCCCGGTATTCTCAAGGGCGGATGAACCTCTCGACGTGGACAACTGGCTCCGTGTAATAGAGATGAAGTTTGGGCTGCTCCAGATAAGTGAGCAGCGCTAGACTCAGTTCGCGGTCCAGCAGCTCCAAGGATCCGCGAGTGCATGGTGGGCAAACTTCTGTGCTTAACAGCCCACCGACCGAGTTATGACCTGGGCGGAGTTCCGGACGGCCTTCAGGGCCTATCACATACCGCCAGGTCTGATGAAGAGGAAGACGCAGGAGTTTCTACACCTGCAGCAAGGGAGCCGGAACGCGCTGGAATACTCCAGGGCGTTCAACGATCTCGCGCTCTACGTGTCGTATCACGCAGATACCGACGAGAAGCGGTGGGACCACTTTTACCAGGGGCTTAACCCGCTCCTGAAGGACAAGCTGGCGATGTTCAATCACGGCAGCCTCAACGACATCATTGATGCTGCGATTGTCCAGGAGGACTCCAGCAAGGAGTTAGCGGCGGCGGAGAGAAAGCGAAGCGCGCTGCAAAGCACCGGAGAAGGAGGCGGTCCTTCTCAGAAGTTTCAGATGGTGAATCGCCCACCATCAGGTCCATGCTGGCAGCCACCACAGAGGCCGATGCCGTTCCGCAGTCGGCCATATTCTTCACCGGCATTCCGGCCGGCACTGCCAGCACCACCTCCACCACAACAACAACAGCAGCGGGCGATGCCGCGTGCGTATGCTCCTCAGCAGCGCATGCCGGGCTTTCGTCCCCCGAGCACCGCACAAGCAGCGGCCACATGTTACAAGTGTGGTCGTCCAGGACACTTCGCCAGCAGTTTTCCGGAGAGGCAAGGCGGCGGAGTTGCACCACAACTTCCAGGGATGAATCAGCCCCGGAACCCTACTAATGCGCGGCGGGCAAACCCGAGGCCTGGCACCGTCCACCAACTTGCCATAGAGGACGTGCCGGAGGGTGAGCCAATCCTCGCGGGTATGTTCCAACTCCACCAGCATCCCGCCATAGTACTATTTGATTCAGGCGCCACACATAATTTTATTAGCCAAGCTTTCATTGCTAAACACAGCTTGCAAATACTACCCACCGATAGTCCATATTTGATTTGTTCACCTGGTGGGAGGATTTCAGCAAGCGTAATGGTATCCAAAGCACCATTATGCTTAGCGGGTAGAGTGTACCCTACGTCTCTCATAGTTCTAGAGGGACAGAAGGTCGATGTCATCGTAGGGATGTCGTGGTTAACCCACCACGGCGCTGTTTTAGACACCGTCCTTCGAATCGTGCACTTGAACTCAGAAGTGCACGGATATCACTCCTTATTTCTGGACAGTCCAGAAATAAAACTTCCAAGTGTCTATCAATCCACAACCATCAGATTGGATGATATTCCAGTGGTCCGAGAGTTCCCCTAATGTATTCCCGGACGATTTGCCGGGGATGCCGCCTGATAGAGAGGTGGAGTTCAAGATTGAACTTGCACTGGGAACCATGCCAATATCCCGAAGGCCGTACAAGATGGCGCCCAAGGAGTTGGCTGAACTGAAGACTCAGCTCACGGACCTCCTGGAGAAGGGTTTTATTAGGCCGAGCTCCTCGCCATGGGGCTGTTCGGCATTATTTGTAAAGAAGAAGGATGAGACGTTGCGGCTTTGCGTGGACTATCGTCCATTAAATGCCGTAACCATCAAGAACAAGTACCCGTTGCCATGGATCGACATGTTGTTTGATCAGTTGGTCGAAGCAAAGATCTTTTCCAAGATGGACTTAAGATCCGGGTACCATCAGATTAAGATAAGCGCTGAGGATATTCCAACGACAGCGTTCTCAATGAGGTACGGACTTTATTAGTACCTGGTCATGTCCTTCGGCCTCACCAATGCTCCAGCTCACTTCATGTATCTAATGAACTCGGTATTCATGCCGGAGCTGGACAAGTTTGTCGTGGTCTTCATCGACGACATACTGGTATATTCCAAGTCGGAGGAAGATCACAAGAAGCATCTGCGTATAGTCTTGCAACGGCTGCGGGATCACAAGCTATAGGCGAAATTCAGCAAGTGCGAATTCTGGATATCGCAAGTGCCTTTCCTCGGGCATATCATCTCAGCGGAGGGTATCGCTGTGGACCCGAGCAAGATCACTCAAGTGCTGAATTGGAAATCCCCGAGAACTGTTCATGAGGTACGGAGTTTCCTCGGACTCGCGGGATATTATCGGAGGTTCATTCCGAACTTCTCGAAGATTGCCAAGCCTATGACGGAGCTGCTGAAGAAAGCTACCAAATATGTTTGGAGTCCAGCGTGTGAAGCAGCATTCAAGGCTTTAGTCAAGCACCTGACATCAGCACCGGTTTTGGCGCAGCCAGAAACAACAAAACCGTTCGATGTGTACTGCAATGCATCCGACATTGGGCTCGGATGTGTGCTGATGCAAGACCGGAGAGTGGTCGTGTATGGATCACGACAGCTTAGGAACCATGAGCAAAATTATCCAACCCACGACTTGGAGCTCGCTGCCGTGGTACTCGCACTCAAGATGTGGAGGCACTACCTACTCGGTAACCTCGTACATTTATATACCGACCACAAGAGCCTCAAGTACATATTCACTCAGAAGGAGTTGAACATGAGGCAGCGAAGATGGTTAGAATTGATAAAGGATTACGAAATAGAGATCCATTATCACCCCGGCAAAGCAAACGTAGTGGCGGATGCGCTGAGTCGCAAGTCACACGTCAACAATCTGACCATCGCACCGTTGGAAGAGAGCGAACCACCACTGCATGTAATTCCACATGGAGCTCTCTACAACTTAGCTTTGATCCCCACAATCCATGAAGAGATAGCGGCAGCTCAGAAACATGACAAGGGCATGTCACATTTGCGGAGACGTGTAGACAGTAGGGAGCTGAAATGTTTCCGGAAGGACGGAGACGGCGTCCTATGGTTCAAGGACCAGATCGTCGTACCCCGTAACCCGGAGCTACAGAAGAAAATTTTTGATGAGGCTCACTTATCAAAATTTTCTATTCACCCCGGCAGCAACAAAATGTGTCAAGAACTCAGAAGCAAGTTTTGGTGGACACGGATGAAGCGGGAGGTCGCAAAGTACGTGTCCGTGTGTGATACATGTCGAAGGGTGAAGGTGGATCATATGTGGAAACCGGGACTGCTACAACACTGGGCGTTCCTGCCTGGAAGTGGGAGGATGTGAGCATGGACTTCATCGTCGGTTTACCCACCACTTTTCAGAAGCATGATTCTGTGTGGGTGATCGTCGACCGGCTCACCAAAGTTGCCCATTTCATCCCGGTCAACACCAACTACAACGCCAAGAAGTACGCTGAACTGTACATCTCACGGATCCTATGCTTGTACGGCGTACCCCGCACCATCATATCGGATCGGGGCACTTTATTTGTGTCCCGTTTCTGGGAGCAGCTGCATGCTGCATTGGGGACAAATCTGATCCGTAGTTCAGCATACCACCCACAGACGGATGGGCAAACCGAGCGGGTAAATCAGGTCCTGGAAGACATGCTACGAGCTTGCACTATTAACCACGGCAAGAATTGGGATGATCACTTGCCGTTAGCCGAGTTCTCGTACAACAATGGGTACCAAGCCAGCATCAAGATGGCGCCTTACGAGGCGCTATACGGGAGGAAATGTCGCACACCACTGAATTAGTGTGAGTCTGGCGAAAGGGTTACCTTCAGGATTGACCTTGTCAACAACGCGGAAGAAAAGGTTTGACTGATTCAAGTGAACCTAAAAGCCGTCCAATCCTGTCAGAAACAGTATGTGGAGCGGAGAAGACGCCCATTACAATTCAAAGTCGGGGATCACGTATATATACGTGTGTCTCCAATGAAGGGCGTAAACAGATTTGGGGTGAGAGGAAAGTTGGCACCCCGATTCATTGGTCCATTCCAGATTACCGAAAGATGTGGATCAGTAGCATACCGGCTGAGACTACCAGAAGCACTTTCCGGTGTGCACGACGTCTTTCACATTTCCCAGCTGAGGAAGTGTCTTAAGCTATCTACTCCCGTTCAGCTGGAGGACATTGAAGAACTGCAACCGGATCTCACCTATCGGGAGGAGTCGGTTCAGATAATTGACGAATTGGCCCGAACCACACGCAACCGCACGTTGTGGTTCTAAAATGTTCTATGGAGTAATCACTCCGTGGACGAAGCTACATGGGAGAGCGAAGGATTTCTTCGCGCTAACTACCCTGACTTTTTCACGTCGCATATCCGGTAATTTTCCACCGTCCTCTGTCTCATTTTCACCTTATAATCTCGGGACGAGATTCTTTTAAGGGGGCAGGAATGTAAGGGCCTCAGTTTTTGACACATGTTTGAAGTGTCATCACAACACACACACCTCATTTGAAGCAAGTTGATAAACACATTTGAAGAGCAAGTAACCACCATCAACATGCTCATTTGAGAACAAACTCACATATTGCAAAAGTGGTATTTCCCACATGTGATATACAGGGGCTGGGCATATGAAAACTCCTACACATTGCTAGGAATGTCCATGCCAAGTTTCACCCAAATTCAAAACCTTTTGAGGTACTTTTGGGGTATAGCTAGGAGGAGGGCAGTCTGAACTCAAATGCAAATTCAAACTGTTTTGATCCCATAATTCAAAAGTGGGAGACATATTCTTGCTCAGCACATTTTTGTGAGCTCACATACCAATTTTCACTCCATTTGGAGTTGAGCTTGTCATGAGTTAAATGTAGCCAATTCAAACCTTATTTGAATTTCAAACTACATGTGTGCTGAAATTTAGTCAAACCCAAACCAATTTGAATTCTACCCCATTCAAATGGCTCAGGGGCAGATAATTCAAATACATGAGGTTAGTTTGGTCTCCACTGTTTAGAGCAGTAGAGCAAAGTTAATTTCAGAGGTTAAAACCCCAGGTGGGACCCACATGTCAGCCACTGAAGTGATTCAACCGACTGAGACTTTCTCACTCGGGTCTTCGGGCTTCAGCTGCGATCGCCACTGAGGGAGGCCGCCGCGCCACCAGCAGATTGCCCACGCGCGCGCCCAGGGTCGGTTCCGGACCCCTTCTTAAGGCGCCCCCCCTCCTCGGCCGAAGCCCTCGCCATTTTCTCCTCGCAAGAACACAGCGCCGGGAAATTTTTCTCTGCCGCTCAGAACCGATCGGAGAGCTCCGATCACAGCCTCCCCGTCCCCTCCAGAGCTACGGCAAGGTACTAGGAACCCTCCTATTTCTTCCCCGTTGCTAGAACTCAGCTGAAACCTCGGCTATACCGAGAGTTCAATTCGGTGACCTAAAACCGCCGCACATCGGGCTCCCGTGGACAGCCCAACCGGGAGGTTGTCACGCCCGAGCCAAGGCACGCTTGGACGCGCTGGTGATCGGTGCTGCTCACCCCCGAGCCACAGCCCGAGTGCTTGCTCACCGGTGGCGAATTTCCAGTTTTCCCCTTCCTCGGTACAGACCAACCTTCGGGTGCGGTTCTGCTGAATTCATACTCTAGAAAGGATTAGGGGGCCTCAATCCGCTCCCACACAAACTAGACCCGGTAGCGCAAAAGTTGCCTTCACAACCTTTGGCCTAAGAACTCCTGTACCCGGCGTATTTCAAAGTTTGCCGACGGCGGAGCATGCGGGAAGCATCGGGTGCATGGTGAGGGCCTACTTTGGGCCTCCCCCGAGCTGCTTCAAGCTCATGTCGACCTTCCCTAAGGTCCACTGATGCTCCCCGACCGGTTGCTCGAGTGGTTGAGATTCTAAGGAGGTCGGCCGACACGGCTGAAGTCTTCCCAAGGCGGCTGCTCGTCGCCGACCATGTACCGGCCATTGTCATGATGAGCTGAGCTCGGAATCGTGTTCCCCGAGTGAAAGTAGGCAGGGGTGGCCGGAATCATGAATCTTGGAGCTCCACAGAGGCTGCCGGCGAGCTCTCCGGCGAGGAACCCCGGCGGCAGAGCGCGGACGGCGGGAGGTAGAAGGAGTGGACCCCAGCTGTCAGCGGCTTAAAATTCAAATCGGGATCGGGCTGTGGCTCGGATCCGGTGTTCTGGCGCGCAAAAACCCCGTAGACCCCGGTGTGCCATCACTCCCGTGTCCGACACGTGTACCGTGGGCCCACCGGCAGATTTAAACTTTTCCCCGATTTTCAGATTTCATTCAAACTTCAAATCCTCATAACTTGGGCTAGGAAACTCCAAATCGAGTGAACCAAATTTTGTTGGATTCAGCTCTCTGAGCAATTTCCAGCAAATCAAGTTTCACTTCATGAAAATCCTTAATTCTCCAGAATTAATTCCTCAAAATTTAAAATGTTTGGAATTTTAACTGGACAACCCCTTGGAGGAAAATTCTGAAATTTTAATGGGATGTCCACCAAAGTATCCCTGAACTACCATAAAAATTTCAGATCCATTTGAGCTCATTTAATCCACCTAATGGTGTGATTAGTGAAACTGTTCCAGAGAAAATAGAAAATGTTCAGAAACATCTTCAGAATTTTCCCTGAAATTTTGTTTAGCTCATATATTTAGCTAGGAACCTTCAAATTAAGTGAGACCAACTCCATTAGAACCCTATGAAAATCTAGTTTTCATAAAGTCATGGCTTGTTCCATGAAAATCCCTAGAACACCCTAAGAGTTCCAATTAAGGTCAAGGACATAATTAATTGTGGAGAGCTCAAATGAGCTTTGCTGCAACTAAAACTTGGCCAAGTCTCTGTTTTGGTTGTATCCAAACCACAGTAAAAATTTCAGAGTCATTGAGTCTGTCTACTGAGACTTAGAAGGTTCACAAGTTCAAAACTCAAATCAAATGCATTTAATTAATACATGTACTTCTTATATCATGTAGTCGCTAAGGTCGAGGAGGAACCTGAAGTCCTAGACTTTGTTACCCCGAAGGAGTAGCTAGCCTACGAGCAGCAAGGCAAGCTCCGGTTTGCATTAACCTATTTACAAATTTTTATTGTTCTGAGCATTTGCTTTGAGTATCACTTATTTCCTTGCATTAGCGTCTTGTTTGGAAACCCAATTGCATAGCCAAGAAAAGCATGGGTTGGGTTTATGATTGCAAACCCCGTTAGCTACTGCAAAGCTAAGTTAGGGTAGGATTTGGTACAAGTCGAGTAGTTGGAACTACTCGCGAGCATAGGCTAGAGGCACTCGACTAGGGTAGATATAGCACATGATACACATGGCAAGAAAAATGAGACCGAGCGGAGAGTAAGGGCATCAGGACTTTGGGGCCTGTGTGCTATAGCTCCGCTTGTGTCGATTGAGGACCAAGCCGTGTGCGGGCCTGTTGAACAAGCTAGAACAGTACCGAAGACCTACCGGCTATATGGGAACCGGGAAACTGATGTAACTCGGGTAGCTGGGTATTGAGGCATTGCCCGTCATTCAGAGGGTAGGTTGAGAGCTTGAGGTGTAAATCGGCTGGCGGCACTGAGATGCGCGTGCAGAGACCTCTTGCTCAGGACGATGGGACCGGTTCAATATTTGGCTGACGGGTGAAAGGTGGTTGCGTACGGCGTCCGTGATGGTTGCTGTAGGTAACATCGAGTACTGACGTACGTGACGGGTTGTTCGGGTAACCCTGCAGGTGTAAATCGATTATAATCGCCGTCCCTCGCGGTCAGTGAGTACCACTTATTCACTGTACCGTGACGTAGAAAGAACAGGCTAGTTACATGTTAAAATGTTGCTGATTGAAAGATGGACTTGATTGTTAATGATTTGCTATAGTCTAGAGCTAACTAAAGTTCTTCTCAACTTTGGGCAAAGTACATGAGAGAAATGCGTTTATTGTTTGATTGCGGCTCTCTCATGTGCCTTAGCGTAAGGTTCTCCACGACCTGCTGCTAAAACTTGGAAGTAAGGTTCCACTAATTAGGCGAGTCCTTGCAAATGATTTTTACCTCATGTAACCTATCAATCCTTCATGTAGAAGTTCCATGTTTAGGAGAGACGCGTCAGTCTTGCTGAGCCTTCATGCTCACTGCTGGCGTTTGAAGCTTTTGCAGGGTTCTATGAGGAAGGGACTCCCGAGGAAGAGACGGAACCCCAGGAGGGGAACCCCGTCGAGTGGGAGTCGTGCACGCCACCGTGTTAGTGTGCGTGTGTGCTAGCAAGGACACGTTCACGGGCTGAACGTGAACTTGATGCATAGTCTACGCCCGTGAGTGTAGACTGGACCTATTTTGATGTAAAAATGTTCATAAACCACTTTATGTAATAAAAGTTTTGCTTCCGCTTTGTACCTTTGATGTGTGTTATTCGTTGCTGTGCAACGCAGCACCCCTCAGCGTGATCCTGGCTCGACAAGACCATGGGGTCGTGTCACATTTGTAGAGTATTGCATCAAGGAGGGTGTTCAACGTCACTGGACAGCCCCATACTCCCCAGAACAGAACAGAGTGGTCGATCGAAGGAATCAAACTGACATGGGAATGGCAAGAAGTATGTTGAAGGCAATGAACATGACCGGTTGGTTCTGGGGGGAGGCGGTGACCACTGCTGTCTACGTGTTGAACCAATCTCCCACTCAGAGTGTAGAGAAGAAGACTCCATATGAGGTATGGCATGGCAAGAAACCCAGTATACATCATTTGCGCACGTTTGGTTGTGTGGCATACGTGAAACAGGGAAGCAAACGTCTCAACAAACCTGAATATCGGAGTATCCCAATGGTGTTCATCGGTTATGAACAAGGAAGTAAGTCTTGGAGGTTTTACAACCCCGACATGGAGATTGCTCACGTGTCACGTGATGCTGTGTTTGAGAAAAATTGTCCATGGAAGTGGGATGCAGCCGACTCAAGAAAATAGATGAATGATGAAGACATATCAAGGGTGGAGTACATCTTTCGTGGTGAAAACACTGGTGCTGTGAGCTTGTCCTCTATTGTCACAGATCGTGGTGAGAAAACCCCAGCCGAGGAAGTGTCTCCAGGGACACAACTGAGGCCTTTTGCATCCAGAGAGGTGGAGTTTGTGTCACCTCCTACTCTGTCTCCAGAGTTGGACAGTGATCTGGAAGAAGCGCCACTTCGTTATCGCACCATGAGAAACATCCTTGAGATGGAGCCTAATTGTGAACCAGAAGGAGGTTTGCATGAGCTTCTGATTGTCATTGTCGAAGAGCCATGCACAGCAGAACAGGCCTTGAGGACTAAGGAGTGGCGTGTAGCCATGATTGAGGAACTCACATCCATTGAAGAAAACAAGACATGGTCATTGGTACATCTCCCGGAAGGACACCATGCCATTGGCTTGAAATGGGTATTCAAATTGAAGAAAGATGAGCATGGGAATGTTGCACGTCATAAAGCAAGGCTTGTTGCCAAGGGGTATGTGCAGAAACAAGGAGTTGATTTTGAAGAGGTGTTCGCGCCGGCTGCAAGGATGGAGGCCGTTGCGGCACACTTTGGGCGGTACGTTAATCACATGGACGTTAAGTCCACTTTCTTTAATGGGAGCCTTGCACAAGAGATCTATGTCACTCAACCACTGGGTTTCATAGCTGATAGCAAGGATAAGTAGGTTCTAAGACTCCGCAAGGCGTTGTATGGCTTAAGGCAAGCACCTCGGGTATGGAACTGCAAACTTGATGAAAGTCTCAAACAGCTTGGTTTACACGGTGCAAGTCAGAACATGGCTTGTACACTAAGCTTGGAGGTGAGGAAAGACTCATTGTGTGGGTGTATGTTGATGACTTGTTGATTGTGGGGGATAACATGGAGGGAAATCAGTCGGTTCAAGGAGAAGATAAAGGAGAAGTTTCGCATGCATAATCCGGGAAGCTTGTCATACTACCTCGGCATTGAAGTAAAACAAGGGAGGCATGGTATTGAACTGTGTCAAGGTACATATGCTGCAAATGTGCTGGTATGGAGTGATATGGGAACTTGTAATGGGTGTGCCACTCCCATGGAACCTCGCTTGAAGCTCACCAAGAAAAGTACAGCACCCCTGACTGATCCAACTGCCTATCGCAGTATAATTGGTGGACTCAGGTATCTCTTACACACTTGGCTTGATCTTAGCTTTGGTGTTGGGTACTTGAGCAGGTCCATGGACAGACCAAAAGAGGAACACATGGTGGCTTTGAAGCATTTGCTTCGGTATGTGGCAGCAAGAATGAGGTATGGTTTCTTTTACAACCGAGGTGAAGGAAGTCTTGTGTTGAAAGGCTATTATGATAGTGACTTCGGAGGAGATGCGGATGATCGGCGAAGCACAATGGAGTCATTTACTTCCTGGCTGAGAATCCTATCAGTTCGATGTCACGCGAGCAAAAGGCTGTGGCAAAGTCCACATGTGAATCTGAGTATATGGCAGGTGCTGCAGCAGCTAGCCAGGCTGTTTGGCTCTGGCATGTGCTTGAAGAGGTGACAAGAATTCAAGTACCTGCACCAGTGATCAAGATGGACAACACGGCAGCAATTGCACTTGCAAAGAATCCGGTCTTGCATGATCAAAGTAAACACATTGACATCAAGTTTAATTTTGTCAGTGTTGAAATATAAGTGAATTGCCCACCCTTCCCCATCAGCTTGGAGAAGTCAGGAAATGTGTTGACCGTGGATAAGTCATCTTGGAGCACGTTGGGACGAAGGATGATCTTGCCGAAATTCTCACAAAGCCACTGGGACGTACTCTTTTTCAAGAGCTTCGTGAGAAGATTGGAGTTCTGGAGATCAAACCTCAGAAGTAGGGGGAGATTGTTGAGTACTTCTGAAGGTTGATAAAGTTTAGTTTTCTTTATGATTTCAAGCAAATAATGCAAACGTGACAAGAGCCAGCGGATTGTCCTGCGCCTTGCAAGTTGCACCGAGTCCTACTGTGTGTGTCAGTTTATTTTTCAAGTTTTAAACGTCCGGGGTTTGTGTCATGCATGCATGGGCGCATGCATGCGAATACATGCACTGCATGGGATCAAACTTGCATGATGTTGAGTCTGGGCTGTGGGGTTGTTGCACCATGGTGCGCATTCAGTTTAATAGAAGGTGCAGATCGGCGCTGGAGTTGTTGAGCGCCACCACATACATTCTTGTGTTCATCCACTTTCGGTACTCAGTCCAAAACCCGAGCTCGTGAGCATTGAAACCTTTTTTGGTTTCACTCACTTGTGACACAGATCCTTGAGTGTTTGTGAGGAAATTTATCCAACAGAAATGCTTTCCCTTTCATCAGCAATTCAGTCATAGGCTTCGCTATTTTGGAGAAATCCTTGATGAACCGGCGGTAGTATCCAGCCATCCCAAGAAAACTCCGAATGTCCCTCACATTATGCTGTTGGTTCCACTTCAAAATATCTCACTTTTCCCGGATCAACCGATACTCCTCCTTCACAGATGATGTAGCCTAAGAAGGATATCTCCTATAGCCAAAATTGATACTTGCTGAACTTGGCATAAAATTGATGCTCGCGTAGTTTCTTCAATGTCAATTTCAAGTGTTCCTCATGTTCTTCCTCACTTCTTGAATACACCATGATGCCGTCGATGAAAACCACGATGAACTTGTCCATGTACTCCATGAAGACCTTATTCATGAGGTACATAAAGTATGCAGTTGCATTCGTCAAACCGAATGACATGATGGTATATTCATACGAACCATACTGTGGGTGCCACCGCGTGGTCCTCCTACTCCAGGGTCGCAGAGGGTGGTGCCGTGCGATGCGGCACCCAACAGCACACAAGAAAAGAATAGGAAAATATACAAACTTTTCTTTGCATAAACAACGGAAGTCTTTTACAAACTTATTTACAGCAGAAGTCTTATTTATAGCTAAACTCTCAGCCTAGCTATGCAAAAGTGCAGCCGTCCAGCCCGTGGATGCTACACACTAGCAGCAACCATCTGGAGATCACAGCGATGTGCAGGGCTCCAACTCGGCCGTGTACCCCGACTGGGGCATCGCCTCATCCTTGAAGCCTTTCTCGTAAGTCTCACCTGCAGCAACTCAATTATAGCAACCGTGAGCACGATTGCTCAGCAAGACTTATTCGTCACTCTTAAACATGAGACTCTACATGCAGGGATTTTTAATATAGGGAAACGATATTGCGATAAAGAACTTGCCTACATATTGATCCTTACTTTCAGTTTTGTAGCAGCAATATAATGTGCCTTGAGCAGCCTTCACATCGGAATTCCACAATCAAACAAGAAACGCTTCCTTCCGATGTGATTCTACCCAAAGTGGAATATAACTTTAGTGAGCACTACATCTACAACATACATGGTTGCAATACAATAATAGTTCAATGCATCACATTCTTCTGGACTCTTTCCATTCTTACTACGTCACAGCACAGTGAACAAGCGGTACTCAAATAACCGCGAGGGACGGTGATTGCAATCAATAGACACCCGGATAACACATCACATACACCCATTTCAGAAGTGCGGTGCTGTAAAGGCCCAAGAATTCATTTGCAAAAATGTTCATCACATCCCCACACCACAGCTCATTTGGTGGATAGCTCATGAACATTTGTGAAGAGCAAGTAAACACCATCAAGAGGGTGATTAAAGGAAAAACCCATCACTCCAAAAAGTACGAGCTCACACACATAAACATGAGAGCATGAGTTTACCATTAGGCCCTATACATTCTTAGGGGTGCTCATGCCAAGTCTCATGCAAATCCAAATCATTTTAAGGCACTTTTGGAGACATTTGTAAAAAGGGCTAATTTGAATGCAAATTCAAATTTCAGCTACTTTCATCACGTAGATTCAAAAGATTACTTCACATTCGAACTCAGCATATTTTTCTGAGTTAATCCACCAATTTTCATCCTCTTTAGAGTTCATCTTGTCGGGAGCTAAATTTGCATTAATTCAAAACTGAATTTGATTTGCAAATTCAAATGTGAAGCAAATTTAGCCAAACCAATTTCAAATTGAGGAAAGTAAATTCAATTCATGACTTTGGGGCAAATTATCTCATTCAATTGTGAGTATCTGATATCTTTTCAGTGAAAACAAGAATTAAAAAGAGAAAATGAATTAGAGGGGAGGGGGACCCACTACAGTAACTGAGAGGAGAGAACCACCTCTGTTTTCTTCGGTCTGCTGCCGAGAGCGTTGCCGCCACAACCCGTTGATCGCACGCGCATGCCAGCGCTTGTTCTGATTAGCTCGCGACCCTTCTAATCGCCCACATACGCTGCACAACCAGACTTCACTTCCTTCCCCAGGTAGCGCCGCTCTGTTCAGCCCCCGCGCGCAGAAACAGCCACCGGCTACCGCGCCTTCGATCCTTCAGCAACCACCGGTGCCGATCACCTGTTTCTTGTGGTCTATGCGCCAAGAGGTGCTCTAGCTGCTCCCCGTGCTACACCAGAGAGTGGCGCTCTGTTACGTGCTATTTAGCCGTCGAAGTCGAGGACCGGGAAGGGACCAGCAGAGCTTTGCTTCGGCTCACTGTCGACAGCCCAATCCGGCCATCTTCTTTGTCAACTTGCTACACAAGAAAGGTGCGTGGGGATCCTTAGATGGTGTATCCGCAAACCATTCAGCAAATGATCCACCGTGTAGCAAGAATTTTAGAAAGTTCCGAACCCTAGTGCAACGTACCGAGTTCGGCTAAAACCGAAAATTCGGTTTACACGTTGAATCAATGGCCAAGCTAGTTTGCAAGTAGTTTCTACACCTCCTAGCGTCCCTCCTCGAGGAAGAACCGAGTACAACCATCATGAAATGCCAGAGTTATAGACATTTTCATAGCCGCCGGTGCAAAAACGGCTCGTGTCACCGTCGAGACTGGATTTGCATGCACTTTTAGCTTCCGAGGCAGCTCATGTCGGGTTCCTTGTGATCCACAGGTGCTCCACGAGCAAACCATGACCCTTCTTGTGCCTCAGAGAGGGAGAACTACATCGCCAGAACCCTAGCCACTGCGGTTGCCGTCGCACGGTCATTTCCGGTCACCGCCGGCAAGCTCCGACCCCGGGGATGAAATCCTTGTGTCTATAAAGGTAGAGGCGGCGAGCTGTGGCCCTAGAGGAGTCAGGGAAAGCCCTTCCAGCAGACCTCGCCAGAGATCACCGCCACCTGAGCTCGGGCGTGCGCGGGGAAGAAGAAAGGCATGGGTGGGGCCCACGTGCAGGGTTTAAACATTTCTTTGAATTTCAGAATTTGGTTCAAACTTCAACTAGCCATAACTTTTGCTAGGTAGTTCCAAATTAAGTGAATAAAATTTTGTTGGATTAAAATTTTTGAGTACCATCCAGCAAAACAAGTGTCAGCTCATGAAACTTATTGTTTTTCAAGAATTAATACCCCAAAATTTAAACTGTTGGGAATTTTATCTGGTGATTGTTTTTATGGAAAATTCTGAAATTTGGCCAGGAGGTTCATTTGAAAATCCTTAAGTCACAGGAAAAATTTCAGTTCCATCCAAGTTCATTTAGTTCCCCTAATGGTGTGATTAATTGAACTGTCATGAGAAAATGGAAAAATGTATAGAAACATTTTGCAGATTTTCTCGAATCTTGATTAGGGCATAACTTCCTCTAGGATTATTCAAATGACATGAAACCAGTTCCACTAGAACCATCCCAAACTCTAGTTTCCAGAAAGTAATTATTTGAGCCATGAAAATCCCTGGAAATCCTTAGAAGCTCTAGTAATGACCAAATAGACTTTTATTTGTACAGAGCTCAAATGAACTTTGTTTCAAATGAAAGTTGGTCAAGTCTCTGGTTAGGACCCTACCAATACACCATAAAAATTTCAGAGCCAAAGGGGAGGGCTAGCTAGAGTTATGGTTTTTACATACTAAATTCCACACATTGCATTTTGATTTGACATATCGTTAATGTGATTACTTATAGTTGCTGAAGGCGATGTTACACCCTCAATTTCGTGGAAAAACCACGGAACCGAGAACTGATGCATATGTGTGCCCAGGATGTTCATCACACATATACACATCATCCACAAACTGAATTTCAGAATATATATAACCACGAAAATCATAGTTTATTACATGGTTTCATGAGTCTTGGACTCAGCTTGGCAACGGAAGTCTAATCTTACAGCGGAAGTCTTATTTCTATGCAGCGGAAGTCTTCTAACTAGTGCGGAAACAATCTAAGCAGCAGCGGCTCCATCTCTACTCCATCCCCACAGGCAAGGCTGAGGACAGATTACACGCCTAATGCTCCACTTGGTCTTCATAGTAATCTTCTCCTGTTGCTGATGATGAAACAATAATGCAAGTTTGAGTACAATGATGTACTCAGCAAGTGCGGGAAAATATGATATGTAGCTCACAACAAGGTAGGTATAAAAAGGCTCATTGCAGAAAGCAAAGTTATTTATCAAAACCACGATAAAAAAACAACATAAATTTAAGTGAACGTAATCCCAACATGCATTTAAAATACCAACATACCTCCATTATGTTCATCACTTTCCATGTCTAAACAAGACATTAATCAACTTCATTCTTGCTCACGAATACCTTCTTGTATTCGCTACCATCTCACGAATACCATCTCGTATTCGCTACCATTTATGAACAAATCCGTCTCACACCGATACCAATCTAGTTGCTATGACTCAACAGTCATGTAACCAAATCTTATCATCCGTACTCAACAGTCCTGAAAGCCAAACCATAACCAATAACCATAACCAATAACCATCCCAACTAATCATGGAAGTTGGCTAGGCACTCGTGTCCGTAAGCTCGTCTATCATGATAGTTTTAGACTCCACAGAGGTTGTACCACTTTACCCACAAGTTTGTGATTTTGTCACCCGTCGGCGACTGCAGAACCTCCATTATACCAGTACACAACCGTTGGTGTATGGTCAAGAGATCACAAAATAGACTTTACAAAGGGGCTACCAGATGTATGGACTCACTAAGGTTTCACCGGCAGGCTAGAATCTCCAATTCTCCCACCCACGGGCCCCTCTTGTGCCATGCAGTTCCCAGGGCAGTCCTCACTCGACTCCCATTCCCCGTGCCTTTCACGGTCCATAACAATCTAGTAACTTACCTAATTAGTCAGCTAAGCCGCACCCATACTTGGCCTCGTGGTAGCACTTTTATCCTGGCATATGCTTGCATGAACCGGTCCTTAGATCTACGGCAAGTAACCACCATGTCAGGCTACCTCATGCGCAAACCCAGGCTTGCCTAGATCACCCTCCGATCCATGTTCATTAACAACATCAGTTTCTCATTATCATTACGAGTGCAGTTAGCTACACACATCTATCTCTCTTCCCAATCCCATGGACTCAGCGAAGCATAAAAGCAAAAACCATACCCGACTCATAAACTTCCCAGGCGACAAGGGTGGTTTAACCAAAACTAGTAAACTTCTATAAAAGGGTTTCCCATCATGTTTGACTCAGCACACACACCTTTTTGCAAAACAAAATAGTTTCCCAAAACATAGGATCAATATGGTCAAGGGGCACTTGCCTTGTTCTGGCGGTTCCGGTTGCTCAAAATCTTGTTGTTGTAGTCCGTCGTAGGTAGCTCCCTGAGCTTGTCCTTCTATTCTTGATCACGCATATACAAGATTCACAGCAATCAATATCATGCACAAACTCTACTTAAGATGCAATGATACATATGCATGTTAATCCTTTGGTGTAGTTTAGTTTTATACGTGTTTTTGCATGTTTGCATGGCTTTTATGATTAACAGAGGTGTAAAGATCAATTGTGGACGTGGCGATGATCTTGACTTTAGGTCAAACCGATCAACAAGTGATCTGTCCATGAAAAAATTTCTGTTCGAAAGGAATCGAATAACAGATGCAAAGAAAACGCGTGATGTCATAAGGTGGTATTGGAGACCTACCTTACGTTCTTCTTGGTCTCGGGGTCCTTTTTTCTAGCGAGACAGATCGTCGGGGTTTTCCTCTGGCGATCTCCCTTGACCGAACTCCGGCGAAGGGTTTACTCGGCGAGCTGGGGCTAGGGCTCTAACTTGTCGGCTCAGGAGGTGGAAAAGAAGTTCGTGGTTTCGGCCAAAGGTTCTGGGTTCTATTTATAATCAGGAAGATAAGAGTCCTAATCTTATCATAATTCGAATAAGAGTTCTATTCAAATCATTTTTAAATCTTAGCAACTTATCTTTAGTTGATTTGGTGTGGTAGCAATGTGGAATTCGTGTCGGATTCCTCCCGTACAGGTATTCCCACGCGTACCGAAGAAAAACCACTTCAGAATCGCGTCCTTACGCGGTGATGAGCTCCGGAAGCTCCACGTGTCCATCGGGGGGCCTGGTCTCCCTTTTCCGCAAAGACGAGCTCCAGTTGTGCCGCGTATCAAGCGAGCGAGACCTCCCTCTTTCTCAGAGGCGGCTCCGCGTGCGCTACGTATCCTGGCGAGCGGGAACCTCCCTCTCTTCAGAGGCGAGCGCCATGTGCGCCACATGTCTAGTGGGTCAGGACCTCCCCTATCAATAGAGGCGAGCTCCGTGAACGCCACTTGTCAGTTCCGGACCTCCCCCTCTCTTCGGAGGTGGCTCCCGGGTGTCATGTGTCAATTCCGGACCTCCCTCTCTTCGGAGTTGAGCTCCGTGAATTCCACGCGTCAAGTAGCGCCGGACTTCCTTTTTCCTCAGAGACGAGCTCCGAGGTCGACACGTGTCCATCAGTGTCGGACCTCCCGGAGGCGAGCTCCGGAGGTGAAACGTGTTCGGTAGTGTCGGACCTCTCGGAGGTGAGCTCCGAAGATGACACGTGGTCAGCGGCTGCGGGAATTGTCTTCTGCTCTCTTTGTAGACTAGAATTTGACTCTTTTTGGCTATCTTTTTTTAATATTTTCACTATTTTTTCTTATTTTAAAATGTTTTCTACATATAAAATATGAATATATGCAGAACCCGAAAATGAGGGTGTCACAAATCTACCCCCTTAAATTGAATCTTGCCCTCGAGATTCGTTGGCAGAGAATAGATGAGGAAACTCTGTCTTGATATCTTCTTCACGTTCCCATGTGGCTTCAGCTTCGGTGTGATGCCTCCATTGTACCTTGCACCATCGGATCACTTTGTTCCTGGTGACCCTTTCCTTTATGTCCAAAATTCGGACAGGGTGCTCTGCATGGGTCAGGTCCTCCTGAAGCTCGATATCTTCTATTGGTACTTGCTCTTCTGGCACTCTCAAGCACTTCTTGAGCTGAGATACATGAAACACGTCATGTACGTCGGCGAGGTGCGTTGGGAGCTCTAGTTGATAGGCTACTTCTCCTCGCTTGTCTAAAATCTTAAATGGTCCGATATAGCGAGGTGCTAGCTTGCCCTTGATGTTGAAACGTCGTTGGCCAAGGATAGGCGATACCTTGAGGTATACGTAGTCTCCTACTTCGAAAGTTAACTTTCTTCGTCTATTGTCTGCATAGCCTTTCTGTCGTGACTGAGCAGCCTTTTAAGTTCTCCCGTATCGTTTGGACTTGTTTTTCAGCTTCTTGTAGCACTTCGGGTACAAACACTTGGTTTTCTCCGGCCTCATTCCAAAACAACGGCGTTCTACACCGTCTGCCATATAATGCTTCGATATGTGACATCTTCAAGCATGCTTGATAGCTGTTGTTGTAGGAGAATTCCGCGTACGGCAAGCTCCTATCCCGACTACATCCATATTTCAAGGCACATGCTCTCAACATGTCCTCCAAAATTTGGTTGGTCCTTTCCGTTTGCCCGTCGGTCTGCGGATGGTAAGCGGAGCTAAAATCCGGTCATGTACCCATAGCTTTCTGCAGCTTGCTCCAAAATCTAGAGGTAAACTGAGAACCCTGATCTGAGACTATCCTCCTCAGGACTCCATGACGGCACACGATTTGCTCCATGTACAACTTGGCTAATTGCGCAACGTTGTACTTGGTCCTTACAGGGAGAAAATGGGCTGTTTCCGTCAATCGGTCCTTGATAACCCAGATGGAGTCATAACCCGACTGAGTACGTGGCAACCCGATGATGAAATCCATACTGATGTCTTCCCATTTCCACTCAGGTACCTTAAATGATTGCAACAATCCAGCGGGTCTTTGATGTTCGGCCTTCACCTGTTGGCATGTGTCACATAGGGCAACATATTCGGCTATGTCCCTCTTCATACCATCCCACCAATAACAAGTCTTCAGGTCCTTGTACATCTTGGTACTTCCAGGATGTATGGAATAAGGTGAATCATGAGCCTCTTTTAATATCATGTCGCGGATGTGCTTCACGTTAGGCACACAAATCCTTTTTCCTAGCCAAAGCGTACCCATCTCATCTTCCTTGAAATCCTTCTCTATTCCTTGTCGGATCCTTTCCTTGATCTCCTTGATCTCCTCATCCATTGCTTGGCCATCTCTTATCTCTTGCTCCAATGAAGAGTGGAGTTCCATCACTTCCATCTTTTTCAAGAATCTGAGATGTAACCGTTCGAACTCCTTACATAGTTCGGGTGGTAACTCCCGAACCGTGAGTTGGTGACATGCTCCCTTCTGGCTCAATGCATCAGCTACTACATTGGCCCTTCCAGGGTGGTAGTTGATCCAACATCGTAGTCTTTGATGAGTTCCAACCATCGACGATGCCTCAAATTCAAGTCCGTTTGTGTGAATATGTACTTGAGGCTTTTATGATCCGTATAGATCTCGCATCGATGACCAAGGATATAATGTCTTCAAATCTTCAATGCATGCACTACTGCTGCTAGCTCAAAGTCATGTGTAGGATAATTAAGCTCGTGCTTCTTTAATTGTCGTGAGGCATAGGTTACCTCTTGTCCTTCTTGCATGAGCACACATCCGAGCCCTTTTCTTGATGCGTCACAATATATGTCAAAGCTCTTGCTTACGTCTGGCAATACCAAAACCGGCGCTGTGGTTAGCCTTTTCTTGAGTTCCTCAAAGCTCTCTTGGCACGCTGGTGACCACTGGAACACTTTTCCTTTTGTTAGCAACTACATCATTGGTTTTGCTATCTTAGAAAAGTCCTTGATGAAGCGTCGGTAGTATCCAGCCATCCCAAGAAAACTCTGAATATCTCTCACGTTTTACGGTTGGTTCCACTTCAGAACATCTCCCACTTTTCCGGGATCAACCAATACTGCTTCCTCGAAGATAATGTGGCCTAGGAACGATATCTCCTTTAGCCAAAATTGACACTTGTTAAGCTTGGCATACAATTGATGCTCGCGCATTTTCTGCAAGGTCAATCTCAAATGTTCTTCATGCTCCTCCTCACTTTTTCAATACACCATAATGTCGTCGATGAAAACCATGACGAACTTATCCAAGTACTCCGTGAAAATCTTGTTCATAAGGTACATGAAGTATGCCGGTGCATTTGTTAACCCAAAAGACATGACGGTATATTCATACAAACCATACCGTGTTCGAAAGGCAGTCTTGGGTATATCGGAGGGCTTAATCTTCAGCTGGAAGTATCCCGACCGAAGATCAATCTTGGAGAACACTCGGGCTCCTTTCATTTGGTCGAATAGGTCTTCTATACGGGGCAGAGGGTATTTGTTCTTGATTGTCACCTCGTTGAGAGACCTATAGTCCATGCACATCCTTTGGGTCCCATCCTTCTTGTTTACGAAGAGCACGGGAGCTCCCCATGGTGACAAGCTTGGATGTATAAAACCCTTCTCCAACTGCTCCTGAATTTGCTTCTTGAGTTCCACTAGTTCATTGGTGGGCATCCTATAGGGCCTCTTTGCTATGGGTGCAGTTCCGGGTACCAAATCAATGGCAAACTCAATGTCCCGGTCAGGTGGCATACCTGGAAGCTCTTCCGGAAACACGTCCGAGAATTCTTGAACCACTGGAATGCTGCCCAATGTTGCTCCTTCGATGTGGTTCAAACTTGCCTTCTTGGTTGTTTGTCGGGCTGACTCAATCTCGATACGGGTACCGTGCTCGTTTGTCAACTGCACGCTCCTTTCAGTACATTGGATTACTCCGTTGTGCTTGCTTAACCAATCCATCCCGAGTATTATGTTAAGCCCTTGGGAATCCAAGACAATGAGGTTGGCAAGGAAGTCTACCCCCTTTATTTTAAGGCTTACTTTCAGACATACTATATTAGTCCTCATCTCTCCACCGGAAGAATTAACCAACATAGTACAATTTAAGTGTGATTTGGGTAGATTTTGCTTGGCAACATACTTGGATGATATGAAGGAATGTGATGCTCCAGAATCAAATAAGATGGTGGCTGGGTTGGAGTTGGCAAGGAACATAACAATTACGACGTCCTCAGCCTGTTGTGCTTCCTCAGCAGAGACATGGTTCACGTTGCCGCGAGCGTAGTTCTGCTGTCCACGGTTCCCTTGATTGTCCCCTCCGTTCGGCTGTGGGTTCTGCTTGGGCACGTTGCCTTGCTGTCCAGGACCTCTCCTCGGGCACTGGCTCGAGAAGTGTCCTGTTTCCCCGCATGCAAAGCATGCCCTGTTGCCCATGGCAGCAGGTACGTTGGGGCGGGGGTTTTGAACAGGAGCGCCCATGTTGGGTCGGGGACGGGAGGCAAAGGTACACGAGGTGCTTGTGCAAAGGGTCGTTTCTGTGGTGGCTTATTAGGGCGGTATGCAGGAGCGGTCGATCCATACTGCGGTGCAGATGGGGGCATGTACCGAGGTTGTACGTTGCTCCCTTGTGGCTGGTATGTCATCTTCCTCTTGCCCTCTCGCTCGATCTCTCGGATCTTGCTTTCAACCACTATAGCCTTGTCAACCAGCTTCTGGAAGCTCGCGTAGTCATTGTTGAGGAGCTGAACCTGGATCTCATTGTTCAACCCTTTCATGAACAGGTACTGCTTCCATTGGTCTGAGTTGACATCTTCGGGGGGTACCGGGACAGTTGCGTGAACTTGTTGAGATACTCATTCACGCTTTTCTGTCCTTGGCGGAGACCTTCAAACTCTTGTCTCTTGAGCATCATTACACCAGCAGGGATGTAATGAGAGCGGAAACTCTCCCTGAACTCAGTCCAAGTGATCGTCTCCGGGTCGACGTGAGCGTTGCACAGGGCATCCGACCAGTCAGCAGCAGCTCCATGAGTTGGTGCGACGCAAAGAGAACCTTCTCTCGGTCATAGCACTGAACTATGGCAAGCTTCTTCTCCATGGATTTTAACCAGTCGTCAGCCTCCATGGGGTCGTTAGCTTGAGCAAAGGTGGGTGGTCGAGTCCTCATGAACTCTCCCAGTCTGTTATGAGCCGGCGGTGGTGGCGGTGGTGGTGGCGGTGGTGCCGGAACGGGGTTGTTGTTGTTGTCCTGCAACTGACCCAAAGTTTGGATCATGGTTTGCATAAGTTGATTCTGCATGGCCATCAACCGTTCCAGGTTGTTCTCACCAGCTTCGGGGTTAACAGGAACTTCATCGTGGCCATCCTCTTGGTTGCCACGGACGTTCCTTCCTTGGCGGCCGACGTTTCCTCTCACCATCTGTGAGAGAGAACGAAATAGAATAGAGGTTAGAAGGTTAGATGGATCCCGCTAACTATATGAATCAAGGTGAATTGGACTATATATATTAGCCCATATGAGGATGTGAACAAGTGCCGAGGCATCTCACACCTCTTTCTACTTATGTGTGGATATAGACAACGCTTGAGACGTCCCACAACTCACACTAAGCACACAATCACAAACAATCATCACAAGGGCTCACACAACTCCTATCCAAGGCTTGTTCAATGGGGGTCCTATATGGTTTAGGGTGATGCCAATCTGTGATCCAACTATGGCTTCTCCTAGTCTTGTATCCTATGTCAAGGTAGTTCCAATGCCAATCTATGCATACTAGGCTTGCATCCTATGGTCAGTGTGGCTTAGCTACCAATCTGTGATCTATCTAGGTTGTGTGATCTACGATCAACCCGTGGCAGGTTGATACCAATCTGTGTCCGATACCAATCTATGATTTCTATCTAAGCGTGTAACCTACCATCAACTCGTGGCTTTGATACCAATCTGTGACTTCTGTCTAAGCGTGTAACCTACCGTCAACTCGTGGCTCTGATACCAATCTGTGACGCCCTCAATTTCGTGGAAAAACCACAAAACCGAGAACTGATGCATATGTGTGCCCAGGATGTTCATCACACACATACACATCATCCACAAACTGAATTTCAGAATATATATAACCACGAAAATCAGAATTTATTACAAGGTTTCATGAATCTTGGACTCAGCTTGGCAGTGGAAGTCTAATCTTACAGCGGAAGTCTTATTTCTATGCAGTGGAAGTCTTCTAACTAGTGCGGAAACAATCTAAGCAGCAGCGGCTCCATCTCTACTCCATCCCCACAGGCAAGGTTGAGGACAGATTACACGCCTAATGCTCCACTTGGTCTTCATAGTAATCTTCTCCTGTTGCTGATGATGAAACAATAATGCAAGTTTGAGTACAATGATGCACTCAGCAAGTGCGGGAAAATATGATATGTAGCTCACAACAAGTTAGGTATAAAAAGGCTCATTGCAGAAAGCAAAGTTATTTACCAAAACCATGATAAAACAACAACTTAATTTTAAGTGAACGTAATACCAACATGCATTTAAAATACCAACATACCTCCATTATGTTCATCACTTTCCATGTCTCAACCAGACATTAATCAACTTCATTCTTGCTCACGAATACCTTCTCGTATTCGCTACCATCTTGTGACACCCTCATTTCTGGATTCTGCATGTATTCATGTTTCTTGTAGAGAAAACATTTTAAAAGAAGTGGGAACAGAGAAAGAATAAAAAAGATAGCCAAAAAGAGCAAAATCCAGTTCACCAAGAGTGCCGAAGACAACTATCGCGGCCCGCTGGCCATGGCGCCTTCGGAGCTCATCCCCGCAAAGGAGGAGAGGTCCGACCCTGTGAGACACGTGTTGCCCCCGGAGCTAGCCTCTGCGGAGAAGCGAAGGCCGTTCCGCGGGACACGTGTCACCTTCGAAGCTAGTCACCGCGGAAATCAGAGGACCAGTCGCGCGAGGTACGTGTCAATCTCGGAGCTCACCTCTGAGAGGTCCAGTTCTATTGGACACATGTCACCACCGGAGCTTATCTCCGGGAGGTCCGACACTGTTGGACACGTGCCGACCTCAGAGCTCGTGTCTGAGGAAAAAGGGAGTCCGGCGCTACTTGACGCGTGGCATTCACGGAGCTCACCTCCGAAGACAGGGAGGTCCAAAATGGATACGTGGCACATCCGGAGCCACCTCCGGAGAGAGGGAAGGTCCAGCACAGACACGTGGCGTGCACGGAGCCACCTCCGAATAGAGAGGAGGTCCCGACCGCCAGGATATGTGGTGCACGCGGAGCTCACCTCCGAAGGAGAGGGAGGTCTCGCTCACTTGACACATGGCACAACCGGAGCTCGTCTCTGCGGAAAGGGGGAGACCAGGGCCCGGTGGACACGTGGAGCTTCCAGAGCTCATCACCGCGGAGGTAACGAGTTCCGGAGCAGTTTTTGGATTCTGTACGGTAGAAATACCGGTATGGAGAGGAAACCGACCTGAATTCCACAATGTTACCGCACCAAATCAACTGAAGATAAGTTGTTAAGATTCAACGACAATCTGAATAGGACTCTTATTCGAAATACAATCAGATTAGGACTCTTCTTCTCCCGATTATAAATAGAACCCAGAACCTTTGGCCGAAACCTCGAACTTCTTTTCCACCTCCTGAGCCGACAACTTAGAGCCCTAGCCCCAACTCGCCGAGTAAGCCCATCGCCGGAGTTCAGTCGAGGAAGATCGCCGAAAGAGAGCCTCAACGATCTGTCTTGCTAAGAGAAGGACCCCGAGACCAAGAAGAACGTAAGGTAGGTATCCAATACTACCTTACGACATCATCGCGTTTTTTCTTTGCATCTGTTCTTCGATTCCTTTCGAACAGAAGCTTTTTCATGGACAGATCACGTGTTTATCGGTCTGATCTAGAGTCAATATCATCGTCACATTCACATTTGATCCGGACACCCCTGTTCATCATAAAATCCATGCAAACCATGCAAGAACGCGTACAAACTAATCTAATAAAAACTGATCAGGGGATAGCATGCATATGCATCATCGCATCTAGTTAAAGTTTGTGCATGATATTGATTGTTGTGAATCTTGTATGTGCGTGATCGCATATAGAAGGACAAGCTCAGGGAGCCATTTACGACGAGCTGCCACAACAAGGTTTTGAGATCCAAGAGCAACCGGAACCGCAAGAACAAGGCAAGTGCCCCTTGACCATATTGATCCTATGTTTTGGGAAACTATTTTGTTTTGCGAAAAGGTATGTGTGTTGAGTCAAACATGATGGGAAACCCTTTTATTGGAGTTTACTAGTTTTGGTTAAACCACCCTTGCCACCAAGGAAGTTTATGAGTTGGGTATGGTTTTTGCTTTTATGCTTCGCTGAGTCCATGGGATTGGAAAGCGAGATAGATGTGTCTAGCTAACTGCACTTGTAATGATAATGAGAAACTGATGTTGTTAATGAACATGGATCGGAGGGAGATCTATGCAAGACTGGGTTTGTGAATGAGGTAGCATGAGATGGTGGTTTACTTGCCGTAGATCTAAGGACCGGTTCATGCGAGCACATGCCAGGATAACAGTGCCACCACAAGGCCAAGTATGGGTGCGGCTTATCTAAGTAATTAGGTAAGTTGCTAGATTGTTATGGACCGTGGAAGGCGCGGGGAATGGGAGTCGAGTGAGGACTGCCCTAGGAACTGCATGGCCAAAAGGGGGCCCGTGGGTGGGAGAATTGGAGATTCTAGCCTGCCGGTGAAACCTTAGTGAGTCCATACATCTAGTAACCCCTTTGTAAAGGCTATTTTGTGATCTCTTGGCCATACACCGACGGTTGTGTATTGGTATCATGGAGGTTCTGCAGTCGCCGACGGGTGACAAAATCACAAATTTGTGGGTAAAGAGGTGCAAACTTTGCAGAGTCTAAAACTATCATGATAGCCAAGCTTACGGTCACGAGCGCCTGGCCAACTTCCATGATTAGTTGGATGGTTATTTTGGGATGGTTTTGGACGGTTTGGTTTTAGTTTCGTTTTTGGGACCGTTGAGTCCGGGTAATAAAACGGGTTGCATGACTGTTGAGTCATGGCAACGAGGTTGAACGGTGTGAGACAGAAATTGTTTATGAGATGAAATGGTAGCGAATACGATATAGTATTCGTGAGATGGTAGCGAATACGAGGAGGTATTCGTGAGCAAGAACGAGGTTGATTGATGTCTTGTTGGGACATGGAAGGTAATGAATATAATGGAGGTATGATTGGTATTTTAATATATATTGGGATTACATTCGCTTAAAGATAAGTTGCTGTTTTATCATGGTTTTGATAAATAACTTTGCTTTCTGCTATGAGCCTTTTTATACCTACCTTGTTGTGAGCTACATATCATATTTTCCCGCACATGCTGAGTATATCATTGTACTCAAAACTTGCATTGTTATTTCATCATCAGCAACAGGAGAAGATTACTATGAAGACCAAGTGGAGCATTAGGCGTGTAATCTGTCCTCAACCTTGCCTGTGGGGATGGAGTAGAGATGGAGCAGCTACTGCTTAGATTGCTTCCGCACTCGTTAGAAGACTTCCGCTGCTAGAATAAAGACTTCCGCTGTTAGATTAAGACTTCTGCTGTGATCATGAGTCCAAGACTCATGAGACATTGTAATAAACTCTGTTATTCGTGGTCGTATATATTCTGAAATTCAGTTTGTTGATGATGTGTATATGTGTGATGAACATCCTGGGCACACATATGCATCAGTTCTCGGTTCCATGGTTTTCCACAGAATTGAGGGCGTCACACATCTCACGAATACCATCTCGTATTCGCTACCATTTATAAACAAATCCGTCTTACACCGAGACATATCTCGTTGCCATGACTCAACAGTCATGTAACCAAATCTTATCACCCAGACTCAACAGTCCCGAAAGCCAAATCATAACCAATAACCATCCCAACTAATCATGGAAGTTGGCCAGGAACTCATGACCGTAAGCTCGGCTATCATGGTAGTTTTAGACTCTGCAGAGGTTGTACCACTTTACCCACAAGTTTGTGATTTCGTCACCCGTCAGCGACTGCAGAACCTCCATTATACCAGTACACAACCGTTGGTGTATGATCAAGAGATCACAAAATAGCCTTTACAAAGGGGCTACTAGATGTATGGACTCACTAAGGTTTTACCGGCAGGCTAGAATCTCCAATTCTCCCACCCACGGGCCCCCTCTTGTGCCATGCAGTTCCCAGGGCAGTCCTCACTCGACTCCCATTCCCCGCGCCTTCCACGGTCCATAACAATCTAGTAACTTACCTAATTAGTCAGCTATGCCGCACCCATACTTGGCCTCGTGGTGGCACTGTTATCCTTCCATGTGCTTGCATGAACTGGTCCTTAGATCTACGGCAAGTAACCACCATCTCAGGCTACCTCATGCACAAACACATGCTTGCCTAGATCTCCCTCTGATCCACGTTCATTAACAACATCAGTTTCTCATTATCATTACGAGTGCAGTTAGCTAGACACATCTATCTCGCTTCCCAATCCCATGGACTCATTGAAGCATAAAAGCAAAAACCATACCCGACTCATAAACTTCCCAGGCGACAAGGGTGGTTTAACCAAAACTAGTAAACTCCTATACAAGGGTTTCCCATCACGTTTGACTCAGCACACACACCTTTTCGCAAAACAAAATAGTTTCCCAAAACATAGGATCAATATGGTCAAGGGGCACTTACCTTGTTCTGGCGGTTCCGGTTGCTCAAAATCTTGTTGTTGTAGTTCGTCGTAGGTAGCTCCCTGAGCTTGTCCTTCTATTCGTGATCACGCATATACAAGATTCACAGCAATCAATATCATGCACAAACTCTACTTAAGATGCAATGATGCATATGCATGTTAATCCTATGGTGCAGTTTTGTTTGTACGTGTTTTTCCATGTTTGCATGGCTTTTACGATGAACAGAGATGTAAAGATCAATTGTGGACTTGGCGATGATCTTGACTTTAGATCAAACCGATCAACAAGTGATCTGTCCACGAAAAAACTTCTCTTCAAAAGGAATCGAAGAACAGATGCAAAGAAAACGCGATGATGTCGTAAGGTGGTATTGGAGACCTACCTTACGTTCTTCTTGGTCTGGGGGTCCTTTTCCTAGCGAGACAGGGGTTTTCCTCCGGCGATCTCCCTTGACCGAACTCCGGCGTAGGGTTTACTCGGCGAGCTGGGGCTAGGGCTCTAAGTTGTCGGCTCAGGAGGTGGAAAAGAAGTTCATGGTTTCGGCCAAAGGTTCTGGGTTCTATTTATAATCAGGAAGAGAAGAGTCCTAATCTGATCAGAATTCGAATAAGAGTCCTATTCAAATCATTTTGAAATCTTAACAACTTATCTTTAGTTTATTTGGTGCAGTAGCAACGTGGAATTCGTGTCGGTTTCCTCCCGTACCGGTATTCCCACGCGTACCGAAGAAAAACCGCTTCAGAATCGCGTCCTTACGCTGTGATGAGCTCCGGAAGCTCCACGTGTCCATCGGGGGCCTGGTCTCCCTTTTCCGTAAATATGAGCTCCGGTTGTGCCGCTTGTCAAGCGAGCGAGACCTCCCTCTTTCTCAGAGGCGGCTCCACGTGCGCTACGTATCCTGGCGAGTGGGAACCTCCCTCTCTTCAGAGGCGAGCTCCACGTGTGCCACGTGTCTGGTGGGTTGGGACCTCCCCTCTCAACAGAGGCGAGCTCCGCGAACACCACTTGTCAGTTCCGGACCTCCCCCTCTCTTCGGAGGTGGCTCCGGGGTGCCATCGGACCTCTCGGAGGTGAGCTCCGAAGATGACACGTGGTCAGCGGCCGTGGGAATTGTCTTCGGCGCTCTCTGTAGACTGGAATTTGGCTCTCTTTGGCTATCTTTTTTTAATATTTTCTCTTTTTCTTCTTATTTTAAAATGTTTTCTACATATAAAATATGAATATATGCAGAACCCGAAAATGAGGGTGTCACAGGCGAGGAAACCCCGGAAGTGCTGGACTTTCTACTTCCGGACGAGACAATAACTCCTGACCAGCAGCAACAAGGCAAGCCCCGGTTTGCATTTAATAAAGTTTATAAAGTTTTTCTTTATATACACATTTAGCTTGAGGTATGTATGTGCATTAGGTATAGGATGGATGAAACCCCAAATGCATAACCAGATTATTCCAACAAGAGTGAGGGTAGTATCTAAGTCCTCGAGTAGTTTATGCTTAGCTTAAGGTTTATAGACTTCGGTACAAGTCGAGTAGTTGGAATCTACTCGCGAGTATAGACTTCTGGACACACGGGATTGGTTCGAGTGATGTGAGATCACTTTAGTAAGAAAATGAGACTAGGCAGGGGCTAGGACGCTGAAAGAGGAAGTCTTATGGGCGCAGCCCTGTCCGTGTCGACTGAGGACCGATCCGTGTGCAGCCCCGCTGAACAAGTTTTGAACGTACGGAGGCATATTGGATATATGGGCCCCGATAAACCGATGTAACCTAAACCTCCGGGCGTCGAGTCATAGTACACCGATTTATAGGTGTAGGTTGAGGGCAGCCAGGTGGGAATCTGCTAACGGGCATAGAGAGATGCTCCGTGTAGGGAACCTCCTGCTCGTTTCCGTGTGACCGGTTCGACGTTTGGGCTGTTAGGTGAAAGGTTGTCCCATACAACATCGAGTGAGCGTGCTGTGCAGCTCCACGGGTGGGCGTACATGATGTGCTATTCGGGTATCCCTGCAGGTGTATATCAAGTCGATTCACCGTCCCTCACGGTTATGAGTACCGTTTGTTCACTGTGTCGTGACGTAGATAAATTATGGAATATTGTGATTCAATTCTGCTGATATGTATAAATTATATTGCTACATGTGTGCCACCAAATATTGCTCACTAAATTTCAGTTTCTTGAACTGTTAACTTGTGGCTAAAAGATGAATTAAGGATGAACTTGTAGGCGTGTCCTTTGATGCAATGTGCCATCCTAATTTTGTTATGTCCTGCATGTAGTGTTTCATGTTTAGGAGCGTCGGTTAAGACTTGCTGAGCCATTGTGCTCACGGTTTCTGCTATTGAGTGTTTGCAGGTGAGGACTACCCCATGGACTCGGGGTACGAGTCCACCGGCGAGGGCTACCCTCCGTCGGGGACCACAACTGAGTGGGAGCCGTACACGCCGCGCTGAGCTGAGGAGTGGAGCTAGTGTGGGTTGTCCATAGGACTGGACAACCGACTTTTGCTAGTTAGGTGGGCGTGAGTTGTACAAATTTAGCTTCTGCTATTGTAGACTCCGTAGATAAATGTAAACTGAAGGTTTGTACTACTTTGTACATATTCAGTTTGTTTTCTATGTAATACCTGTGTGCCCTATGGTGTGTGCTGTCGAGTGTCGCATCGTGCGGCACCACCCTCTGAGATCCTGGGCGTACAGATTTCGGTCCGTCACAGGTGCCTCACACCATCTTACTCTTTTGTATGCAGCAACCTTTCAAAGGAAACCCAAATGCCGAACCGGTCCATCCGTAATGGGAAGGAGGTCCCCGCGAGGAGTGTGTTTGTGCCCGCCGGCAGATTTACACCTTGCTACCCTCAGCCCACTACTATAAAACGGTTGGGTAAGCCTCGACACCCAGGTTAACCAATTACGTCGGTTTCCTGGTTCCCATATAGCCAGTATGCATCCAGTACAGTTCAAACTTGTCCAGCAGGGCCGCACACGGCTTGGTCCTCAACCGACACCAACAGGCTACGCACGTGAGACCTCCGCTCACTGCATCCTATCCCCCTGCTGGGTCTCAATTTCACATTCTCAAGCCATTCTTTGTTTATTTCTATTCCATGTTATAAAATCTTATCTCGAGAGTAGATTCCAACTACTCGACATCTACCGAGATCCTAAGAACATTAGCACGTCATTCTCTACTTATCAATATGTAGACTAACCAACCCTCCATAGGATTTAAAGGTCATGCAAGTGGGGTTTCAATCACCTTAACTCTAATCCTAGACATAAGTGATACAAAGCAAAACTTTCCAAAAGTAATTAAATGCAAACCGGGGCTTGCCTGGTTGCGAGTCAAATGGACAGTTAGCTTCTGGTGGGAGCATCTCCAAGGCCTCCGGAGCGTCTTAGACTTCGGTTACTATATGAGATGCAACAAAATATCCATTGAAGTGATAATGATTTATAAGAAGCAAGCTTCTACTAATAGTTACTGCTATTAAGGGTTCTTAATTGGCTTTGGAATTTTTCCAGGATAGAATAGAATATATGAGGATGATGTAAGCAAAATTGGAGGAAATTTCATGAAAGCTTGTGGTCTCCGAAATTCCCACAAGTACTTAGATTCTCTGAATTTTGATCTCAAATATGCAGCTTTGACATAGATAATAGTGGAAGATCTAATTATAAAAGGTCTCGCTGGTTCTGTGTATGATGGGCCCATGGTCAGAATTTAAACTTTCCCCGGTTTATTTGAATTTTCAGATTTATTTCAAACTTTAGAACCTCATACCTTTTGCTAGGAAGCTCCAAATTTAGTGATTCAAATTGGGTTGGATTCATCTTGCATATCTCTATCCAAATATGCAACCCAATTTGTATGAAACCCATTAGTTAATCGTGGAAAATTCGTTAAGACTTTTGAGCAAAAGAATATTAGAGGGAGTTTGGTAAATCCAAAAATCCCCAAATTTTGCCAGAAGGTTCTTGAGGATGTTAGTGAACCCCTGTAAAAGTTTCAGACCATTTGGAGTTGATTTTATCAGAGCAATTCAGATTTGAAGGTGCTGTGTTCACTTGAATACAGAAACATTTTCAAAGAATTTCCAAAACTTGGAAATTCAGTTATGGGCAAATATTAGCTCCAAAAATGCTAGGAAAATTCATGCAAACTCTATGAGCTATAATTGAAATTTTACTTCACTAAGTTTGGCATGAACAGGGGTGTTATCTCAGAATCAATTCTTCTTTGCTTAATTGCTTAGAAACTTATTCTGAACAAACCACTCAATGAAGGGTGCTAGTTTTTGGTCCAAAGGGTTTTCTTGTGACAAGGAACTCACACAAAAATTCTCAGCTCCATTGGGGCCCTGGATCACCCTGTTCTGTTTAACCACTTGAGGTGATCAATATGGAAGAGGGGGAAAACCACTTAGCACTTGATCATGTGCTTAGGTCCAAACCCAAACCACTAGCCCCAGTTTCATTTTAAATTCTTAAACAGAGTTCCAGGTGTTAAAAACTTGTTATTAGAACTTGTAGCAGAAACATTACAATTAACTAATGTGCATATTCGTTAACGTGTAGTCGCTGAAGGCGAGGAGACTCCGGAGGTGCTCGACTTCCTCCTTCCGGACGAAGACCTAACCACTGACCAGCAGCAACAAGGCAAGCCGCGGTTTGCATTAAGCCTTTTATAAAGTCTTACCTTGTTTACATACGTAGTGTGAAGTGTGTATGCGCATTGGGTGTAGGATGGATGAATACCCAACGGCATAACCAGAATTTTTCCCCACGAGTGAGGGTAGTGTCTAGGGCCTCGAATAGACAGGCTATGCTTAATGATTCATAGGACTTCGGTACAAGTCGAGTAGTTGGAATCTACTCACGATTTAGGCTTGGGGCACACGGGATTGGTTCGAGTGATGTGAGACCACTTTAGAAATGAAAAATGAGACTAGGCAGGGGCTAGGGTGCAGCAAGAGGAAGTCTTGTGTGCGCAGCCCTGCCCGTGTCGATTGAGGACCGATCCCTGTGCGGCCTTGCTGAACAAGTTTGAATGTACCGAAGGCATATCGGATATATAGGCCCCGATAAACCGATGTGCGGCCCTGCTGAACAAGTATTGCAAGGATGAACTTGTAGGCGTGTCCATTTGCTGCAATGTTACTATCCTATGTCATTGTACACCTCATGTAGAGTTTCATGCCTAGGTGAGTCGGTTAAGTCTTGTTGAGCCATCGTGCTCATGGTTGCTGCTTAAGTGTTTTCAGGTGAGGAGCCACCCACGGACTCGGAGTACGAGTCCACCGGCGAGGGTTACACTCCGTCAGGGACCATGGCAGAGTGGGAGCCGTACACGCCGCACTGAGCTGAGACGTGCAGCTAGTGTGGGTTGCCCTAGGGCTGGGCAACCGACTTTTGCTGGGTAGGCGGGCGTGAGTTGTATAATTTAGACTTCCGCTGTATAATATA
Organism: Neostapfia colusana; assembly: GCA_030760725.1. Classification (NCBI taxonomy): domain Eukaryota; kingdom Viridiplantae; phylum Streptophyta; class Magnoliopsida; order Poales; family Poaceae; genus Neostapfia; species Neostapfia colusana. Next base: position 56,869,832 of record JASWHV010000009.1, read on the forward strand.
AACAATAGTTTGTAACTGAAGTTTGTACCTGTTTGTACAGTTTCAGTTTATTTTCCCATGTAATATATTGTGTCCTTATGACGTGTGCGGTGTGAGCTCCAAATGCTAAGTAAACGTGTAATAATGTCCAAACACAAAGACCTAACTTTACCATTTGGTTCTTCACACATCCATGGGTACCCCGGCAAATTTCCAGCTCATATGGAAAAAGATTTCCTATTTGTTGGAATTAAAACGGGAGACAATTCAAATTTGAATTCAAACTTTAGTTTCAAATTCCGACTTCACAGAAATTCAAATTTGAGAGCACCATTGTGTTCCTCATATTCCTTTTGGCTTATCCTCCAAGTTTGATCAAATTTGGGGTTTGTTTGCTAGTTCAAATGGAATTGGAAAGAAAAAACGAGATGAAAAGGGGGCCCACTGGTCAGTAGACTTACACCCGAAGGCTACTCGGTTTCTCACTCGGGCAGCAGCGCCCCACCTCACTGGCGTTCGGCGCCCAACCGATGTTGCCTCACGCCACCTCCTGCTCTGGGGCTATGTGACACCCGGTTCCGAAAACAGAACCTAGTTAATGCATATGTGTGCCCAGGATGTTCATCACACATACACATGTAATCCACAAACTGAATTCAGAATATAACCGTGAATAAAGAGTGTTAAGTACTTTATTACATCGACTAATTTTCTTACTCATGAATCTCTAAATTGTTCTTGCAGCGGAAGTCTCTAAACGACAGCGGAAATAAATAAATAGCAGCAGGCTCCATCTTCAACAGCACAGGCATGTTGGCGGTAGTTCGCACGCCTAGTACTCCACATGGTCTTCGAAGTACTCTTATCCTGTTTCTGATGTTTATGTGATAATGCAAGGGTGAGTACATGTCTGTCGAAGTGTTCAGTCGACACTTCCCCCGGGCCTGCACTGGGCAGCCCGCGGAGGTTCTTTTTTCGGTGGGGCTAGTCTCTAGCGGAGAGCTTGCGCAGATGGACGAGTTAG